>JADANM010006787.1:5574905-5590121 GCA_026213755.1 Eurema hecabe | reverse complement strand
TCAATTTTTATTACAGATGTTTTTATATTTATTCATTATTATTAACCCACCCGTTCATTCACATTCCTTGACAGATTTTTTCAAATTTCAGAGTTATACAACAATGGAAAAGTTTTATATTATTCTGTTAGCAAGAACTAAATCCATACTCTCACATTTTCTTTTGTCACCTTTGAGGTTTGATTTTTCACAACTGTATGTTTGAGTATATGGTTTAAGTTTCGATTTAAACATTTCAGAAAAAAACGATTTGGTTGTGAAATCCGATATTGTTTTAAATAGCGGCACACAGCTAATCTGATTTATAAATTATTTTGTCTACCATAATATATCATTTTTATGTCTTCTATAGAAAACATCCTTTTTTAACTAAAAATCCTTTAATTTTTTTGCATTTTATATCTTTATTTTATATTCAAAAGATGTATTTTACTTAGACCCCAAGTCCTCTTATGATTGATGGATGGAAGATAAAATTATTACAATTAGTTTCTGCATTAACATTGTATAATTAGAACAGATTGAACCATATTTTTTGTTTACCATTCTATGTCATTACTAAGCCAAGAAAGATTAAAAACATTTTATATTGTTGGATGGAGTATGCTATGCCATATTAATGTCTACTCATACATATAATTTTTTTTATACAAGAGAGGGCAAACGAACTAGCGCAACACGTGAATTTAAATCAACGCCGTTCATGATCAATCGCCTTTTGAGCTCACAAGTGCGGCTTTTTATTTATTTACTTATTAAAATTTACTATCCTATGGATGTCTTCACATCTGTATGCGTATTTTGACACGAACTTTGCCAATTTATATTTGGTCAAAAATATTGTTTGCAGTATAAATAAAATAATTTTTAACAAAAATAAACCGACTTGAAACTATAAAGCAAAAAATAATTTATTACGCACGCAGTAGTACGCATTATCATTTCATTTAATATAGTTATAAAATTTTATAATTTTTGTCATTCAGTACCAAGTAAATGCTACAACAATATTATATGTTATATATATTAAATGTAAATACTAAATACGTATGAATTAAAAAACCCAAAACGCGGTACATACTACTGTATACCGTTGAGGAGTTCTTTTAAGCTTTCCAACATCTTCATAGTCAGACCCCTTATGGTAGTCACAACAAGGCCTTATCAATACAAATAATCAAGCTCAAACAAAAGGTAGCTGCTGCAAGTCCTTGAGAAGTTCCCTCGACTGTGTGTCTTCTTCAGATCTAGCCCAAACTTATTAAATTGTATTTATTGTCCTTAAAAACACTTAATGAAAAACTTATAAACGCACTAGTCGCTCCTACGATTTTTGAAAGATCCCCTCGATATCTCTGGTCTGCCATCATCCGATTCTGATATCCTTACAATAAGACCATCTGTGAAGTATACAAGTACCTTTCCACCCAAAAAAAAAATCTTGAACACTGGTCCATTACCGACAAAGTTATGTGCGAAAATAGATAAAAAAGCACGTATTGAAGAACCTTTTCCTTTTTTTGAAGTCGGTTAAAAATAACAAGCCCAAAAATGAACGCAAATTAAAGAAAACAAAAGAGAAGTCGTGGCGATAAATTGGATATTTCTCTTTTGTAGGAAAACGATTGCAGGAATGGGTGTGTGTGGTATTGTGTTGCACATTATGTGCCACAGCTGGACTCTTGATGGCCAGACATCTTCGCCCCGACGCCGCTATGCTAATCGCTGCACTAGCTGGAGTTTTAACAGCAGACTTTGCATCGGGATTCGTTCATTGGGCAGCTGACACATGGGGAGCAGTGGATCTTCCTATAATTGGCAAGGTATTTTATCTAAATAATTTATTAATTTACTCATACGAGAATGTATGTTACAGTTAAAACTAGCAGAAACTAGTTTTAACTGATATTGTATTCAGTCAATTCTAGTATTAACAAAGGCGTTAAGTGAAAACTAGTTCTAACTAGGAAAAACGCGCTCTATCTACTAACTAGTTTTAACTGTAACATATACATACATAACAAGAATATTTACGTGAGATAGTCTCTTAAAGTGCAGATGGGTCCCACGGTAAATCCAACTCGTGATTCAATGTGGATTAAATTATAACAACAAGGGAGCTTAGTCATCAATGCTCTTTATTTGAAACTTTTAACCCATGTTACAGTTTTCAAAATTTTTTACAGAACTTTTTACGTCCTTTTCGTGAACATCACATCGATCCCACATCAATTACGCGACACGATTTCATTGAAACGAATGGAGATAACTTCGCCATTACTATACCTGTTTTAGCAAGAATAGTATGGCAATTGTTGACCTATGATGACATTACCATCAACGAGCAATTCCATTGGATATCATATTGGTATTTGTGTTGTATTTTTGTGGCGATGACAAATCAGGTGAAGATAATATTCCTAATTCATACTTTATTTAATAACGTAACACGTATTTTCAAACTGTTTTTTTTTCAAAAGCGTCATACTTTAATATTTAAAAGGTCACCTTACACGTATCATAAATATAATATCATTATTTAACCAACACTGATTAATGTCTTTATATATAATGAATATTGGAATATTTAGTTTAATTTTATTGCTCACTCAATTTTTTACTGCATAAATTTATACAATAATGAAAATTTTCTTAATTATATAAATTTATTCAATAAAAACTTCGCGAACTATTTACGTAATCTCATAATTATGCGAGCTTTATATATTAGCTAGTAGCTACGTAGGATACAATCATATTAAATGTATACTAATTTGCATTATACAGAGGACAATTAAGATCATGTTTGTTTGGAAAGAGTTAGAAATTAATGGACTAATAAAAAAATATTTAACATACTGCAAAGCGGGTCTACCCGTTAAAACCTCGAGCAGGTTTTAAATAGTCAATATTTATCTATATATTTCCAAAAGATTTATTGGAAGTATGACATCAATAGGTCACATAAAATTCAAATGACCACCTTTTTGCAGTCTTTTTATGTTTCTACCCTCATCCATAAACAATTGAACGATACATTCAAACGGCCCGGACTATCAATTCTGTATTGTATAGGACCTATACTCTACCTAAACATACTAAAGGTAGTATGAAAATGTTGCATGGCGGAGGTTAAACCTTAGGAAGAGATTTTTAATTCGAATAATCTTCGTCGGCTTTTGCTAAGGTCCTGTTGAGTAGGTACATAAAAAACATGTAGAAGTATATATTCTATACGTTTACGACAAAAGGTATGTTTGAAATGCAGTCGTGCAGTCCAGTTCTGTCCCTACATTTATTACTCTATACTCTGAATCATCACATCCTGCGTACGATTCTCTCCAATTTAGATTTAACCACTCTAATTTAACTTACCTATAGCGCTTAAGTGCACGAATTGACTGTGTATTTGTACTAAATGTAATTGTTATTCAAGAAATCTTTGAAAGAAACTACGTATTAAGAAAAAACTTAAGTCTCGCTTCTACTCAAGGATTGCTCGACCGATTTTGATTATTACGATCTTGAATATTCGTGGTTGTTGAGGGAAGGTTTAGACTGTGACAAATAAGTAAAAATAAGTTGACGCTTAATTGTCACATATTTTTATGATCGTTTAGAAATTTATCTGTTCCGTAACTGTCTGCAGTCTGAACCTTGACTCTTGAGCTCCGATCTCTGTGATATGTTGTATAATTTTTTGGCTACGCACTACCAAACCTATACTGATATGATAAATATTAATAAGAAAGATAAATATTAATCGAAAGAATAAAAATGCGAAAGTATCTCTGACTGTCCGTCTTTCTCGTTTACACGCAAAACTACCCAACAGAAAGTAATGAATTTAGTACAAAATTGTTGATTATTTACAGCCTGAGAAAGGACATATACTAGTTTTTCATTTTTTTTACCGAAATGGTGGTCAACGTTCATATGAAAATCAATGCGGAAGGAGTAGCGGGCAACAGCTAGTATTTACTCGTTTGTGCAGTAATTAAGTGATGATAATTTCACAGGGTTATATAGTTATAGAAGAATGCACCTTTTAGTGTATATTAATAAGTATCTGTAAAATACCCAAAGTAGGTATAAGTTATTATCGTGAGAATAAGCCAACTGTCTCTATAAGTATTGATAAGTTTATAACTTGTAATTATAGAAAATTATGTTAAAAATCAATATAACTTCGAGGGTTTTACTAAATCGTACTTCTACGGTTTTATAATATCGTTTTACAATGATAAAGCAACTCCGGGATATTGATTCTTATCAAAAAACATTTTAACGTGTGTTTCAAATTTGCAGATACATAAATGGTCCCACACCTACTTCGGCCTACCGACTTGGGTCGTATTTCTTCAAGAATGGCATATAGTGTTACCCCGACGCCATCACCGCATACACCACGTTGCGCCGCACGAGACTTACTTTTGCATAACTACTGGTTGGTTAAACTGGCCTCTAGAGATAGTGCACTTTTGGTCCATCTTAGAAACTATTATTGAGGCCTTGACCGGCTGTAAACCTAGAGCAGATGATATGAAATGGGCGCAGAAACGTTCCTAGAAAACTACCATACGATGTTTTGTTTTAACAATACCAGTACCAGTTAGAACTAAAGTTTTATAAAATAAGTATTGAAAATATTTATTTGCCGAATGATGATGAAATGATAGCAGGTGCTTGTATACAAGGTCTCTCAAGGCTAATTCAAATAAAAGAGTTCTAGATTAATTTTGTTCTAAAACGATTGCTTTTAAATTAGAACTAGTTATACTTATTTTAGACAATTTTTAAGAAAGATCATCGCCAATCCAAAAAAGGTCCAAAAAGCAAGAACTATTGATTATGGATTTTTAACGTATCAAAAACGACTAGTACCAAAAATACTATCTACCAAAAACGTCATTATTTATTACTTAACAATTTATTTGTTTTTATTTAATATAAACACATATATAATTATTTACACTGCATACAATATTCGAATTAACAATTGAGGCTTGCATTTACAAGTTAAAAATTGTTCCTTTATGAAAATTATAATTATGTAAATCGTCTCATATATTATCATAAGAAGATTGGGTGCTATATTGAGTAATTATTTGCCACATTGACATTATTTATTCTTAAAAAAATGAGTCGATATACATTGTGAATTGTGATATAAACTTGCTAGTCTTTAATATGACTGACTGTGACTATACATACAATATGATAATACATTGGTCTGAAGTTAGTAAATTTCAATATACATACCAATAACGACTATAAAATGACTATGTATCAACATGCTTAATATACTATCAACTATGTACATACTATTGTTAAATTTGGTTAAAATGTATATGATGGTTCTTAAAACAAAAACGCGATACGCCGTGTTTAATGAAGGTACGGATATAGTGCAGTTGTATTTATTTCGTGTAATTTGGGTTGCTAGGTATTTTGATTATTTGTTTTAATAATTCGCTTCTGACATTGATTTGCCAATAATAGCTTGATCGTTTTTTAATCAATATTTAAATAGCACAAATTTTTAATTTAGTTTTCGTTATGATAATTGATACTCTTATTCTTGACCGTATGTTACGACCTATTGTTATTTTACAACTCAGTCGCACAGGAAGATAACAAGCATCCTGGATTGAAGCATATATTTATTTATTTGCGAATTGGCAAAAGTTTTCTGGCTTAGACTGTTACCTACACACTGGAAGTTTTTAAAGCTATATTTGAATAGAACATCGATAGAATCCTTATTAGTAGTAGTAGCTTCCCTCAATAAATTTTAAGTTTATAAATGATACATAAACAGGCATACACCTAAGTGTATTTAAAATTTACGATTCATGGAATTGAATTGACAGCAGCAGAAATACCGATAATAGTTGTATTTTTTTAAAGTTAGAAACTAAAGCTTATAAAAATTATACCTCCTGGCCTATATACGAAGACTGTCATTCAATAGCAATAGCTTATATTAAGTGCCTTTATACCTAGCTTATTAAATAATAATTTGCAGAGAAATATAGTCAAACATACTTTTGTATAGCTATATAGTTTTGGATCGGTAGAATATGTACAAAAACGACATGTTTTCTAACATGTGGTTATAATAATAAAATTTATTTTATAACAATACTGATAAACTATTAATATATTAATATATATGTCATATTTGAAAATAGTGTAACCACTCTTAAAGACCGTTTCAATGCACAGGAACTTGGGAATTTGAAAAAGATTACGAGCTTAACTATATTCTATACATCGTTTATCGTATATTAACCTAGGTAAGATATCACTTTATTAGCTTTAACAATGAAATCCAAAACCGGAAGGCTATGCTATGTAATTCTAATTATTATTAATATGTAAACTATTTGCCAGTAAATGTTCAATCCAGCCATATTGTATTTAAGCAAGAGTACCTAAGACTTGTTATTACAAAGTGCATTATTATGCAACAGAAATTCACATGAATAGTATATGAAAGATTAGTATAGACCTAGTTTTATCCAACAGAGAGTGCCTACACCTAGTTTTAGCCGGTTAGAACTAGGTGTACCAAGAGTATGCTTGGTTAAACCTAATAGGAGCCGATTGTTTTCAGCCATTATCTGTTGGATAAAACCACGTCTATCCGATATCATTCCGGCTAGAACTAGGTTCAAACAATCCCTATTGGATAAAACTTAGATGTGTGTCCCGCCACGCCTTCCGCCCCGTTATACTTTGGTAGCTATTCTAATTATTCTGCTCCACAAGAAGCGTACTCAATACATAAGCATCAAAACAATGAGAATTATTAAATGAATAAGTGCCTATTTGAAAAAATGCGTGGCTTTAAATATGACAAATAAAGTTAATACAAACAGTCGCAAACTACCATATTTAATCAAAATCAATTCTACAATTTACTCTTTCATTTATATTAGTAAAGATAAAACTTGGATTTTGAACGTAGGAAGTTGTGCTTAGTATAATCCTCTAAAAATAATTAGATACATTAATTTCAATTGTCGTTATCACGCGTACCTATGTATCTAATAGATTTGACGCCTGTGAATATGCGTTATTTTTAAATTGAAATATTTGTTTGGCTTAACGTTTAACGCTGCACGCACAGTCAAATCTTTCTTATTAAAAATAATATTGTAGCATACATGTATTTATAATGTATTGACAATTAGAGCAACCGTTCTAGGAATGGTAGTTTGTAAAAAAAATAGAAAATGGTAATGAACATATTTAATTAGCTTAAATTTTGTGGCCTTACATTTATATTTTAAATGAAATCGAATTAATAATAACATCCAAAAACAAAGAAAATAAAGCATAGATTTGTGAAATACCTATTTACATATTTTTTTCTAAGTCAGTAATGCATAATAGATACATCAGACTGCCACGACGGTACATGCATTGTAAATGAAAGTCCAATTTTTTTTAATGCTTTGCCTATGTGTATTTATTATTAAACAATGTACATATTATGCGTATATATGTAGATACGACTACGATACTTTTTCAACAAGTGACTATAGTGAGTACTATTATACGATTTATACCGTTCCTATACAGTGTACACATTTTGTAAGGCTAAATTATTTTATATATACAGATACAATTATTATTTCCTTTTCATTATTTTTTTTAAAAGTAATTAAAATCGATATTCGTACCTATAGTATGCTTGATAAAACTATTTTTTCAATGAGAGTTAAAATTTATATATACTCATGGAATAAAATTAAAACCATGTCTGTTAACAGTTTTGATGAGTATAAATTAATTATAAACTGCGCGCAATACTTATTCATAGCATACGTAGCTTGATTAAAGTATATTTACACAATATAACCCTACATAGATTCTTCAACATAGATATATTTTTTATAAAGAACTCGCGCAGAGCACAAACTATAAATGAAATAAATGTCCATTCAGCTAATATAAAGTGATGACTAAAGAACTTTGGTGTGTTGATACTATATTTTACATGTAAAATATGCTAGTCTGCAATTTTAGCTTTTTAAATTTCAACTAATTTTGTAAAAAAAAAGAATAGTAGATATACATCTATCCGGAGTCTGCAATATTAGTACACTTACTATATGTTTTATTAGATCATATTACCGGTAACGATAAATACTGTGTATGAATCCGCTCATGTCACTCCTTGACTGATCTACAATTTAATATAATAGGCAGCAATATAAACGCCAGTTCTTCGACCGCAACGTTCGATTTTATCTACATTGTTAACGATAATTTTTATCGTTTAAATAAATATATTGTCATGTGGTACGTTCATAAGTGATATAATTTATTACACGCAATTTTATCGTTTTTCATTGCAATAAAACATAAATTAAATATTTGTGTGTCTTTCTTAGAACTAAATCCTTACAAGCTATAGGTAATTTAAGATGTAAAATGGAGTTGTTTCTCGTTTAAAAAAAAATTAAGAAATGCTGATTTATTTCACGTGCTCTTCATTTCGTTACCTACTATTAAAATTATTTGCATTAAACAAAATTATTCATCTATAAATTATCGCCCTAAGCCCACGTGAATGTGTAGGTACCAAAACGGCCAAATTAATAACGTCTTGTGAAGTTAAAGTAAGGCCGTGTTAATTGTTACCTACAAGTTAAGTAAAAAAAACTTTACTCTTCTTTTTGAGTCACATTATATTTTCGTGACAAAGATGAATGAAAACTTTTTTGTAGATTAGGATTAGGGCGGTATGTGCCATGCTCCCCCTCAGACCTGTCCAAGCTTAATGCGGCTTTACTAATAATTATTGGTATTGGAGATCCCCATATTCAATATAATTATAATTCAGAATATATCGAGAGATTAAGAATTAACAAGATGCAAGTAGCTGTGGATAGCTAGCATTTATAGCTACCGGTGCAGGTAGTTTTATGAAAAGGTAGAAATAATGAAGTGTTATAAATAATTACACTCTTTGTTATCAACTTTATCAGTGAAACGTCACATCTAAATATCCATACATAAGTAGTATAAAACAAAGTCGCTATCCGCCGTCTATCTGTCCCTATGTATGCATAGATCTTCAAAACTACGCAACGGATTTTGATGCGGTTTTAATACATAGAGTGATTCTTAACGAAGGCTTATATGTATATATCATGCATAATATCGTAGAGAAACACTGTTAAATTTAGGTTTCTAATGTGATGTCGTAAACAACATCGTTTTTTTGCGCTTATCTTACAAACGCTGGCTAGACCCTATGAGATAGACCAAAATATTGAACTGCAGTATTGTCCACCTTAAAAAGTTCAACAACAACGTTCGCGATGGCATAATATGTCTATCTTTTAGGCCTCTATAGCTTATTGGTTTCGTAGGTGTATCTTAATTTACCTTTTGTCACTCTAAAATAAACATTTGATTTTCAGTTTAAAAATAAAATCTCAAATATATACTATTATTGATCAGGCAATAGCTGTACCAATTAACAATAACTGGAGTCTTGGGGCTTGGCGGGAATCTGGCGGCGTCTATAGGTAATCTCGATTGAATAGGTATTATAAGATTGCGACTGAAGAACTTTGTATTCATGGTCAAGAAATAAATTATTAAACAAGTAATGTCCAGCATACTGTGATTGCCCGTACTAAACAATTTTATTTTAAACGATCAGTAAGACTTTTCAATTTTATTGTAGCAAGTCTGAAGTTAAAAAGTAAGTTAGTAAGATAGCATGTCGGATTTTTTTAAATTTCTTGTATTTACTTACTTAAATTGACTAAAGAGAATGTAATCAGTAATCACTACGTTTGTGCTGGACAATCACTATGGGGCTACCCTACTTACTATTTGATTTTGCTTTAAATGTTATTAAAAAATACGTGCTATGTACTTTAATAATTTTAATAGCTATAACACTGTCGGGAAGCAAAATACATATTAAAATTCTTTTCTAAGAAATATGAAACTAAGATTAATAAGTTTTGCTAATTACCAATCACAAAAAACTATTTACCAATTATTTAAAAATTACGACTATAATTTATATCATCTGCATTTAAAATGGACTGACGTGTCAATTACTTGTCAATTGTCATGTGTCATGTGAATAATAAATAATTCATATTGTATTTTTGTTAATAAATTAAATTTAAACTATTTTTTATTCAGTATCACATGTGATTACAATTTAATTTCAATTATAAAACAGCATAAGAACAATTATTCGTTATATTATAATAGGCATAAATTAGAGGTAACCAGGATGGATCCTCGAGCTGAAAAACTAGCAAAGGCCAGAAAAAAGGTATGTTATAATTTTTTAAACTCAGTTGTAGATAAATCATGATGAAACTATAACGTTTTTGTTTGGTTCAGTTGCGGGATCACCAGGAGAAAAAGACGCAAAAGGATAATATCGATATCTTAGAGAAAAAGGATACCCCTGATGATGTACAAGATAAGAATATAAGTAACATATTGAATAATACCCAAGATAATGAATGTTCAGCTCCGCAAGCTTCGAATATATTTCATGAGAATAACACAATTAAAGCCACTACAGTTAATGATGTTAATATGACTGAATATTTAATGTTAAATCAGAAGTGTCTTGAAGATGAAATTCAAAACTTACAAAAGAAACTAACAGATTTTAATGTGCTTTACAATGAAGAAGTGATTTCTCATAATAATTGTAAGCAGAAACTTGCTGGGCTAGAATTTGAAATATCAAACTTGTCTGAAAAATATTCTGGAATTTTACAAGAAGTAAAGGAAAAAGATGCAATACTTACTGACTTAAATAAGAAACATGATGATCTGAAGGATGAAAATAACAATTTAATGGAGCAGTTGGATTTCACAAAAACAATGCTAAAATCAAAAGAAACTGAAAACTCTAACCTTCACAATCAAGTCTGTTTATATTTTAACCAGTTGGAAGCTGCTAGGCTTCAAGTTCAGCAGCTTTCGAATGATACCGCTATGAATATACAAAACAATTCAAATATTACAGAAATGGAACAGTTACAAAAAAACATTTCATGCTTGGAACAAAAACTAGTAGCAATGCAACAAGAAAGAGACAACATGACATCACATTATGAACATTATATGAAAGACCTGACAATGCAACTAAATAAAACAACTCTAAACAATGAAGAACTTTCTAAAGAAGTGAATAGATTGTATGATAGAGAATCCAGCCTTATTGGTCAAATTAGTGATTTGGAAATAAGATTACAAAATTTTAATAAAAAAGATTTTGAAATGGAAACCCAAGTAGACACAAGTGAACTACAGAGACAATTGCACCATTTGCAGGTTTGTGAAAGTAATAGTGGAATTATAATATATTATATTATAGTATATATACACTACAGATAAAACTGTAGTTTGATTGTTTCATATTGCTTATCTCTAAAAATTATTTTGCTATTAGTATGTAAGTAATATGGTGAGCACTGCTTCTAACATGAAAAGTGTAATAAAAGTTTATCATCAAAATCATTATATTTAAAAATATACTAGCACATATATAATAATTTGGTCTAATCAAAACTTTGTGTTGTGATAAACTTACAAAATAATGAGTATGTTTATGTCTGTAACTTTTTTATTATTCCTATAGACCTCCTTAGAACTCAGTGAGAGAAAAAATGTGGAACTTCAAAATCTACATGATGATGCTATAGCGAAAATGAGTGAATTAAAGATGTCACAAACACCTGCATGTGAACATGATACCATAAGTGTCACTAAATTGACGGCCGACATCACTAGTGACAAGTTAGCTGCTCAAAGAGCAACAGAACAAAATCTTAAACTCAAGTCAGATTTGGAGGATCTTCAACAAGTAGTTGTTAAAATGGTAAAAAATAATTTCACAGTAATTTTCTTTTCTCTAAGATTTTGTATTACATTAACTTTATATTTTATTTGGTATAAAGATGTTATTGTAGATATAGAGAAAAGAATTTAAATTTCGTCATGTTTTCCAGTTTTTTCTGGTATTAATTTTTTTTACTTTACAGACTAAAGATAAATTGGAACTAACGGAAATGTTAACTCATGAAAAAAGTCTCAGCAAAGAACTCATGTTAAAATTGGCTGATATAGAAGAACAGGGGAAAAATGTTAATAACAAGCTAAAGGCTAAAGATGACGAAATGATGCGACTTCAAAATGAATCTCGAGAAATTTTGAAAATGTATAATGAAATTTTGGAAAAACAAGATAAAATTTCATTCAACAGTGAAATGTTAGAAACGGGAAAACAAAACAGTCCCGAGAATAAACAAATCAATTCCGAAACAAACAATAATTTTGAAAGTAATTTAATTGAAGACAAAATTAATGATAATATTTGTCTTGAGAATTTGGCTAATGTTAGTTGTGTCATGGAGAAAGAAGATGCTATGCTAAAACTTCAAGAACGTTTTATGAATATAATGGATGAAGTAGCTAATTTGTCTGATGAAAAACATAGACTTGAACATATTATATTACAACTGCAAAATGAAACAGACACAATATGTGAATATGTAGCATTATATCAACAACAAAGAAGTTTATTAAAGAAAAGAGATGAAGAAAGGACTCATCAGTTACAAGTATTTGAAACAGAATGTAATGAACTAAAAGATCTTTTGAGAGATTTACGCGATTTATTATTTAGACTTGCAGAGGATAATGAAATATCAACTTATCTAAAATCCGATGCAAGACATGGAGATATGGCTAGAATATGGGAATTATTGAAAAAATTGCAAAGTAGTTCTCTAATAAATAAAAATTTTAAAACTATGGATTTAAACA
Source organism: Eurema hecabe (assembly GCA_026213755.1). NCBI lineage: Eukaryota > Metazoa > Arthropoda > Insecta > Lepidoptera > Pieridae > Terias > Terias hecabe. The sequence continues at coordinate 5,577,290 of JADANM010006787.1, read as the reverse complement.
GCTTCTATCCTTGTAGTTGCTGTTCAGGAAAATTAATTGACGTTTAATATACTATATAAAATTATATTTAATGTGTATTTGAAAAGACTATAATATATTAATTATAATTGTTATATTTAATAAAAAATAAATAAATCGTCATATGGTATGACAATGTTTGTATGTGCAGACTATTCTATCAATTACTGTAATTTAGCAAGTCTCTAATCTATTTGTATATTGCAAGAAAAACGTTTTTTTTAATCAGTCTTCTTCTCAATCGTTTCGCTCTTGCCAGAGCGGTCGTGGTCATATTCTTTAGCCATCACCGGTATAGCTAGTGGTGGAAGTGGTCGCAGCTTTTCGCACAATCTCCTGCCATTTAACTCTATTGTGCGAGAGTCTGGCGCAGTCGGACACGCTGCCACCCATGGCCGACTTCACTTGGTCAGTCCAGCGCATGGGTGATCGGCCGCGTGGTCTGGTAGACTGGTACATTCCACTTTACCCTGGACAACTAGTAAATTTGTCTTAATTATGTAAAAATAAATCTATAAATAATAAAAATTTTATTTAAAACACTTTATTTGATTTCGCAAAACTAAACATTGGTTTCATGCGAGCCTGCAACTTAGTGTTCATTTTATCTGAGCGAGTGCTAGGTAACGCATGATAACAGGTTTTATGAAGTTATGAACATAACACTAATATAATTGGAATTCCAAAATTTTCAAGATTTTGTTTACTTCATAAGAAAGTATCGATCAACGATCACCTGTTAAGAAATAAATGCTAATATGTAAATAATTTGACAACACACAATGACTGGACGTCAATAAGTAAACTACTTTTGATTTTTAAACTTGAGCAAGATTGAAATATCACGTATATTTTGACACGCCAATATCCTCGGTTCTACTTGATACCGAAACTGATACATGGTATTTAAATATGTTTTTATTAACTACATATCACTATACGCACGCACACATACGACAAATACCTATGTTACAGCGACAATTAAAATTAATATTATTCAAATATTAATTTTAATTGTCGCTGTAACATTATAACACACTATATGCCAGCCACATATCTACTTGTGGTGCTGGCTTGGCTTACATCTTTCTTGATCTTCCGGTTGATAATATAGGTATATTATTTGCAATCCCATTTACACTAAGTTGTGTAATGGAAATTTGGTCGTGTTTGTGATTGTGAACTTTACATATACATATTTTATCCCATCGAACAAAATCGATATCTTGATTTTAAGACATTCTCACAATCACAAAGTTTTCCTATAACATATAATAAACATATTAATAATAGTTGTTTCATTAGCTTTCGGTTATTTTAAGCAAATTTAGTTCTTGGACTCATAGGAATGTCATATTAATAAGCTTATTGTATAGGAATGCAATACCGATCCCGCTAGATCTCGATCTCACGAGATCTCAGGTAATTTTTCGGGATCAATCCCGACGCAGTTATCTTCAAAATTTATTATTTTTTAGATCTAGACGGGATCCCGAAAATTCCGGGATCTCGCGAGATTGATACTTCTAATCCCGCGGGATCTCGGATTTGCAATCACGAGTCAGGAATGCATTCCCTAATTTCACACAATAAACAAGACTTTAGTCTGACAATAGTCTTACAAAATGATTGTGCTATTAATACCTACTTATAATTACTACTTATTTACATTATATATTTGGTTTCATTAAATTTTATAATAAAATAATAGAAAGTCTCGAGGATCGAAAAACTCCGATCTTGTTCAAGAACATCAATCAAAACATAGTTATAATTAATAGGTATTATACTCTTATTATTAAATGAAATAATAATGGCTATATGAAGCATGAAATATTTTATTTATAACTGCAAAAAGGCTTCTCATGTGTATTATTATGAATCTTAGATAATATGTATTTTTAACCGACTTCAGAAAAAGGTGGAGATTTCTGAATTCAATACCCAGTACATATACATATTATCGTATATAGCGGTAATAGCATTTGATATAGGTACTATAATCTAAAAATTAAAACATGTAACTAATGTACAGTTATTATAAATAAATACTAAAACTAAATTGCTACGGCAAACAAAATAAACATACTTATTCGATATAACAAAACGAGGTAGTTTGTACTTTGAATAGTAATCGATAATAGTTAAGCCTTCGTCCTTGTTGGTTTTAAAATAATGACTACAACAAGAATTAACCAACAATATAAAACGATGTGTTGCGTTCAATTGTTTGCAATAAATACTTTGTTGTGTTGAATACACAGATTTATTTTTGAAGATCCCAAAGCTCGGCTGTCCCTTGTGATTGCAATATAAAATCAATTTTAGTAGAATTTAACGTAAAACGGTTGTGAAATATTTATATGT
>JADANM010006787.1:5558252-5574805 GCA_026213755.1 Eurema hecabe | reverse complement strand
CAACCCCATCGAGTTTGGGCTCGTTTGATTCGCCTAGATGAGTACTTTGGAGCTAGATGGTAACCACTAGATGGTAACTGGCAAACGACCTTGCAATAATGATGCGTTGAATGAGATGAACAGACTTAGGAACTTACAAGGTGAAAACTAAAAAGTATAAAATAAATTAAGGTAAAAAAATCTTTAAAAACAAGCTTTTATTTAAATGCGCTAAAAAGAAAAAAATAAACTTTTACACTATAACTTTACTGTCAACTTATAACATTTCAAATTCAACATATTTGACACAATTTATATGTTTTAAAAGCTTGTCGCGAGATTTACTTTCTTAGTTTAAAATTTTTAATAGGCAGGTATTTTAAAACTTGCTTTTAAAATTACGAGTAGGTACTTAAATCTCGCGACAAGCTTTTAAAACATATAAATTGTGTCAAATATGTTGAATTTGAAATGTTATAAGTTGACAGTAAAGTTATAGTGTAAAAGTTTATTTTTTTCTTTTTAGCGCATTTAAATAAAAGCTTGTTTTTAAAGATTTTTTTACCTTAATTTATTATGTAGCCTATGACACTCAGCAATAATGTGGCTTTCTATTGGTGAAACAATTTTTAAATTCGGTACAGTAGATCCCGGGATTACCCCTTACAATTAACCAAACTTTACTTCTTTATATATTAGTATAGATAGAAATGTTTTAAGGCCAAAATTTTTAAGATGCAAAAACATTCTAATTAGTCTTACCCTAAGATGATTGGTGGCCGGCCTTATGTTTGTTTGCGTCGACGCACAACTGACTAATTATTTTTGTTTCTTGTTGGTTTTATCATTTATCTCTTTAATATCAATAAGAATTGTGGTGAAAATTAAAAAAAAGCTAAGTACTTATCTGTGCTACCGCTGCTGTGCATCATTGTTGCATACAATATATTTTAAATTTATTTTGAGTCTTTAATCTATTTATTGAGTCTGTTTATCTTATGATCGAATATAATATTATACAAATAATATTGGTGGTTAGTCCAAAAAGAAGTAGAAACATTTAAACTGTTCATAATAACATTCAATCAAACTTTTGTCTTTCAGGTAAAAACAGACTTCGTTAGTTGGAGTTCTTCGACGTCGGTAGTGTAAAATATAGAAATCACATATAAATATTTCACAACCGTTTTACGTTAAATTCTACTAAAATTGATTTTATATTGCAATCACAAGGGACAGCCGAGCTTTGGGATCTTCAAAAATAAATCTGTCTTCGATAGTATTCAACACAACAAAGTATTTATTGCAAACAATTGAACGCAACACATCGTTTTATATTGTTGGTTAATTCTTGTTTTAGTCATTATTTTAAAACCAACAAGGACGAAGGCTTAACTATTATCGATTACTATTCAAAGTCCAAACTACCTCGTTTTGTTATATCGAATAAGTATGTTTATTTTGTTTGCCGTAGCAATTTAGTTTTAGTATTTATTTATAATAACTGTACATTAGTTACATGTTTTAATTTTTAGATTATAGTACCTATATCAAATGCTATTACCGCTATATACGATAATATGTATATGTACTGGGTATTGAATTCAGAAATCTCCACCTTTTTCTGAAGTCGGTTAAAAATACATATTATCTAAGATTCATAATAATACACATGAGAAGCCTTTTTGCAGTTATAAATAAAATATTTCATGCTTCATATAGCCATTATTATTTCATTTAATAATAAGAGTATAATACCTATTAATTATAGCTATGTTTTGATTGATGTTCTGGAACAAGATCGGAGTTTTCTTTTCTTGTTCCTCGAGATTTCTATTATTTTATTATAACATTTAATGAAACCAAATATATTATGTAGATAAGTAGTAATTATAAGTAGGTATTAATAGCACAATCATTTTGTAAGACTATTGTTCGACTAAAGTCTTGTTTATTGTGTGAAATTAGGGAATGCATTCCCGACTCGTGATTGCAAATTCGAGATCCCGCGGGATTAGAAATATCAATCTCGCGAGATCCCGTCTAGATCTAAAAAAATAATAAATTTTGAAGATAACTGCGTCGGGATTGATCCCGAAAAATTACCTGAGATCTCGTGAGATCGGGATCGGGATTGCATTCCTATACAATAGTCAATAACCTTATTAATATGACATTCCTATGAGTCCAAGAACGAATATTTATCAGAGCTCAGGAATTGCCTTTTAAATTTTCTTAAAATAACCGAAAGCTAATGAAACAACTATTATTAATATGTTTATTATATGTTATAGGAAAACTTTGTGATTGTGAGAATGTCTTAAAATCAAGATATCGATTTTGTTCGATGGGATAAAATATGTATATGTAAAGATCACAATCACAAACACGACCAAATTTCCATTACACAACTTAGTGTAAATGGGATTGCGAATAATATTATTAACCGGAAGATCAAGAAAGATGTAAGCCAAGCCAGCACCACAAGTAGATATGTGGCTGGCATATAGTGTGTTATGGCTTGTCATTTTGAGTAATATTAATTTTAATTGTCGCTGTAACATAGGTGTTTGTCGTATGTGTGCGTGCGTATAGTGATATTTAGTTAATAAAAACATATTTCAATACCATGTATCAGTATCGGTATCAAGTAGAACCGAGGATATTGGCGTGTCAAAATATACGTGATATTTCAATCTTGCTCAAGTTTAAAAATCAAAAGTAGTTTACTTATTGACGTCCAGTCATTGTGTGTTGTCAAATTATTTACATATTAGCATTTATTTCTTAACAGGTGATCGTTGATCGATACTTTCTTATGAAGTAAACAAAATCTTGAAAATTTTGGAATTCCAATTATATTAGTGTTATGTTCATAACTTCATAAAACCTGTTATCATGCGTTACCTAGCACTCGCTCAGATAAAATGAACACTAAGTTGCAGGCTCGCATGAAACCAATGTTTAGTTTTGCGAAATCAAATAAAGTGTTTTAAATAAAATTTGTATTATTTATAGATTTATTTTTACATAATTAAGACAAATTTACTGATTAAAAAAAAGGTTTTTCTTGCAATATACAAATAGAATAGAGACTTGCTAAATGCTAAATTACAGTAATTGATAGAATAGTCTGCACATACAAACATTGTCATACCATATGACGATTTATTTATTTTTTATTAAATATAACGATTATAATTAATATATTATAGTCTTTTCAAATACACATTAAATATAATTTTATATAGAATATTAAACGTCAATTAATTTTCCTGAACAGCAACTACAAGGATAGAAGCTGTTTAAATCCATAGTTTTAAAATTTTTATTTATTAGAGAACTACTTTGCAATTTTTTCAATAATTCCCATATTCTAGCCATATCTCCATGTCTTGCATCGGATTTTAGATAAGTTGATATTTCATTATCCTCTGCAAGTCTAAATAATAAATCGCGTAAATCTCTCAAAAGATCTTTTAGTTCATTACATTCTGTTTCAAATACTTGTAACTGATGAGTCCTTTCTTCATCTCTTTTCTTTAATAAACTTCTTTGTTGTTGATATAATGCTACATATTCACATATTGTGTCTGTTTCATTTTGCAGTTGTAATATAATATGTTCAAGTCTATGTTTTTCATCAGACAAATTAGCTACTTCATCCATTATATTCATAAAACGTTCTTGAAGTTTTAGCATAGCATCTTCTTTCTCCATGACACAACTAACATTAGCCAAATTCTCAAGACAAATATTATCATTAATTTTGTCTTCAATTAAATTACTTTCAAAATTATTGTTTGTTTCGGAATTGATTTGTTTATTCTCATGACTGTTTTGTTTTCCAGTTTCTACCATTTCACTGTTGAATGAAATTTTATCTTGTTTTTCCAAAATTTCATTATACATTTTCAAAATTTCTCGAGATTCATTTTGAAGTCGCATCATTTCGTCATCTTTAGCCTTTAGCTTTTTATTAACATTTTTCCCCTGTTCTTCTATATCAGCCAATTTTAACATGAGTTCTTTGCTGAGACTTTTTTCATGAGTTAACATTTCCGTTAGTTCCAATTTATCTTTAGTCTGTAAAGTAAAAAAAATTAATACCAGAAAAAACTGGAAAACATGACGAAATTTAAATTCTTTTCTCTATATCTACAATAACATCTTTATACCAAATAAAATATAAAGTTAGTGTAATACAAAATATTAGAGAAAAGAAAATTACTGTGAAATTATTTTTTACCATTTTAACAACTACTTGTTGAAGATCCTCCAAATCTGACTTGAGTTTAAGATTTTGTTCTGTTGCTCTTTGAGCAGCTAACTTGTCACTAGTGATGTCGGCCGTCAATTTAGTGACACTTATGGTATCATGTTCACATACAGGTGTTTGTGACATCTTTAATTCACTCATTTTCGCTATAGCGTCATCATGTAGATTTTGAAGTTCCACATTTTTTCTCTCACTGAGTTCTAAGGTGGTCTATAGGAATAATAAAAAAGTTACAGACATAAACATACTCATTATTTTGTTAGTTTATCACAACACAAAGTTTTGATTAGACCAAATTATTATATATGTGCTAATATATTTTTAAATATAATGATTTTGATGATAAACTTTTATTACACTTTTCATGTTGGAAGCAGTGCTCACCATATTACTTACATACTAATAGCAAAATAATTTTTAGAGATAAGCAATATGAAACAATCAAACTACAGTTTTATCTGTAGTGTATATATACTATAATATAATATATTATAATTCCACTATTACTTTCACAAACCTGCAAATGGTGCAATTGTCTCTGTAGTTCACTTGTGTCTACTTGGGTTTCCATTTCAAAATCTTTTTTATTAAAATTTTGTAATCTTATTTCCAAATCACTAATTTGACCAATAAGGCTGGATTCTCTATCATACAATCTATTCACTTCTTTAGAAAGTTCTTCATTGTTTAGAGTTGTTTTATTTAGTTGCATTGTCAGGTCTTTCATATAATGTTCATAATGTGATGTCATGTTGTCTCTTTCTTGTTGCATTGCTACTAGTTTTTGTTCCAAGCATGAAATGTTTTTTTGTAACTGTTCCATTTCTGTAATATTTGAATTGTTTTGTATATTCATAGCGGTATCATTCGAAAGCTGCTGAACTTGAAGCCTAGCAGCTTCCAACTGGTTAAAATATAAACAGACTTGATTGTGAAGGTTAGAGTTTTCAGTTTCTTTTGATTTTAGCATTGTTTTTGTGAAATCCAACTGCTCCATTAAATTGTTATTTTCATCCTTCAGATCATCATGTTTCTTATTTAAGTCAGTAAGTATTGCATCTTTTTCCTTTACTTCTTGTAAAATTCCAGAATATTTTTCAGACAAGTTTGATATTTCAAATTCTAGCCCAGCAAGTTTCTGCTTACAATTATTATGAGAAATCACTTCTTCATTGTAAAGCACATTAAAATCTGTTAGTTTCTTTTGTAAGTTTTGAATTTCATCTTCAAGACACTTCTGATTTAACATTAAATATTCAGTCATAATAACATCATTAACTGTAGTGGCTTTAATTGTGTTATTCTCATGAAATATATTCGAAGCTTGCGGAGCTGAACATTCATTATCTTGGGTATTATTCAATATGTTACTTATATTCTTATCTTGTACATCATCAGGGGTATCCTTTTTTTCTAAGATATCGATATTATCCTTTTGCGTCTTTTTCTCCTGGTGATCCCGCAACTGAACCAAACAAAAACGTTATAGTTTCATCATGATTTATCTACGACTGAGTTTAAAAAATTATAACATACCTTTTTTCTGGCCTTTGCTAGTTTTTCAGCTCGAGGATCCATCCTGGTTACCTCTAATTTATGCCTATTATAATATAACGAATAATTGTTCTTATGCTGTTTTATAATTGAAATTAAATTGTAATCACATGTGATACTGAATAAAAAATAGTTTAAATTTAATTTATTAACAAAAATACAATATGAATTATTTATTATTCACATGACACATGACAATTGACAAGTAATTGACACGTCAGTCCATTTTAAATGCAGATGATATAAATTATAGTCGTAATTTTTAAATAATTGGTAAATAGTTTTTTGTGATTGGTAATTAGCAAAACTTATTAATCTTAGTTTCATATTTCTTAGAAAAGAATTTTAATATGTATTTTGCTTCCCGACAGTGTTATAGCTATTAAAATTATTAAAGTACATAGCACGTATTTTTTAATAACATTTAAAGCAAAATCAAATAGTAAGTAGGGTAGCCCCATAGTGATTGTCCAGCACAAACGTAGTGATTACTGATTACATTCTCTTTAGTCAATTTAAGTAAGTAAATACAAGAAATTTAAAAAAATCCGACATGCTATCTTACTAACTTACTTTTTTGATTAACTTCAGACTTGCTACAATAAAATTGAAAAGTCTTACTGATCGTTTAAAATAAAATTGTTTAGTACGGGCAATCACAGTATGCTGGACATTACTTGTTTAATAATTTATTTCTTGACCATGAATACAAAGTTCTTCAGTCGCAATCTTATAATACCTATTCAATCGAGATTACCTATAGACGCCGCCAGATTCCCGCCAAGCCCCAAGACTCCAGTTATTGTTAATTGGTACAGCTATTGCCCGATCAATAATAGTATATATTTGAGATTTTATTTTTAAACTGAAAATCAAATGTTTATTTTAGAGTGACAAAAGGTAAATTAAGATACACCTACGAAACCAATAAGCTATAGAGGCCTAAAAGATAGACATATTATGCCATCGCGAACGTTGTTGTTGAACTTTTTAAGGTGGACAATACTGCAGTTCAATATTTTGGTCTATCTCATAGGGTCTAGTCAGCGTTTGTAAGATAAGCGCAAAAAAACGATGTTGTTTACGACATCACATTAGAAACCTAAATTTAACAGTGTTTCTCTACGATATTATGCATGATATATACATATAAGCCTTCGTTAAGAATCACTCTATGTATTAAAACCGCATCAAAATCCGTTGCGTAGTTTTGAAGATCTATGCATACATAGGGACAGATAGACGGCGGATAGCGACTTTGTTTTATACTACTTATGTATGGATATTTAGATGTGACGTTTCACTGATAAAGTTGATAACAAAGAGTGTAATTATTTATAACACTTCATTATTTCTACCTTTTCATAAAACTACCTGCACCGGTAGCTATAAATGCTAGCTATCCACAGCTACTTGCATCTTGTTAATTCTTAATCTCTCGATATATTCTGAATTATAATTATATTGAATATGGGGATCTCCAATACCAATAATTATTAGTAAAGCCGCATTAAGCTTGGACAGGTCTGAGGGGGAGCATGGCACATACCGCCCTAATCCTAATCTACAAAAAAGTTTTCATTCATCTTTGTCACGAAAATATAATGTGACTCAAAAAGAAGAGTAAAGTTTTTTACTTAACTCGTAGGTAACAATTAACACGGCCTTACTTTAACTTCACAAGACGTTATTAATTTGGCCGTTTTGGTACCTACACATTCACGTGGGCTTAGGGCGATAATTAATAGATCTTATTTTATATTATATTTTTATATCTATTATTTTTAATAGTAGGTAACGAAATGAAGAGCACGTGAAATAAATCAGCATTTCTTAATTTTTTTTTAAACGAGAAACAACTCCATTTTACATCTTAAATTACCTATAGCTTGTAAGGATTTAGTTCTAAGACACACAAATATTTAATTTATGTTTTATTGCAATGAAAAACGATAAAATTGCGTGTAATAAATTATATCACTTATGAACGTACCACATGACAATATATTTATTTAAACGATAAAAATTATCGTTAACAATGTAGGTAAAATCGAACGTTGCGGTCGAAGAACTGGCGTTTATATTGCTGCCTATTATATTAAATTGTAGATCAGTCAAGGAGTGACATGAGCGGATTCATACACAGTATTTATCGTTACCGGTAATATGATCTAATAAAACATATAGTAAGTATACTAATATTACAGACTCTGGATAGATGTATATCTACTATTCTTTTTTTTACAAAATTAGTTGAAATTTAAAAATCTAAAATTGCAGACTAGCATATTTTACATGTAAAATATAGTATCAACACACCGAAGTTCTTTAGTCGTCACTTTATATTAGCTGAATGGACATTTATTTCATTTATAGTTTGTGCTCTGCGCGAGTTCTTTATAAAAAATATATCTATGTTGAAGAATCTATGTAGGGTTATATTGTGTAAATATACTTTAATCAAGCTACGTATGCTATGAATAAGTATTGCGCGCAGTTTATAATTAATTTATACTCATCAAAACTGTTAACAGACATGGTTTTTATTTTATTCCATGACTATACCTATATAAATTTTAACTCTCATTGAAAAAATAGTTTCATGAAGCATACCGACTATAGGTACGAATATCATCAATTTATTACTGTAAAAAAATAATGAAAAGGAAATAAAAATTGTATCTGTATATATAAAATAATTTAGCCTTACAAAATGTGTACACTGTATAGGAACGGTATAAATCGTATAATAGTACTCACTATAGTCACTTGTTGAAAAAGTATCGTAGTCGTATCTACATATACGCATAATATGTACATTGTTTAATAATAAATACACATAGGCAAAGCATTGAAAAAAATTGGACTTTCATTTACAATGCATGTACCGTCGTGGCAGTCTGATGTATCTATTATGCATTACTGACTTAGAAAAAAATATGTAAATAGGTATTTCACAAATCTATGCTTTATTTTCTTTGTTTTTGGATGTTATTATTAATTCGATTTCATTTAAAATATAAATGTAAGGCCACAAAATTTAAGCTAATTAAATATGTTCATTACCATTTTCTATTTTTTTTACAAACTACCATTCCTAGAACGGTTGCTCTAATTGTCAATACATTATAAATACATGTATGCTACAATATTATTTTTAATAAGAAAGATTTGACTGTGCGTGCAGCGTAAAACGTTAATCCAAACAAATATTCCAATTTAAAAATAACGCATATTCACAGGCGTCAAATCTAGTAGGTAGATACATACGCGTGATTACGACAATTGAAATTATGTATCTAATTATTTTTAGAGGATTATACTAAGCACAACTTCCTACGTTCAAAATCCAAGTTTTATCTTTACTAATATAAATGAAAGAGTAAATTGTAGAACTGATTTTGATTAAATATGGTAGTTTGCGACTGCTTGTATTAACTTTATTTGTCATATTTAAAGCCACGCATTTTTTCAAATAGGCACTTATTCATTTAATAATTCTCATTATTTTGATGCTTATGTATTGAGTACGCTTCTTGTGGAGCAGAATAATTAGAATAGCTACCAAAGTATAACGGGGCGGAAGGCGTGGCGGGACACACATTTAAGTTTTATCCAACAGGGATTGTTTGAACCTAGTTCTAGCCGGAATGATATCGGATAGACGTAGTTTTACCCGAAAACAATCGGCTCCTATTAGGTTTAACCAAGCATACTCTTGGTACACCTAGTTCTAACCGGCTAAAACTAGGTGTAGCCACTCTCTGTTGGATAAAACTAGGTCTATACTAATCTATCATACACTATTCATGTGAATTTCTGTTGCATAATAATGCACTTTGTAATAACAAGTCTTAGGTACTCTTGCTTAAATACAATATGGCTGGATTGAACATTTACTGGCAAATAGTTAACATATTAATAATAATTAGAATTACATAGCATAGCCTTCCGGTTTTGGATTTCATTGTTAAAGCTAATAAAGTGATATCTTACCTAGGTTAATATACGATAAACGATGTATAGAATATAGTTAAGCTCGTAATCTTTTTCAAAATCCCAAGTTCCTGTGCATTGAAACGGTCTTTAAGAGTGGTTACACTATTTTCACAATATGACATATATATTTAATAGTTTATCAGTATTGTTATAAAATACATTTTATTATTATAACTACATGTTAGAAAACATGTCGTTTTTGTACATATTCTACCGATCCAAAACTACAGAGCTATACAAAAGTCTGTTTGACTATATTTCTCTGCAAATTATTATTTAATAAGCTAGGTATAAAGGCACTTAATATAAGTTATTGCTATTGAATGACAGTCTTCGTATATAGGCCAGGAGGTATAATTTTTATAAGCTTTAGCTTCTAACTTTAAAAAAATACAACTATTATCGGTATTTCTGCTGCTGTCAATTCAATTCCATGAATCGTAAATTTTAAATACACTTGGGTGCACGCCTGTTTATGTATCATTTATAAACTTAACCAATAATTTATTGAGTGAAGCTACTATTGTCTATTACTATAAGGATTCGATCGATGTTCTATTCAAATATAGCTTTAAAAACTTACAGTGTGTAACAAACAGTCTAAGCCAGAAAACTTTTGCCAATTCGCAAATAAATAAATATATGCTTCAATCCAGGATGCTCGTTAAGTTGTTATCTTCTTGTGCGACTGATTTGTAAAATAACAATAGGTCGTAACATACTAGTAAGTCAGGAAATCAAAAAAAGAATAATAATTAGTATCAATTATCATAAAGAAAACTAAACTAAAAATTTGTGCTATTTAAATATTGATTAAAAAACGATCAAGCTATTATTGACAAATTAATGTCAGAAGCGAATTATTAAAACAAACAAAATACCTAGTTACCCAAATTACACGAAATAAATACAACTGCACTATATCTTTATCCGTACCTTCATTCAAGTCTGCATATCGCGTTTTTGTTTTAAGAACCATCATTTTAACCAAATTTAACAATACTATGTGCATAGTTGATAGTATATTAAGCATGTTGATACATAGTCATTTTATAGTCGTTATTGGTATGTATATTGAAATTAACTAACTTCAGACCAATGCATTATCATATTATATGTATAGTCACAGTCAGTCATATTAAAGACTAGCAAGTTTATATCACAATTCACAATGTATATCGACTCATTTTTTTAAGAATAAATAATGTCAATGTGGCAAATAATTACTCAATATAGCACCCAATCTTCTTATGATAATATATGAGACGATTTACATAATAATCATTTTCATAAAGGAACAATTTTAACTTGTAAATGCAAGCCTTAATTGTTAATTCGAATATTGTATGCAGTGTAAATAATTATATATGTGTTTATATTAAATAAAAACAAATAAATTGTTACGTAATAAATAATGACGTTTTTGGTAGATAGTATTTTTGGTACTAGTCGTTTTTGATACGTTAAAAATCCATAATCAATAGTTCTTGCTCATTTTGGACATTTTCGATGGGCGATGATCTTTCTTAAAAATTGTCTAAAATAAGTATAACTAGTTCTAATTTAAAAGCAATCGTTTTAGTACAAAATTAATCTAGAACTCTTTTATTTGAATTAGCCTTGAGAGAGCATTTCATCATCATTCGGCAAATAAATATTTTCAATACTTATTTTATAAAACTTTAGTTCTAACTGGTACTGGCATTGTTAAAACAAAACATCGTATGGTAGTTTTCTAGGAACGTTTCTGCGCCCATTTCATATCATCTGCTCTAGGCTTACAGCCGGTCAAGGCCTCAATAATAGTTTCTAAGATGGACCAAAAGTGCACTATCTCTAGAGGCCAGTTTAACCAACCAGTAGTTATGCAAAAGTAAGTCTCGTGCGGCGCAACGTGGTGTATGCGGTGATGGCGTCGGGGTAACACTATATGCCATTCTTGAAGAAATACGACCCATGTCGGTAGGCCGAAGTAGGTGTGGGACCATTTATGTATCTGCAAATTTGAAACACACGTTAAAATGTTTTTTGATAAGAATCAATATCCCGGAGTTGCTTTATCATTGTAAAACGATATTATAAAACCGTAGAAGTACGATTTAGTAAAACCCTCGAAGTTATATTGATTTTTAACATAATTTTCTATAATTACAAGTTATAAACTTATCAATACTTATAGAGACAGTTGGCTTATTCTCACGATAATAACTTATACCTACTTTGGGTATTTTACAGATACTTATTAATATACACTAAAAGGTGCATTCTTCTATAACTATATAACCCTGTGAAATTATCATCACTTAATTACTGCACAAACGAGTAAATACTAGCTGTTGCCCGCTACTCCTTCCGCATTGATTTTCATATGAACGTTGACCACCATTTCGGTAAAAAAATGAAAAACTAGTATATGTCCTTTCTCAGGCTGTAAATAATCAACAATTTTGTACTAAATTCATTACTTTCTGTTGGGTAGTTTTGCGTGTAAACGAGAAAGACGGACAGTCAGAGATACTTTCGCATTTTTATTCTTTCGATTAATATTTATCTTTCCTATTAATATTTATCATATCAGTATAGGTTTGGTAGTGCGTAGCCAAAAAATTATACAACATATCACAGAGATCGGAGCTCAAGAGTCAAGGTTCAGACTGCAGACAGTTACGGAACAGATAAATTTCTGAACGATCATAAAAATATCTGACAATTAAGGGTCAACTTATTTTTACTTATTTGTCACAGTTTAAACCTTCCCTCAACAACCACGAATATTCAAGATCGTAATATTCAAAATCGGTCGAGCAATCCTTGAGTAGAAGCGAGCCTTAAGTTTTTTCTTAATACGTAGTTTCTTTCAAAGACTTCTTTAATATCAATAACATTTAGTACAAATACACAGTCAATTCGTGCACTTAAGCGCTATAGGTAAGTTAAATTAGAGTGGTTAAATCTAAATTGGAGAGAATCGTACGCAGGATGTGATGATTCAGAGTATGTAGTAATAAATGTAGGGACAGAACTGGACTGCACGACTGCATTTCAAACATACCTTTTGTCGTAAACGTATAGAATATATACTTCTACATGTTTTTTATGTACTCAACAGGACCTTAGCAAAAGCCGACGAAGATTATTCGAATTAAAAATATCTTTCTAAGGTTTAACCTCCGCCATGCAACATTTTCATACTACCTTTAGTATGTTTAGGTAGAGTATAGGTCCTATACAATACAGAATTGATAGTCCGGGCCGTTTGAATGTATCGTTCAATTGTTTATGGATGAGGGTAGAAACATAAAAAGACTGCAAAAAGGTGGTCATTTGTATTTTATGTGACCTATTGATGTCATACTTCCAATAAATCTTTTGGAAATATATAGATAAATATTGACTATTTAAAACCTGCTCGAGGTTTTAACGGGTAGACCCGCTTTGCAGTATGTTAAATATTTTTTATGAGTCCATTAATTTCTAACTCTTTCCAAACAAACATGATCTTAATTGTCCTCTGTATAATGCAAATTAGTATACATTTAATATGATTGTATCCTACCTAGCTACTAGCTAATATATAAAGCTCGCATAATTATGAGATTACGTAAATAGTTCGCGAAATTTTTATTGAATAAATTTATATAATTAAGAAAATTTTCATTATTGTATAAATTTATGCAGTAAAAAATTGAGTGAGCAATAAAATTAAACTAAATATTCCAATATTCATTATATATAAAGACATTAATCAGTGTTGGTTAAATAATGATATTATATTTATGATACGTGTAAGGTGACCTTTTAAATATTAAAGTATGACGCTTTTGAAAAAAAAAACAGTTTGAAAATACGTGTTACGTTATTAAATAAAGTATGAATTAGGAATATTATCTTCACCTGATTTGTCATCGCCACAAAAATACAACACAAATACCAATATGATATCCAATGGAATTGCTCGTTGATGGTAATGTCATCATAGGTCAACAATTGCCATACTATTCTTGCTAAAACAGGTATAGTAATGGCGAAGTTATCTCCATTCGTTTCAATGAAATCGTGTCGCGTAATTGATGTGGGATCGATGTGATGTTCACGAAAAGGACGTAAAAAGTTCTGTAAAAAATTTTGAAAACTGTAACACGGGTTAAAAGTTTCAAATAAAGAGAATTGATGACTAAGCTCCCTTGTTGTTATAATTTAATCCACATTGTCACGAGATGGATTTACCGTGGGACCCATCTGCACTTTAAGAGACTATCTCACGTAAATATTCTTGTTATGTATGTATGTATATGTTACAGTTAAAACTAGTTAGTAGATAGAGCGCGTTTTTCCTAGTTAGAACTAGTTTTCACTTAACGCCTTTGTTAATACTAGAATTGACTGAATACAATATCAGTTAAAACTAGTTTCTGCTAGTTTTAACTGTAACATACATTCTCGTATGAGTAAATTAATAAATTATTTAGATAAAATACCTTGCCAATTATAGGAAGATCCACTGCTCCCCATGTGTCAGCTGCCCAATGAACGAATCCCGATGCAAAGTCTGCTGTTAAAACTCCAGCTAATGCAGCGATTAGCATAGCGGCGTCGGGGCGAAGATGTCTGGCCATCAAGAGTCCAGCTGTAGCACATAATGTGCAACACAATACCACACACACCCATTCCTGCAATCGTTTTCCTACAAAAGAGAAATATCCAATTTATCGCCACGACTTTTCTTTTGTTTTCTTTAATTTGCGTTCATTTTTGGGCTTGTTATTTTTAACCGACTTCAAAAAAAGGAAAAGGTTCTTCAATACGTGCTTTTTTATCTATTTTCGCACATAACTTTGTCGGTAATGGACCAGTGTTCAAGATTTTTTTTTTGGGTGGAAAGGTACTTGTATACTTCACAGATGGTCTTATTGTAAGGATATCAGAATCGGATGATGGCAGACCAGAGATATCGAGGGGATCTTTCAAAAATCGTAGGAGCGACTAGTGCGTTTATAAGTTTTTCATTAAGTGTTTTTAAGGACAATAAATACAATTTAATAAGTCTGGGCTAGATCTGAAGAAGACACACAGTCGAGGGAACTTCTCAAGGACTTGCAGCAGCTACCTTTTGTTTGAGCTTGATTATTTGTATTGATAAGGCCTTGTTGTGACTACCATAAGGGGTCTGACGATGAAGATGTTGGAAAGCTTAAAAGAGCTCCTCAACGGTATACAGTAGTATGTACCGCGTTTTGGGTTTTTTAATTCATACGTATTTAGTATTCACATTTAATATATATAACATATAATATTGTTTTAGCATTTACTTGGTACTGAATGACAAAAATTATAAAATTTTATAACTATATTAAATGAAATGATAATGCGTACTACTGCGTGCGTAATAAATTATTTTTACCCGACTGCCAAAGAGGGTAATGTTTTTCGAGTGTATGTAAGTATGTATGTCTGTTCCTTTGTGACCTCCTGTAGCCTAAACGGCTTGATGGATTTTGATGTATGAGGTATCGTTAGATTTGTCTTGATTACGGGAGTGTCATAGGATACATTTTATCCTAAAAGTCCCACGGGATAAAGACATAATTACTCTTTTTTTAGTGTGCAGTCGGGTATTTTGTTTTTTTAATAATAATTACTTGTTTGCTTTATAGTTTCAAGTCGGTTTATTTTTGTTAAAAATTATTTTATTTATACTGCAAACAATATATTTGACCAAATATAAATTGGCAAAGTTCGTGTCAAAATACGCATACAGATGTGAAGACATCCATAGGATAGTAAATTTTAATAAGTAAATAAATAAAAAGCCGCACTTGTGAGCTCAAAAGGCGATTGATCATGAACGGCGTTGATTTAAATTCACGTGTTGCGCTAGTTCGTTTGCCCTCTCTTGTATAAAAAAATATATATGTATGAGTAGACATTAATATGGCATAGCATACTCCATCCAACAATATAAAATGTTTTTAATCTTTCTTGGCTTAGTAATGACATAGAATGGTAAACAAAAAATATGGTTCAATCTGTTCTAATTATACAATGTTAATGCAGAAACTAATTGTAATAATTTTATCTTCCATCCATCAACCATAAGAGGACTTCCCTTCTTTTGAATACAGTATATTTTATGCTCTTAAATAAATTCCCTAATTAGATATTAAAATAAATAGTATCTGTTTTTTTCATTTTGATGTATAAATAATATACATGTTGAAGAAAAAGTCTTTATCCTTGTTTAATATTTCTTTACTTTTGCACATCAGTATGGCATATATATAAGGTTGTTTTTATAATTGAAACTCTTCATAGATAATTGATTAAGTTAACTTGTTTAAAGATATAAAATGCAAAAAAATTAAAGGATTTTTAGTTAAAAAAGGATGTTTTCTATAGAAGACATAAAAATGATATATTATGGTAGACAAAATAATTTATAAATCAGATTAGCTGTGTGCCGCTATTTAAAACAATATCGGATTTCACAACCAAATCGTTTTTTTCTGAAATGTTTAAATCGAAACTTAAACCATATACTCAAACATACAGTTGTGAAAAATCAAACCTCAAAGGTGACAAAAGAAAATGTGAGAGTATGGATTTAGTTCTTGCTAACAGAATAATATAAAACTTTTCCATTGTTGTATAACTCTGAAATTTGAAAAAATCTGTCAAGGAATGTGAATGAACGGGTGGGTTAATAATAATGAATAAATATAAAAACATCTGTAATAAAAATTGA
>JADANM010006787.1:5546305-5558152 GCA_026213755.1 Eurema hecabe | reverse complement strand
ATTGGATGCTACTGAACAACATGTTAGAAGTTTAATGAAGTTAACTTATAATTCTTCAAAAAATGCAAGATAATATGTATTACTGATAAAGAATATACCACTTTATAAAGAAATTATGAGGTGCATGACTGTACAAAAAAGTAATCATGATAATATAATCTTTTAAATAAGAATGACATCTTAAAAAAATAACATTTTCAATTAATTATTTAGTTTATTTGAATGTAAAAAAAAAATTGCCGAAAATCATACTGTAATCAATCACATCACTGATAAGTGAATATTTTAAGATAGTCTCAATGTCAATAACAAAAGCATAAAGAATAATTACCTGGACTATATAGTTCTGCTAACTCTTTTGCTCCACGGTGTCGGGGACCCCATCGCGGTTGTGTACCTACTTCACTTGATAACTGAGTGTTAGCATTCGGGTCGTCTTCATACATAGAGTGCTCAAGAATATCTCGTTCAGTTTTTACAGGAGCAAGTAACGTATTAGCCATACTACTGGCATAATCAAAATGATCACAACTTATTGGGCTTACACCATTTCTCTTAGAGCACGGAGGTATAGGTAATGGTAAAGTCATTACTGCTTTTAAAAATAATATTTAAAATATTCACAACACTTACACACAATATATAAAAGCAGATAATACTGGTTGATAATAGATAACTCCTACTTATCTATTATTTACATCACACATTATAATTGATTGATCGTTGTTTTAGTTACCGAATTTGCAACAATATGACCACATACAATGAATTCAATCTTCATTGTTCAACGATTTATATACACATGTCACAACTCGGTCAACTCCTAACTTCTTACTTCAACATTATCAAATTAAAAACTGTCAACTGTCAACTGTCAAGTAACCATGACAGTTGACAGTTTTCTATGAGTTCTGTCAATCTGTAATTTTTTTTTTGTGATTAATAACTAGACATTTGACCGCGCGACTCGTAAGCCTAGGTGCGGTTCAAAAATGTTGTATGTGCTTAGGAGCTTTTTAAACCAAGCTTGTAAAAGATCTAAATATTCCCTCGTAAAGATAAATGCCGGAAGGGAGCTCCACTCCTACAGTGGTTCTTAGATTGAATTATATGGTGAATCGCTTTGCACACGTTAATGGTGTTTATTAACCCCTTCAACCAGGCATTATCGTAGTGGAGGGCTCAGTAGCTTGTCGAGCTTAGCTCTGGGTAAAACATGTGGCTGGTCTATATCACAACCCAACTTTGGTTGCCAACCATTTGGGTTGTGACAGTATAACGTGACGTTGACGAGTAACCGTAGATGGTTGGTGTTTTTGGTAAGTTGGGTGATACGTATGTTTGTTCGGGTAGAATCTTCGAACAATAAAATGATAAGTTATCATAAAATTAAGCATATGATAATGTTTCAATTAGCTTTAGCATTATTCGGCAATCTGCACCACTGAGTCGCACTATGCTCGGTAATTGGAAAACTAGACATGTCACTGATCGCAATATATTACATACTAGCTTAATTTCATTCTAATCGGTTCAGTAGTTTTAGCGTGATGGAAAGACAGACACACAGACAGAGTTACTTTCGCATTTATAATATTAGCATGGATTACGTAAGATTCTTTATGTATAACTAGCGACCCGCCCCTGCTTCGCACGGGTACAACTACAGAATGTCCTCATACCGCCGCTGCGCCGCAACAACTACGCCCCTGCATTTTAAATTCGTAATATCTTCGGAGCTATTCACTTAAATTACATACTGTAATAAGCATATTGATCTATAATAAATGCACAATTTATTTAAGGTACTCAATTGGATAAGGAGTAATGCTGTATAGTTTAAAATCACTTCGTAAATAACCATTTATTAGTAAAGGATTAAAAATGGTTATGTTGGGTTATCCCTAAGAGATAGACATATGCAATCGCGGACTTTTTTATAAAACCTTTTAAGGTGGACAATACTTCAATACAATCTTTTGGTCTATCTCATAGGGTTTAGCCAGCGTTTGCGATATAAGCGCAAAAACACGTTCTTATTTACGACATCACATTAGAAACCACTAAATTATCTGTCTTTCTCTACTATATTATGCATGTATTATAAATATAAACCTTCCTTAAGAATCACTCTATCTATTAAAAAAAACTGCATCAAAATCCGTTGTGTAGTTTTAAAGTTCTAAGCATAGGTATGCTTAGAACTTAAAAACTACATAGGGACAGACAAACAGCGATAGCGACTTTGTTTTATACTATGTAATGATATAAAGAATCTTACTGGAATCTACTACTACATTTGTATTTTTTTATAGTCATGTTTAAAAGCACTACTGTTTGAAAGTGACTTTGAGGTGCAAATATTTGCAAGTACACGGAAAACATCCGTCGCTCCTTTTGTTAAAACTTGAAAATGTAATAAAATAATTTTTAACAAAAAATATAAACCGACTTCAAATTAAAAGGAAAAAATAAATTTGCTTCCGACAAAGTAACACGCATTTCTTAGTTATTTCATAATTCAGAAGTCGGATATATAGGTATATAGAGTTAATAAAATAATATAAAAGTACAAATATATTTTCTGAACATCAAATTTTAAATTAACACTACACTTTTATTCATTTTCATTATCACTTATATTTATTATTTATTCTTTAAATACCATCAATTAAATACCAGGGTCGCAGCTTAGGTATTCTGCGGGCTGCGGCATTAAAGCTGACCCAAGCGCCTTTCCTTGAGCACAATTACGTGCACTTACACACTTACACAAACAATTTGTGTATTTGTTTTATTTTCTGTTTCTTCTGTTTTGTACTTTTTGTGTATTGCGTCTTCTTGAATAAACAATTGTATCTGTCTATTAGGTATCTTAATGTTATGTTTGAAGTTCATATAAAACTATTTTTACTGGATTTTTATACAAGATTTCGTATTCTCAAAAAAGTATTTTTATTATAATCTGCGCGGGTTTAGTAATGTCTATAAAGTCTAAACGAGTTCGCCTTTTGAGTTAAAAATAGAAATAGAACAGCATCATTTGGTCGAAGCATATCTAATATTTAAGCTTAGTTTAACTTACAATGTGTGTTTTTTTAATATGAGGAACCTTTCTACTTTTGTTCAGTAATATAGTATAAATAAAGTCTGTTATACAATCTAAATGAAGAGTGTGGAGGTGGGTAAGATATAGAATAGTAGGTAATGTTAGATAGCAAATGCGCACCTAAAATTTGGATTGATTCGGTTTATGTTTATTCTTAGATAATTCATTTGAATAAAAATGTCAGTTTCAGGATGAAATAGATATTATTGTCTCGGTATGAAGGTTCTAATATTGACACTTAGGAGCGGCTAGTAGACGGGGGAAGAACAAAACTTAGACAAGACGTTTATTTTAACATCTTTAATAAGCTTATTCATTCTTTCTACTGCGAGTGCATCTCCTCATGTGTCGTTTGAGGTTTAGAAATAATTTAATAGTTAATAATACCTGTACTAATTTGTTCAAAGTATTTTCTTAAGCAAGGGCATATTATTTTTAAATGCCTTTAAAATTCAATTGAATACGAGGTGCCTACCTGGATGCTTAGGTAACTCTAGAAAAAAGAAATGTGGTTGCATTGTTAAATGTAAAGTCACGAGTTGTGGGAAACAATTGTTAAAATTCGTAAAATTTCTAATCAGCCCGTTGATAAATCTACCACCAAGCACTAAGATCCATAATTGTATGAAAATATGCTTAAGTATTTATGCTTTTATGATAACATGAAAGAAAGCAACTAGGTACCTGAACTATATAATAAGTAAACCAGCAATGTTAAGTTAAGTTTAAAAAAAAGAATATCAGTCAATGAGAAATCGCCTCCTTTTTTGAATTCGGAAAAACGGCACATGAAAGACACCCAACAATGTAAGAAGTTTTGTTTTATGCAATTTATTCATACTTGCATTAACCTTAGGTATATCAAATAAAGCAATAACGTTATGGCAATACTTGTGTACAGCATTTCACGTAAACGGTTAAGCGTGAATTTTTTTTTATTAGAGGTAAATGCCTTGAAACAGTTGAAATAATTTGTACCCCCACTGTCTTATCTTTATTGAACTTATACATTAGAACGTATCATTTAATCTAAAATATCAGAAATTATAAACGAAGAACTAACTCTTCAAAAGTAAAAGACGTTATTTTATTCAGTTGTGTTTTTCTACTATTTTCCAGGTTTACACACGATGTCCCTAAGTAGGTTTGTGCAACCTAAGCCACTTGAAAATTTGGCGCTAGCGCGCTTAGGAAACTGGCTGGCGCATCAGGCAGAAGTCCAGATGACTTCTACAATTTTACAGGCCCAACATAATCCTACTGAAGCTCAAATCGCACTTGCCTTCAAAGTCGAAAACATTCGTAACTATTTAGATTTTCATATACCTTGGATGCTACACGATCGCTTCGCAAATGAAGCTATTAAATCGTTATCTGAATTGTTAGAAAAAACAAAAAACTCAATGGGATTTAGAGGATCAATGAGTAAATTTGTAAGCCAAATGAATGTTATTGTAAAAATGACTGAGGCGTTATTTACAAAAAACTTTACTTATGTGTCCATTGACAGTATACCTAAAATGATGAGATCGGTCTTTTATTCTAAGCTACATATGCTTACGGGTCTCGTATATTTAAATTTAGGGTCTTTATCAGGAGGATGGAAAACCGTTGATATGGAACAATCAATAATAAAATCATTAACAGAACTGCATGCTCTTAAGTTTCTTTTTATTAATTATGACTGTACAGACAATATTTTAAAGTGTCTTGTTGAAAATTGTCCATATTTAACAAAATTGGATGTATCGTGTTCAAAATGCATAACCAATGAAAGCATAAATATCCTGTGTAAATTAAAAAACTTAAAGGTTGTACAACTATACCATACTTTTGTTACGTGGGAGGGTTTTGTAAATCTGTTAATTCATTCTAGATATTTAGAAGATATAGGTAGATGTGATGAAATAGGTAGAGTATTAGAATTTATTCATATCAATTGTCCAGAGGCATTGCCATTAAAACTAAAAATATTTGTGAGTCGCTATGCTAACAGCAAGCACTTGGAACTAGCAGTAGAAACATGTCCTGATATTCGAAATATGACAGTTTTTCACAATACTTTACAAAGTGACTTAACTGTTCTTATTGGTTTAAAAAGTCTGTGCGAATTAAAACTGTTATCGTGTGATTTTTACGCTGATCAAATAAAGCAAGTTTTACAAGTGAAAGGATGTAATTTATCATATTTACACCTTGAGCATGTAGACCAAATTGACCTTAATGCATTAATGTATATTAGTCAAATGTGTCCACTTTTACAAATATTAACATTTTATAATTGCTCTCTTATACAACATACGTCTTTGTTTACAAAAAAATTGGAAATATTACCATTTAGGAATTTACGAAAATTAACGTGCGTTTCTGCGTTTACTGATGAACAATTGTCATTTTTGTTAATGAATTGTTTAAACATTGAGTTTATTCAGATAGGCACTGCTATTCAGCTAACTGATGAATTTGTTGAAAAAGTTTTAGACAAAAATCCTCTTATATACCTTAAAGAATTACGTATTATGCAGTCAGAGTTTTTAACATTAGCATCAATAGAGAAGATAATACAAAGTTGCATGAGCTTAGAAATTTTAGTAGAGTTAGAAAGTTGGTCAATGTTAACAGACAGTGATAGAGAATATATAAAAAATTATATAAAAATTAATAATTTTAATATTCATATTTCTCCTATCAGAAGGTATGATAGCTAAAGGATAGTTTTTCCCTGTAAATTCCAATTTACCCAACCAGGTTTAATGAATAATTTTAAATGCGGCATAAGCACACATTATGCCGCATTTAGAATTATTCATATTCAGTGAATAAAGCTTCCTACTCAAAATCTTTTAGGTGTAAGGAAGAACGTTTATTAAAAAAAATACCCCATTTCGTGGTCTCTATTTAAAAATATTATAATATGCAGAGTGATTTTAATTTTAAGCTATGTCTCCGAATATTGCCTATAAAATATAAATACATACCTATTTAATGAATGGTGTCAATAAAAACATATGTTTTCAACTCTGTTTCTTTGACCTTTAAGTGCCTATTAATGGGAATATGTCATAATTAGCATCGTTAATATATATTAAGGAAAAATAGTGAATAACCTGAGTTTTACATTGGTGGACATTCAATCAAAAAGCATTTGTTACTTTTAAATAAAATTACATTGTATAAAATGACGCTTTCGCTTTCTTGTCTGCTTAAACCTTAGCACTGCTAACTACGCAACTGATTTTCATGAGATATTTTGTATCAGATAGTGATTCAAAAGGAAGATTTGTATATAATATATGCATAAATGCGGATAAAATTGCGGGGCTCGAATATAATGTAACTAGACAGATATAGGCAACAGGGCTTATATCTGTCAATCTGTTTGACCTCAATTAAGAACAATGTAAGCCCTCCAAAATGAATAGTTTTCATCTAATATCGATTTTGTTTGTGTGATGTTATAAAGACATACACATGACAATATATTTTTTAATTTGAATAATTATTTCCAAATATTATTGTGTACAAACATACAATCTCTTCAGCTTTGTAATATTGAGACTAATCTTTAGACTTAATTGAATTATGTACTATGTTTATAAACAACCAAACCACAATATCAAGTTTTTGTACAAATTTCTACTAATATTTAAAATGCCAATTTGTAACGCTTAAATGAATGATTCTCAACCTTTTTTTGTTGCAGCTCATCTTTAATGATTTCTAAATTCGGCATAAAGAAAAAGATAAAAATTATTTACTTCCTACAACAAATTGCATAAAAAGTTTGTTCTTTTTAAATTATATTAACATTATGATATATTTGCAAAAATTGGTATCACACAAAAGTGCACAGTAGTTCAAAATCAGTGGCTTAGATAGTTAAAATGTTTCCTACATTTTTTGCATGTTTAAAAACTTCTAAATGAAGAAATAGTAAAAATTTATAAATTAAAATTTATGGCAAATGAAAAAATGGCAAATGTTAGCTTAGAAATTTATATTTAAGCTTTCACAGCATACACCCTAGGTGGGAATAGTGATTTCTTTCTGATTTCTTTTCTGGTCTTTAATTTAGCTTCATGTTTAGTTAAAGCCTTGCGCATAGCTCGTGTCTTCTTTGGCCTTAAGTCCAGAGGCTTATATTTCTTGTTTTTGTAGTGGTTACGAAGATTCACTTTCATCTTTTGGTGATATACAATGTAAACACGTGCAATTGCTTTTCGGACAACACGGCTGAAAAAAAAACATATTTCTTTGTCATCTCACCCAGTGAAAATATAAATAACCTGGCTTTCATTTCAATACATCCAGAGATTCATATTATTATAACTTTGATATAATTAAATTAATACTTAAATAAATTAAGCCAAATTATCAACATCTATACTCATTTTAAGGATCTGCAATAAGTTCGCTTAAAATGTATATGGACGTAACCTAATACAATATGTAGCCAAAGCTTGTCACATATAGACAATAGTAAGAACTAAATGTAATGGCAAGACAGACTACTACAACAAAACAAATATTTTGAAGTAATGATCAGATTTATTGACAACATAATCCGTTTGCATAATTAAGTCTTTTCAATATCGCGACTGTTACTATGATAAAATGGTTATAATATAACTTACATTTTTGAGAGCTTTGAAGCTACTCCACCGGTAACCTTAGCAACTCGAAGATTCGTTAGCTCAGTTTTTAACTCTTCCAGTTGCTTGAAGAGTTCTTTTTTATCCTTCGTGCGCAGTTCTGAACACTTAACTTTCCCCTAAAATGTAGCATTTCATGTAAATAAATAACAACAAAAAAAAATACTGTATAATAGTTTCTCTATTTATTTAATTAATATAAACACTTCAGTTAAAAACAAACTTATTAATTTTACAATTAAATTTCAACATTTAGAGATAATATAAAAAACAGTGTGAAAAGTACAAGTCTTAGAATGAGTATCGTGCACTTCATTGTTGAACATTTTGACAAAATATATTAAACACATCATTTAAACAAATAATATTATTGAAAAGTGTATGCTATAAACTTGCAGTACGAAAGGATCACAGAAATATACTTAGATTAGTAAAAATATGAAAACCAACCATCTTGAGCTCCTTTAGCCACTATGTTTTGACATAAAAGAATTTAGTAAGAAGCAAATGTCAACCTCAAAGTCTAAAGTATTAATGACAGAGGGAATATAGAGAATAAAAATACTTTTGAACTAAAAATAATAAATAAATTAAATGCTTCTTTTATACGTGTCCAGACTAGTGAATAAAATCATAAATATTTTTCAAATTAATGTGAATGATTTTCCGTTTCAAATTTTGGTTTCCTTTTTTGTGTAAAGTTATGTATATATTTGGCTATACAATTTACGGAGACCAGCTCTAACGATGATAAAAGTCAAGTCTCAATCATGAGAGTTAAGGTAAAATCAAATATAAGTATAAATATTAAATAAGTCTATATTTTATCGTGAGAGTGTGGAGTGGTTGCCGTCTGTAGTATTGAACAAAGAGAATGTATGTAATCACTATCACTATGGTACCTATTGAAAGTTGAAACTTCTTGTCAAATGTCAATTTGTCATGCAATTGATGCAATCATGCAAAAATTGCAAATAATAATATCAGTAAATACAGTTAAATACAGTTAAATAATAATCAGAAGCTGTCAGAAAATATCGTAAATTAAACAGCGTTAACGTATAAAGTGATTACATTCTCTTTGAATTAGAAATTAGAATAGGAATTAGTAATTAGGAACACGTTACTCTTTACTGAGCAAATAATATATGGAAATTCCTTCATTACTTAAATATGGTTTGCATTGGACTTTAAAGGACGTACATGAGAAAATGTCTAACCGTATCAATTACAAAAAAGCACTAGAGTATTGGTCAGAAATACCAGCAACAGTAGATGGTGTTTTAGGGGGATTTGGTTTTATATCAGATGTTGATATTTTAGGTTCGACTCAATTTTTAAACTCTTTACTTTCACTTGAAAATGGCCCGGGAAAGAACTTAGCTCTAGATTGTGGTGCTGGTATTGGAAGAATAACGAAATATCTTTTGCTGCCTCATTTTAATAAAGTCGATGTTATTGAGCCCGATGAAAAGTTTATCAATGAAATTTTAAATTTTGTTGGTGAAAAAAGATCGCATGTTGGAACATTATATCAAAGTAGCTTGCAAGAATTTAAAGCTGAAAAAAAGTATGATGTTATTTGGAACCAGTGGGTTTTAGGGTATTTGAAAGATGAAGATCTAGTCACTTATTTATTAACTTGTAGGTAAGTACTTATAGAATACCTGTTTATAACTTTCATGAGAATATAAGTATTCCTAAATAAATATAAATTTCAGGAATTCTCTTGCTGAAAATGGCATTATTGTTGTCAAAGAAAATGTGACATCATCAGGGAAAACAGAAGCTGATGAAGCAGACTCATCGGTTACTAGGTGTCTTAAGCAATATACTAAAATATTTAAACAGGCTAATCTTAAAAGAATAAAACAATGTAAGCAAACTAATTTCCCTACTGGTATATATCCAGTATACATGTTTGCATTGATTCCTATAAATGAACCAAGTTGATAAAAATTTTGTACTGGCAAGTAAATTTGTTCATTTTAAGTTATTTCAAGTTTAAATAAAGAACAAAAGTAAACTGTAAGAAACTACATGATGAGGCAATAAAAACGATGATAAAATGTAGATTTTCTTTATTCTCAATGTAGATTTAATATAAAAGACATAAAATCAGACTTACAATACTAATATTCAGTCACCTTTTTAATACTCTTTACATATTAAAGATATACAGCAATTCAATGCTTATTTCATGTGTTTGTCATTTGTAGTTTTAAAATAGGCTTAATTCCTATTCCATTTAAGACCTTAGAGCTCATCATGTTTATTTTTTTTAAGATTAGGAAATGACCAAAATTCAGATGGTAATCCTTTTGAATCCCTCTCCCTCTTTACAAATGCTGTAAAGGATGAAACACAATTTCCAATAAAATAATTAGCTTGTCCTAGAATGCACAAGTCTAAATGAGGATCACTGATCTGCAATTTTATGATGGTGATTTGAAACTCTTTCAAAGCATCACTCAAGTCTTCAATCATATGATTTGAATCAGAAGCCACAAAAATAAACTTAATATCTATCAACTTTTTTAGGGCCCTCCTTAACTGTCTGAAAAAGAATAAATGAATATAATGTTTGTGTAGTAATTGTAAATATTATTGTACTTTTTTCATTATACATACTTAATGATTTCATTTTTTTTAGGGAAGCATATGGATGATGTTAGTTTCCCTCTTTCGTTTTTATATCCAATACATTGTGGAGCAGAAAACAATACTGGGCTATGTTTCACATGTTCACATGCTTTGACCCAGTCCTGGCCATTTCTTAAATGAATTCCAATATAACCACCTCCATACATATATTTTTTTATAAAAGTTTTTGCTTTACTCTGCATTTGGGTATTCCACTTGACATATTTTTGTAGATGTACATTTTCTGCTTGGACTGGGAAACTAGCTGGTGCACCTACAAAAAATATATTATAACAGTTGTGAACTTCTAGTGCAGGGACGGGCAAACTAAGGCCCGTGGGCTGGATCACGCCCCTATGAGGTTTTCAGTCGGCCCGCCAAGTGTTTTTGAGAAAAAATTATGTCCGAAATTTAAATTGTATATTATTTATACAGCTTAAAAAAATTTATTTCCACTTAAAACAAAAAAAAACTCGTTCTTGTTAAGATATTGTTGCTAAGGTTACATTTTTTAATACAATAAAGTATGAAAATAAAAAAAATATTTAAATTTCAAATAAACAAGGGCTAACAACTTTAAATTTAGTAAATGATTTTTATCAACTGGCTCACGGCAATATTTTTTCTTGACTATCCCGGCTGACTGGCCTTGACTGGCCCGCGGTCCAAAAAGTTTGCCCACCCCTGTTCTAGTGTAAAAATATTTATAAAGAAGTTTTAACTGCATTTCAATATTTTGGAGTTAAATCAATTTAATTTATATGGCACCTGTGAATGCTAACACTGGCCACTGAGTAGGTTTATATTTATTTGTCCATTTCTCCATGATGTCTTTATTATGTGCATCATAATTCAGTGGTCCATAAAATTCAGATCCTATAAATTCAATGTTGAAATTATCCCAAAATGGTCCGAATGGATTGCCAGATTTAGCATTGCAACTATTCTCTTGTTCACCAATTCTTTGTGTATAGCAAAAAGCAATTCTTTTATTTGGTGGCCATATTTTTATAGCTATATCTTCCATAAATTTCTCCATAGTAATAACATTATGATATAACTGCAAAGGTTCTACTTCAAAATATGTATCAAAAGGAATTTGGAGTGATTTAATTTCTCCATATCTATATTCCACCCATGGTGGAAGAATTAATGTCCTGTTTAATGCCTTGCTGAATTCCAAAGCCCCAAGGAAATGGTCAGCTTGATTTCCAAATCTACCTAAAATTTGAACAAAAACTTAGTCACAAAATATAAAATCTTGTTAATCAAGTTTAGTTAAGTAGTATAAAGGTATCTTACCCATACAGGGGCAATAAGCAACATATCCATTTTTATGAAATCCTAAGCTTATTTGAATTAGTTGTGTATTAAGTATGAAGTTCAAAAATAAATATTTAATGCCCATGTTCTTTTCGCAGTTAAATTTACATGAAGAGTTTC
>JADANM010006787.1:5506612-5523147 GCA_026213755.1 Eurema hecabe | reverse complement strand
AAAGTTTATATGAAAGTCTACAGGGAGGGAGTTGCAGGCAACAGCTAGTACTCAATATTTCTAATAAGAAATGAGGTTGTTTTAGTAAAATGGTACTTGTTTTGAACTTGTTTGTAATAGTAATTTAGCAATTTTTTTTTCAATTAAAGTAGTTTTAGTTCTTTCTTATTCTGATAGTGATATTTAAGGCGAGGTGTGAGAACGTTTCGGTATTTTTGGACTCCTAGTTTACATAAATGCAATTAAATAACGGAGTGTAGAAAAATATATGATATAAAGCACGATATTGAAAAGGGTTTCCCACGTTAACATTTAAATAAAAGATAATACTTTCGCTGTAATTAATTTGCAAACTTACCTCTGACAAAAATTTTACACATGTATGTAGAACAATGGTTCTACATAATAGTCTAAAATTGTCTTATTTTTATAAGTTTTTATTATTTTCCTAATGCCGCTCATTTATAATACAAACTATTTAAATTATTTGTTGTAATAATATTCTTATACATATAGGAATAAGGTTTGTTTTAACGTAACCGCCTTAATTATAATTTAATCTAAATAGGTATTAATAAATTGACTAAGTAACTAATAATACTGATTTCATAACTATATCGTCTTTAACATTGTTATTGTGAAATGTCCAAATATTGCATTTTGCTCATTTAATAAATTTTGTGCAAAACTTTTGTGCATCTTAATTTTAAGATTATCAAAGAACTTATTGTATATTATTTTCGAATTTCGTAACAATATTCTTGATATGTTGTAAATAAGTCTTTTCATAAGTGTAGGCTATACTTACTTAAAAGCTAAAAAGTAAAATTGTTTACTCAGCTAAATTGTACACTGTCCTCGTACTTTTATACATTGGATTCTATCTATCTCTCTCTCGTAAACGTGTAACGTTGTAGCAGCACGTAATGATCGAGTTGGGCACGTGGAACGGACACGCGACTCGCGTGACCTAGTAGGTAGGTAACTCGGATTTACTGCGAGTTCGTAGGCGTTCGGTTTTGCGTAAGTAAATAACAGTGAGAATAAAATTACGCTTACGAAGAAAAAGCTTTATATCTAACGACGCAGGGTTGTTTATAGAAACGATGACGTTCGCATTGCTGACGACACTAACTTCATAGCTAGCCACGGTGAATGAAATTAATTCTCCCTTAAACAATTTCTTTTATTGCGAGAGGTCTGTACTATTCAACGATCCGAACGATTTCCAAGCTTGTTATCGGACGGCCGCATTTATACAGAAAGTAGTATGGAATAGTAAACAAACAGTTTTTGTTAAATAAGTAGGGGGTAACAATATTTTAACAAACTATAACTGCGTTTTATTGCGTCCTGTTAACCGTCAACGGCGTCGATGTGGTTTACAAAATTTTATAGTCAATTGAAATGTTACAATTTTAAGACCGAATATTGCATTTTTTAGTGTACGCAATTTTATTTTTGTTGACATGTGGGGCAAGTTAATAGAAGCTTAAGTTGAAGTTTGTGGGGTCGCCTCCATTGCCATTCGGGCGCCGGAAATGATGTCAACTAGCCATATAACTTGGATATACTTAGATACTAGCTACTTAATTAAAATATCATTTATGCTTTCAGATACAAGATGGAGTGGGTTCTTCGGGGACCACAGATACATAGCACATTCAGCGATCTTGGATATGCACATCCAGAAGGATATCACGTAAATGAGAACTGTAATGGTAATTAAAACAAAATATTGTTCTTGTGTACATAAACAAATGACGCTAGAGTACTTGGTAACGATACTTATACCTAAAGTCGCCATCACGATGATGATTGACTTGCCTCTAATCAGGACAAAATTAAAAGTGATCTATTTTGATAATATGTAATTCATTTTAATTTTAAATAACCAAGAGCTGTGTACGAATTAAATAATAATCGAACAATCTCTACTCAGCTAAAAGTCAGTGTAATGAGCACTCTGGCACTTTATCAGATTGTGAGTGCGAACTGTTGTGCATATGTATGAGGATTACTAATTAAGGATTATTAACAACTTTCAGCGACCTTGGAGTCAATTCTTCATAATATACTAAATGAGGACAAAAATTTACGAACGTATCGCAGGAGTATAAATTTCGGACAAAACATCAATAAAGATATTATTCCTCTATTAATAAATGTGAAAGAGGATAAAACAACAGAATTGTTGATTCAAATTCTTGTAAATCTGACAATACCTGTCGAGTGTTTGTTATCTGTTGAAACTATATCGAACACTGACATTGGAAGACATACTATATTCGAAATAAACGGCTTGTTGGGCTCTGCAAAATCCGCCTTTATAGATCATAGAGCAACGAAGGTTGTCATCGAGTTTTTAAAAAAAAATTCAGATGTTGAACAGACGGCTAAATTGTCTGCAGAGCAGTGCACAAATATCAGTAATACTCTTCTGTTTTTACGTAATATTCTTCATATACCGGAGGATGTGAATAGTATTTCAACAAACTCTAATGGACCTCCACATACAATTCAAAACAAAATATTATGGAATCTTTTTAGCCAAAGTATAGACAGAATACTTATAAAACTCATGACGATACCGGACTCGGTAAGTCAACGTAATGATGTTTTTGGTACGATTCTTAAGGTTTAGTCAAAATAGCAGTTGTTAGGGTTTTTGGCATAAAACGGAAACCCGTATGGACTCATCGTGACTGTCCGTCCGTATGTCACTGTCACTTTTTTCCGAAACTATAAGAACTGTATTGTTGAATCTTGGTATACTTATATATATATTCAGTGAACCCCACTAAGATTTTCACACAATAAAAAGAAACGTTTAAATTTATTGATGTTAAATGTTTGGGGCACCCATACTTAGAACTGAAACCCATACCCGTGGATTATCTATGGATAGGTCTTAAAAAAAAATAATATTGAGGATTCTAATATCATATAACTTCCCCCCGTCCCCTTGTAACTACTAAAATAAGGGAATGATAAATGTAAAATAATATTATATGATGTACATTACCATGCAAATTTCCACCAAAAACTGGTTTGGACAATTCTAATAATTAAATTAGTCTTTTTTATATTATGTAACTGTCTGCTACGGGAACCTTCATGGGCGAGTCCCGACTCGCACTTAGCCCCTCTTTTTCATTAATCATCGTACCGGGTTATGCCTAATATGCTCTGTAGCTGATTTTAACAACTGATATAAAATAATGACTAAATTGCATTTTGATACTTTTTATAAAATAAGTCTAATTGAACAAAATAAAAAGAAATTTACTTAATAGATTTATCAGGAACAACATTTGCACGGTATTTGGGTGTGTCAGGGGTGCCTTGTTCACTCGCACGGCTAGTATTGTAAAGGTCCTTATAGGGTTATCACCGGTAACATAAAGGTAATATTTTTTTCTTTCACCCTGCCTTCTGTAGAGGTACATTGTGGTATCCTGTGGAGAACCGATCGGGTTACTTGATATGAAAATTGCATTAATTATTTTTTTCATGATTGAGGTTTTTGATAACGAGTTTTCACTCCACTCGAGTAATGAGTGACGAAACAAATGAAGAAAGGAATGTTAAAATCTAAAAATTTCTTTTTTACTATCAAAATAAACAAGTCATCAAAGTGAAACATCTTTTGTAATCAACCCAGTTTTCTATTATTTTAAAAGAAACAAAAGTCACGAGTTTAAGATTCGAGATTCGTTTTTGTATTTTGTTTTGTTTCTAGATAAATTGGGGGGTAACAATGGTGCAGCTGATAGCATTACTTTACAAAGATCAACATGTCACAACATTGCATAGACTGCTAAATGTATGGTTGGAAACCTCAGTGTCGGAAAGTTCGGACGACAACGAGAGCAATACTTCTCCCCCAAAAAGAGGTAAACGCATGTTTTTGTGAAAGTTTTATTCGCAATACATATATTATATTATTAAAATCATTTTATTAAGTATCTCATATTATTACACAGGAAGCGATGACTCGTCACCAATGTTAACGGATCCAACATCCGACTCATCCGACACCTGTGGAAACGGTAAAATAAACAATGATTCCAAATCGCCCAATAACGATTGGGAGACGGCTTCAAAAAATGTTAATGATCAAAATTTGCAAACGGATACAATGGAAAAAAAGACAGCGAGTCCCTCAGATTCAAGTCAAAATAATTCATCTGACATAAACAAAGAAACGAATGTAAGTTAATTTCTTAATTGTATGATGTATAAATCTATGAAGTAATATGTGAATAGAAATGTGGGTAACCTCATCTCTATTAAATGAGTGTTAAGTAATAACACTCACTTTTTGGTCAGGATAATATAATGAATAAAGATGACAGCCCGATGGAAGACAAGGAACACGATCAAACATTGAATAAAAAAATGAATTCAGAAACGTCTGATTGCGGTTATGGAACGCAAATTGAAAACCAGGCAGTGATATCGACTTCGAGCAATGAAGATGAGTTGCCAGAAAAGAAGCTAGTTCACCAAAAACCACACAACCCTAAGCAAAAGCCAAATAATAAAGTGCGAACAAGTGCGTCACTTCAAGACAGAAAAAAAAAAAAAATTGTCAAAAGAGGAAAAACTAACATGTACGTTCGCCAATAGTACCTTTATAAATAAAACGACAATATAAAAACAATAATATTATGCTCTATTTTACAGAATTAATATACAAGGACTTTCGCACAATTCGATAACAGACGATGACATATCGAACGTGCTTAAGGAGTTTACAGTAGATTTTCTTTTAAGAGGATATAACTCTTTAGTGAAAACGTTACATACACAAATATTGACAAATTTTCAATTACAAATAGACACCTCGCATTTCTTCTGGCTAGTCACGTATTTTCTCAAATTTGCCACACAAATCGAACTGGACTTGGAACACGTTTGTTCGGTTTTGTCGTACGATATTGCTCTGTACTTAACAGCTGAAGGTGTGAATTTATGTGAACAGTTTGAATTAGCTATCAAGTTGGATGGCAACGATCTGAAGCCAAGCATCCGAAGACTTCATTTGGTAAATATCGTAATCAAATAATAAGTTTTTGCCCCTAGATAAATTGTAATGATATCTTCAGTTTACATCTTGTTACAAATACTCCCTTCTTTGTCTTAATTAATGTGTCTTTCAATTATTTAAGGTGGTAACAGCTATTCGAGAATTTGTCCAAGCGATCGAGGTATATAAGAAGTCGATTCATATCTCTCAGCACGATAAAAACATTTTGCTTGAACTGCAAATGAAAATGTGCGAAACGGAAGAGTTACGCTCCTTATTTGTATTGCTTTTGCGTAATTATAATCCAATACATCACTCCAAACAGTATTTACAGGTTTGTTAAAAAATATGTGATACTTAAAATAAAAAGCTACATATTTTGTTTCTAATCAACTGAAAATACATTTATTCTTTGTATATTTTAGGACCTGGTAGTTACTAACCATATATTATTATTGTTTTTGGACGGTGCTATGAAGTCACCCGAGTACAAAGGTCCTGGAATGGCTGATCATATTAAACAGTAAGGAATGCTGCCATATCATAAATAGATACATTTATGATAGTGTTAATTAAATGTTTGAAAAAACTTGACACAAAAGGAAATTTATTTAGAGTTAATAATATATACATATATTAATATTAAGTTCCTAAGTAATAGTTACGCTTTGTAGTCTTTTGTTTAATGCTGTCTCAATTCTTAATTTCTTTTGTTCTCCTTTATGAAATGTGCTAAAAGAAAGACTTCGATTTCAATAAAATACACAAAAAATTGGGGCTTTCAGGATCGCGTTGGGAGGAACTTAATAATAAATGTCTTTAATACACTTTGAAATGCAGGTTTGCAACACGAGAAATAATGTATCAGTACGGACTTCTGTTGGAAGATTACGAGGGAAACGGGGAATTCGTGAATGACTGTGTATTTACAATAATGCATCACGTCGGAGGCGAACTCGGCCGCTTGATAGCCTTGTTTCAGCCGAATATACTAAAAACATTCACGTCTATATGGAAATCTGACTTTGAGATTTGCGATGTATGTTGTTTAATTAAATTTTAATGTGTGTATATTTAACTATTTGATTTTACTTTACATACATATTTATTGCATTTATTATTCTATTTAGGATTGGACGGACTTAGTAGAGTGTGTAATTAATACGTTCATAAAGAAACCGCACACACTCCTACGAACGGCGATATTTCGCCTGGATACGGAAAATTTCGATGACGACAAAGTACTTCAAGATTTAATTGAGGAAGAAGAGCCAAAACCCAAGGAAGGGGTGGCATCTAATGGACCGAGTACAGACTACGACGCAAGTGGAAACAACAAGTAATCGCGATTTAATAAAACTTATGGAATTATTATATGTACATATTATTTCTATACGTAATATGATTTAGGTTGTTCAAGCAATAATTATGTAAATAAGTTAATCAAAAGCGATACAACATGGTTTTATATAATAAAATTCATAATTACAGATGGACAGATGATGAGCTGTCGGCGTTTAATTGGATTTACATGCAAAGTAATACGTCGACGGATATAGTTGGCGAAATAGTGAGACTTTTCAAAGAAGACGGTATAATAAAGACTCGTGATGCCGTCATCAGGCAACTTCGTAAGCAATCTATTATCGACAAAAAAGAGTTTGACAAACTTATTAAGGCAGAGTCCGGAAAATATTCTAAAAGGTCGGAAACAAAGGATGTAAAGGACGATGAT
This sequence comes from Eurema hecabe, assembly GCA_026213755.1. NCBI lineage: Eukaryota > Metazoa > Arthropoda > Insecta > Lepidoptera > Pieridae > Terias > Terias hecabe. The sequence goes on along the minus strand of JADANM010006787.1, from coordinate 5,516,380 downwards.
ATTGGAAAATTGTGCGAACACATGGCTAACGACGGAAAATCTAGATTTTTAGATTGGGTCCAAAGTGTGTTGCTCGAGACTTGCTTTGCCAAGATCTACCTAGAGAAAAAGAAATTACAAGAACACACCGAGTCTAAAAAATTCAAAGCAGATTCCGAAAGCACTATTCATTCGTTACCAAAAAAAGTAACTGAAGAACTGCCTGTGATGTCACCCGTGTCATATCATTCACTTTGTAAGTATCATTCAATTGAAACATTTTTACTAATCTAATTCTATACTAATATTATAAAGAAGTAAAGTTTGTGTGTTTGTTAAATTGTAAGGGGTAATCTCGGGATCTACTGAACCGATTTTAAAATTTATTTCACCAATTGAAAGCCACATTATTGTCGATTGTCATAGGCTAAATAAAAAAAGGATTGTTAACATTATGCCCAACAAAGTGGGTACGGGTCAGCTAGTTATCTATACTTATAATAAATCTATATATAGCAGGGGGTTATTAGGGATCCATACTGATGCCTCATAAAAATCATGTTAACGGAAATGTTCTCCTTAAAATTATATATAAATATCCCAGGACAGCATATGTCTATATTTAATGGTTAACAACAACTGACATTCAATTTGAAGCTTTCTGATTATATTTGTCTACTCTTAGGTATAACACTCGCAGTCATCCCTAATTTAAAAAAGTTAACATTATTAACTATTCAATAAAAAATAATCATAGAAATCAGTATAGAAACACCAACGTTATACATAAAATACCCTAATAATAAGCCATGAGTGAATACTGAATCATACTATGTACATATAAGGATTATTTAAGGAAAAGCTTAAATCACTCAAAAAAACTGCTCTTGCAATATTTGTAGGGGATGTAATTTTATAAGAATTTATTTATCTAAACTAAATTATCTAATAACTTCGTAACTAAAACTTCGTAAAACGAACAATCTCGGAAGTTCCCGACCGTCCTAGCTAAGCGCGCAGTGCGGCCGGTCGCGAACGTTCGAGAATTGATCGAGGATATATGCATTTTTACTTAAAAAGAACGGAAACGCGGACGAAGTCACAGGCAACAGCTAGTATGGTAATAAAAAATATAATACATTTTGCAGTGTCAAACCAATCTGTCCCTCTGGTGCCATGGAATTGTGAACAAGCTGCTATTTGCAAGGACTTGAAATTCTTGCAACTTTTACACAAACTAGGTTTTAATATGCCCGTCGACACTGGCAAAGTCTTCATAAGAATACCCTATTTCTGGACAGCGGATTTTCTTTATGAGGTGGCAAGTAAAATTTCACCAATTGATACGAGTAAGTTAGTTAGGGTATATTTTCCGAAGTAGCTCCTAAATGGTAGTCCCTAACATATTTCTGAATCCAATTAAGTTACGTCATTATGCATTACAAGAACTAAAACGGTTGATGTATTTTAGCAAAACTCAAATTTTCCATGGACGATATATCGGAGAGCAGCACTATCAACTTTACGTTGCGCTCTAGCGTGGTTCTTCTAGAACATTCCGAAGACATAAGCATGGCGTCCATTCCGGAGAATTTGTATCAAATTCATAAACAAAAACATATTGCGTCTATCGTTAACTTCACTCCCATGTACGTATACTTATGATCTTATAACCATAATAATAACGTCACGATTTGCTTGGAGAGCTTTTTGTAATAATAATTTGATAATTTCTGTGTTAGATAATGTAATGCTAAATATATTTAAAGCTATATAAATGACATATTTTGTCGAATTAGGCCCGGCTCGTCCTTTGATTCAACGTGCGATGAAAGAAATGCTCCTAGCTGGCTCGATGTCGTTCAGAAATCTCAAGAATTCAAATTAAGTTTGGAGCTTCAAAGGTAAGCATACGCCGCGCCACAGGAATAATACACCGCGTTGTGATGTTATTTAATTTGTATTTTTATTTTAGAACTATAATTCAAACCAAAGGTGCAGATCAGTTGAATAATTCGGACGCACAAGAAGTGACGTTGAGTAGTGAAATAAAGACGTGTAAGATCGTGAGTGCGTTGCGGAGTCCAGAGCTGATCGAGGAGTGCGACATTGTGACCGAGATGTCGCTGCTGATACCGGTCGACGGCGACAGCAAACGGGAACCGAGCCCCTTTGATATGGATCAAGCAGATTCAGAATATTGTAACAGGTATTTGTAGACATATACCCAAGTATTTGCAAAGGAGTTCAGATGCAAAATGAATTGTATCAATTTTATTTATATCACTATTTTCGTTTCGTGTTTTATTAAGAACAGTAAGCTAATTTTACATTCCCGAATAACGCCGCTACCACAAAATTTGCTTGGAAAAAATATCATTAAAAAATTAAATACCTGTCATTTCAATTGTTTGATAATATTGTTAGAAGCGATACAGGCTTTAATTAACAATTAATTATTCCATTAGTTCGTGTGATACGGCGTCGGTCGCTTCTGATCTCACGCGGATGTACGTGTCGGATGAAGACGAGAAACCAGAAGTGATCTATCGACCCATTGCACTCAAACACTTCCACGACGACCAAAACTCTGAAGATTTAGATAACGATATAGCTAGGAAACGCGTGCGTTTTTCCACGCCCTTCTAAAATCCATTATCCAATTTCCGGGTGAACAAGAGAATTAGACCGGCTGTCCTGGCTATGCGACACTAGCCACGATAAAATTAAGTGACGAAAATCTTAGCAGCATGTTCTAAATCCGAATTGATCAGCTGTTCTTTTTTGAATTCTATAAGTTTCTTTTAGTGTTAGATTAATATATTTGTTATATGGTGTTCTCTTTGGTTTACTTCATTCATGTCTAGTTAAGAATAATTTTATTAAATGTTACTATATCTAAAGTATATTGTTATGCTAAAATTTATATTGTATTACTTTATTACTATTACATATTATATTCTTATGTTACGTGAATATAAGTTCGATGTGACAACCCGTCTTTTTTATTAAATAATACTCTTGCGTCATTTGTATGTTACCATTTTTATTCATTTACTTACACATGTAGCAACCAAAACTTAACAAAATTCTTATTAATAACGTTTAAATACGTATTCAACAATCACACACCACATAAAATTTCAACACTTAAAATTACACGATTTTCAAACAATAATATTCCAAAAGGGCGCTATTTTCATAATTCTCAATACTAATATACGCGACAATACATTAACAATACATTAATTATTTACTTTTATTATGATATTTATCGATGATACGCCGTATAACCGTGGTGTACGTTACCATTGAGATTATTTAAATAATTTTGAATGGCAAGGTCGTAATTCTTTGATTCTAATGAATTGTGCCCATCTTGATCGTCGGAAGATTCATAATAATCGTTATTATTTGGAGATTGATTATAACCGTGTCCAGGCCCATCTTCTGTATATTCTTCTACAATAGGAGAATTGGAATGGGACAGTCCATTGTATGTAGGGTCGTCTTGGCCGTATTGACGAGGCGAGTCATCCTGTGGGTGCTCTTCCTGTACTTGATAAGTGTTGTGGGGAGTATTGAAGCTATTAGAATCTTTGTGTTCTACGTCTAACGCATGTTGTTCGTGGTTTAATTTCGGCACAGCAGCATGGCGTACTTTTATTATTTGAGGAACAGGAACAGGATAGGGTTTATTCACGTGAACTGGATATGGCACCTTTTGTATAACTTTCACTGGGTACGGTACCGGGACTTTGACTGCAACTGTTTTAGTGATCCTAATAACCTTGACTGGCGTTTCGGGTATTTCCACATGCTCACCCAAATTGTGCAGTTCAGTTTCGTACCCTTCCACGGGTATTGTATAAGAGTTGTGTGACGCCAAACATGTGCCAATGTTAATCAGCAGCAGCATCGCCATTACCTATTGGAAAAAAAACTGTTAACTACTTCTAAAACTTATGACAATTGTTATTACATAAATCTCAAGGTTTTGTTTTCCATGGAGTAAAAAGTCTTTTATATAACCTTAAACTTTTATTATTTTTATATTACTCAATACCATTTTGTAAAAGGAAGCAATGTTTATATAACCCATTACTTAATACACGTAATGAGATTGTATAAAAAAATATCAGCCGAAATAAGTGTCTATTTATCAACACTAAAACAAAAAGTACTAACCGTCGATTCCATTGTGCCGTGAGTGAGCGTACAGCCGAGGCACAGTTAAAACTACCTATTCTATATGAAGAGAGTGGCTTTTATACGCCTTCTATCTGCTGAACTAGAGGCTGCTATAGCCGAATTAACTGTTACTTTCTTTCAGACCCATAAGTATTAACGCCCCTGCATGCGGCAACATCACATTCACTGCAGTCGTTTTAATTGTTTATTTCATGTAATGTGATGTTATATTATCTCATATACCTAACTTCCTTGCGTTTCTATTGCACGATGATTAAAATATTAAATTTTAATTAAACAGTACAAACGCGCAGTTGAGTATTCTTCATCAAGTTGATAGTGATAGTATTGGATCTCAATTTATGGCGTAAAATTAAATTTAAAAAATAGATACTGATTCATAAAAAGTTCGTTAATCAGACGATGATGTATCCTTACTATTATAAAAAAACTGTGAGAATGTACGAGTATGGAAAAATCACCAAATGGATTTGGCTGAATTAATGCAGGCTGATTGATAAGACATAGGATACTTCTATCCCGTAAATCGGTATAACGGAAACAACGTGGGTAATACCGCGGGGCGGTAGTAGTAACGTTAAATTACTAAGATGTACATAGTATATAGTAATAGATCATAGACGTGTATCAGAAGGTAGAGATCGGATCTTGAATGCACTATGCAAAAGTCGCCATCTAAAGACATTTCATAACTACTGAGCTGATCGACCATTACATAACATGTTATCAAATTACCGGAAGTAAAGCAGGAGGTACAAGGTGAATTGTACTTAATAAATGTACCTTTCTGCTCACCTATAAAATGTTAGTAAACTTCGAATTAATTAGGTGAGTTTTAATTATAGTAACCGTCAATTACCTTTAGCGCTGAACGAAACCTGCGCAGAAGTCAAAAATAAGGTATCGAGGTAGCGATGCGGCGCGCGGGGCGCGTCATAGTCGAGTGCGCGAGCGTTGATTGGTTGTCCCAGTCGTGTTGTCTTTCTCGCACTAATACGTCATTTACGAGCGCGATTCTACGGATGCGATGCGCAGCGATTCTCGTCAATCGCTAAACATTCGTGACGATAATTATACTAAAAGTAGAATCTGTTGAGGTGGTATTCTTTGACCTGTATCGATCATAAATGTAGCTGGTTAGTTGCTATAAACTGGCTTGCAATCAAATATGCAATTTACTAATAGTCGCATGAACTTCTAAGTGTCACCGTAGCACGAAAATTGGTGAGATCGCGCACTGAGACTCGAGTTTCCTAAATATGTTTTTTAACTATAAATTACTGGTTTAGGTATCTTAGAATTATGATTTAAGATAAAATATATATTATGAGTAGTTTTGCAAGTGGAATGTCCCTTTCACTAAATCTTGGAGTTATTACAAAAACCTTAAACAAATTTGATTAATTTTAAGGTATTTCTATATCCTTTCAAAAACAGGTCATGTTATAGACGAAATCTTATGTACTTACTTTGTAAATTTTGTAATAACACATATTTTATTGTATCTTTTTCAAAATTGTAGCAAGTCATCAATTCAGTCAAGCTTAATTGAATTGGGGATATAATAACAAAATGATATCCTTCCAGAATTACATTGAGAAACTGTTCCTTCTCATGTTTATTTAGTGGCTTTATTTCAAGCATATTTAACAAAATTCATTTTAATTAATAAGTACTGAACCAAAATAATTATGTTTTTCTTATAAACAGTCTATAATACAATTTAAATAGCGTAGGATGATTTATTTTTATGAAATGATATAGGTATATATATGTACATATATAAAAAGTTAACAATTAAGCTTCAATTTTTCCCGGAATTTATTGGTTTTATGAAAGTTTTATTTTATAGACCAACACTGATGGACGGAAATTGTGTTCCAGATTTCATAACAATATTGAATATGAACAAAATAAACATAATTAGGTAACAAAATCAGAAAAACTACAAAATAAAGTTTACAAATAATTTAATACATTTAAAAATTATACATAATGGAGCAAACATTCTTTTATTACACTTTCATTCTATCAGATAGAACTCTTACAATTGATCCAGAACCTCCAACATTAAATGCTTTTTCATGCCACAATAGGAGATGTCCACTTGATCCTTCCGAAGGATACTCAAACCCTCTATAAATATACTTCATCAAGATATCAATATCGTCTAGAGAAAGACTACCAACAGCATCTTCAATTTGTGCAGACTTGATTGCAAGTAGGACTTTAAGAGTCAATGCTAAAGCATTGTCCTACAAGAATATTTAAGTTATAAGCTATACTTTATTAATCACAATGTAGGATGTACCTAGTATATAGAATGATTAACTTACCTTTACTTGTTGATTGGATGTGCCAATAGGTGCATTATTTAAAACATGTTTTAGTGCATCAACATATTTTCCTGTATACTAAATGTAAGGAAATAGTAAGTCAATAATAAATTGTGCTATTTAACAAAGTACAACTTTAATAAGTAATGAAAATAAATAACTCTTGTAAATCATTTGTGACTGATATTTGTATACATATCATTATTTCAGACTGATAGAGATTGTTATACACTAAATAGGAATGACTCATTAAAAGATACAAGAACACATTTATTGTTCCAAATCGTACATACGTATGTATTAAAAAGGATATTGATTAAGCAGTGTACAAACTTCTCCTTCGTCCGGTCCTGCTGGAACGGATTGTTCAGACTCGTCTTCTCGAAAATTATCTTCATTATATTGATCAATGTCTATTTTACGAAACGCTGAACTTGAAGTATTCTTAGCCATATTTCAATTTATGGGAGTGTTTAATTTAGAATTACTTTTCTATAAAACGTAAATATTAGTTTTTTTGTTTATTATTATTAGGAACGTTATTACTTAATTCTAACTTCCGTCTTCCACTTTTTAGACCTTCAATAAAAACTTCAGGGCAGAGTTAGGGTGGTCAACCTCTGGAGAACCAAAGATTTCGTTATCTGTCACATCTGTCATTTTTAGGCTAGGCTTACACTATCGTTTTTTTAGCTCACTGCTTATTGTTTTTAAAATAATATTTCAATAAGGACGAAGTAGAGTCGACAAATCTGTAGAAATGCTATTTACCCAAGTACGGCGAAATTAAAATATGTTTGGCAGTCTGGGTAATCTGTATTCTGTATTAATATATGTGTGTTTCTATGTCACAGAGTACCACTTAATTAATAATTGATTCAAATTTGTAACGAAAAACAGGCTATATAAAAATTTGTTTTTGATCAATATTGCATGTTTATACAGCCATACTAAACATTTATTATCAAGTTAAGAGCGACGAAAGGACTAATGTATCCATGGTATGAAGTAGAGAATAGAGATAATGTTAAATGTCAATGTCATTTTAGAATTATGTCAAAACAATATAATTATCATATAATATGTCATCAATATTTACGATCCTCTTTTTGCAGATATAAAATTCATAAATTGTGTTAATTATTAAAAAAAATCTTGTTCTGTTAACAATATTATTGCATCAAACTAAGGATCAAACTAATAAACTTATAGATTCTGATTGTTTCATCGTTGCAGCTGTTGTTATAAATTATTTCGTCAGAATGACAATGGGCGATGAATTACCCGTCACTTCCTTGGTTTTACCTGTACTTATTCGTCCTGTATTATCGCAGGTAAGTTTTATAATTATTACATATACTATGAAAATTTCTATATAACATTATTCGTTCGCCATTACATTTTTTATCAATATGTTTATTGTATAGAGTTAAGTTTTCAGTGTCAGTATAATAATTAAAATTTTACCAATTAACTAAAATTAGTAGATGTCATATTGATAATTGGTGGTTCTTACATTGATGTTTGATATTTATTATGATCTTAATTGACAACAGTTAGAGAAGTACCATGTTGGTGGATCTCAAACTCTGCGTGCAGCTCTCACTAAAGCTGAAGCTGCATTACCTGGTCTCAACTATGATTTAGTAGCTGGTATTATGAGACGTGCTGACATACCAGTCAATATGAATGAGAGCTTACTTCGCTTGCAAGGAACGCTGACTGAAGCAGAATGTAAGTTAATAATAAATGAACATAATAAAAAATAGCAACTTTGAAATTGCTCCATTTAATTGATTGAAAAATAACAACCGTTAGGGGTAATATACCTCAGTAATTTTGATTTTTTTTCTTTTTGAAATAAGTATTAAGTATATACTAGCTGTTGCTTGCGACTTCGTCCCCGTTGATTTGTTTTCCATTATTTCTTCGCTCCTATTAGTCGAAGCGTGATGTTTTGTAGCCTAAGACTTCCTCGATATTGTCTATTCAAAAAAAAAAAGAATTTTTCAATTTGAACCAGTAGTTCCTGAGATTAGACCATTCAAACAAACAAACCAACTCTTCAGCTATATATATTAGTATAGATATGTTTATGTTGCCTTACTACAGGTTCAAAAGATATTTAATTTATGTTGATAGATATTGGGCATTTATAAAATATGAATATGAAGAAATAATTTTGTTTAATGAGCATATTTTTTTGTATTGCAGGTGCAGATTTAAGACTGAACAGATCGGAAGATGCATTTCAAGAATTAAATAAAAAATCTACAGCACTTAAGAAAATCCTGAGCAGGATTCCCGATGAAATAACTGATCGTAAAACATTCCTGGAAACAATCAAGTAAGAATGCTATGTAGTTTTTACATGAAGAACATATTTTTTTTATATTTATAGATTTATATTAAAGTTTTCATCGTTTATAGAGAAATAGCATCAGCTATTAAAAAACTTCTTGATGCTGTTAATGAAGTCTCTACATATACTCCAGGGCCTGGAAAACAGGCTTTGGAGCAACGCAAAAGAGAATTCGTGAAGTATTCTAAACGTTTCTCAAACACGCTTAAAGAGTATTTCAAGGAAGGACAGTAAGTAATTTGATTTATTATATTAAGATGTTAATTCTTTTTTATTAATTAATTTAGAAATGTATGTGTTGATCATAGCTTTAACAAGTTTTAAAAACAGTTTATGTGTATTTAGGAATCTATTGATACATATAAATTACACAATAAACCCCAAGAGCCCTGGGCTTACTTACACCCTACTATCCTATCCTATCCTACATATATGGATCTATGTTTATAACTATTTCACGTAAAAACAGCTGGATCCTTTAAGTTGAAATTTGGTATGTACATGTTACAGTTAAAACTAGTTGGTAGTTAGAACGCGTTTTACCTAGTTAGAACTAGTTTTTACTAAACGCCTTTGTTAATACTAGAATTGACTATACTACTTATAATATCAGTTAAAACTACTTTTTCTGCAATACAAAATGCGTTTTCCCGAAGCGATTTAGTTAAAACTGTTCCGACCGATGTTAGAGTTCATCATACCTTATTCTGATTGGCTGCGAGGCATCACCTGATCATCGCACTTTTAGGTAGGTAGGTAGGTTAGGTAAGGTTAGATTTCTTTTTAAAATTTTATGGTTGTGTTCTGTTGATTTATTTCATTATTGTATTTACCTACTTATAATTAATATTGTCATCCTGGCAACTAAATAAAATATGT
>JADANM010006787.1:5440061-5457738 GCA_026213755.1 Eurema hecabe | reverse complement strand
TATACTTATCGTGAAATTATCAATAACAATGTTTACACTCCATATTTGAGACTGCATGCCAGCGATATAAGAATTCCTCAACAATAATACATTGCATAATAGCAAACACGTTTATGTAATATTTTTTTACATTATTGGCATAATTTTGTTGCAATAAGGCGACATAGGACACTTCATTTACCGTCGCACAAGCTTGACTTAGATACATGACTCCATGAAACAAAATCCTGAATGTTGATATGTAGGTGGATGTTATTGTAATCGTTATACAACATTCGTAATAGATATTATTATTCTTGACCACTTTTTGTATGAATGCAATCATCTACTTAGGTAAGTAAAGACATTAATTGTAGGTACTTACTCGAATTCAAATTTGAATAAAAATAGCTTTAATATTTCCGATATATTTTGTTTAATTAAATATATACCTCTACAAAAGTAGACAATTTAAATCATATGATTTTCATATGTGTATCTTACGCACAATTTCAGATATGAACAATTATTTGTCAATACTTATTGTATTTATATACTGGGCTTATATCGTAAATTGCCTTTTTTATTTATATAAATATTTACTTTTAGTTTTGGGAAGTCTTTGGTTGTTTTGTAAAATAAAATTTTGTCTGACATTGGTTCATAAAAGTTTCGCAAGAGTCGGTCGTAACTCTCAACTCGTAACCCATTTTGTTTATAACTCGCCGTGACGCTCAAGTTTTACAAAGCGCGAGTCATCAAGAAATATTATATAGGGAGACGGCCATTGCCGAAAACAACAATGCGGTACTGTTACCATAATGACACTTTACGAGCACAAACATCAAGTTGAACACGAGGCGGCGCGGCGGCCGTGATGCACGAATGCGGTCTGCAATCTGCATTGTTTCCGCATTATGCTGCATCGAGAGCGACATTGATGTCTCGCGGACAACACTCGCTTTGCCGATCGCGACCTCTGCTGACATTCGATTTGATTCTTGGAATCGGTTCGACGGTTGATTACGTTACTTCCTGCTACGATAGGGAAACTGCACATATAGTACCTACCTATGTAAGTACGCTCGAGGAAAGATTGTAAGAATCTAGAATTGTAATTTACATCAGTAGGCTGTGTAAAGGTGTACTATGATATTGTAGGTGTATTTGTAAGTACTGAAAATAATAGAAGTTAATCGAGCAGGTTGGGGTATGTAGACGGAGCGGTCTCTGTGGGCGGTCGAGAGTGTGACACGTATCAAAGTTGTGTTACACCGGACCACAGCATCGCAGCCTCACTGTTCACGCACGCGATCCACTGAGCACTTCGACGTTCAGATTTACCGCTCATGTCGTGGTCTAGATGCCGCTCGGCCGTGTGGTCTCGACTCTCGGCTCTCGGCGCTGCGACCAATATTACTAATCACTGCTAACTACATGTTATTCATAGCTGTTCTATTTTCAGATTTTGTTTTGAACAAGCACCCATATTACTAATAATTGTTAGGTCTAGTGTCTACTAACGATGTCGTAGTTGTTTTGGCAATTAGTAGTAGTAGCAAGAAAATATCGTTTCAATCAATGGTTAGAGATTAGTTTATGTTTAATAAATACGAAGTAAAGCCGCATTATGATTTTTGACATTTCAATAAAATTCACGTCTTTAAATGATCAGAAAGCTGTATGAAAAATAACAAACGATATTGATACACATACAAAATTTTGTTAGTGTAGCACTGATAACAACAATAAATCATTCTACGTAGTATGTAGAAATAATTTGTGTGGTATGAGTACACGCAGACAGCAATAGTCCGGAGCGCGTGGGCCAGGTGCAACAATCTCTGCATTCGACGGCGCGCACGCGCACCCTCCCTGCTTTTAATAAATTTCAATGCATATAAAAAGCTCTATCAAAAGATGGCGACGCAAAATAAACCGGTGTTGGTGCACCACTGCTCTTCTAGCGGATTGTCGCAGCGAACAAAACACCGCTCGTCGGGTATGCAAACAAGTTTCAATTAAGTTTAAAGGTGTCCCGAAACGGGTGTGTCCCCGCTAGTAGTTATCGGTAATTACAAGTCATTCAATAACTACATTATATTTGCATGCATATTTTATTCAGCTTGATGTGGCGTAGTAAGCAAGCGTGTTTAGTAGGAAATAGGCGGTCACAAAACAATTTCGTCGCTTACTAAATTTGGATTCATATTTGCCACTATTTTTATTTGCGCCTTTTATAACTTAACGCCCTTAGTTAGTGGCATATTCAATATAAAATTCTATTAATTGTCCTTAGACCTTTGAGACCTTTTTATCAATTTCTCGATAAAACTTAAACATTTAAGTTAAATTACCAATTTAAGTTAAAGCAAATTCTTCGTTTATTAAACATGTCAGTTAAATGATCCTACTTATTATAAGTTAAATATTCTGTTATTATTCTATTATTATATCAATAAGTCAGTCTGAACATTCATGTTAATTAAAAATTTACTTACTTACACTTAATGAAATTTCATACAATATCCATTACTGTATTCTTTCTTTGCAGCAACATAATGCATGTTTAATTAATTTAGAGATTTTCATTTCAAAAAACATATTTTACGTCCACACGTGTTTTCCTACTAATAAGAATAACGTCCTAAAAATATTAATTTATTAAATTTTGTTATTACGCGCAGCGGTCATTACAGCTATTATTTATAAGAAACGATAACATGTGTAGGACTTAGCAGATAAACTGTTGGATTATGTTTAAAATAATAACGGAACCGTTACCCGTCATTTACGCTTGTGTTAATCCGTTGGCGAGAGCGATCTCTCCTCGTTGGGGCTTGCTCTGGCGCATTGGTGCAGCTGCCCCGCTGCCGACCCCAGGTCTCCCCTTCGTTCCTCAACACTATAAATACCTTTCGCTAAGAAAAGCGAAAAAAAATCAGTATAACGGTAAGATTCCAAAAAAACTATTGGAATGTGGGAACAATTTTTTTCCCGTTTTCCTACGTTATCATGTATCTTTTTGTGCGAATATTACGCTTAATCAAAGATCTCCCTTCCTAAAAATACTATACAGTAATAATATATGGAATAATAACAAAGACAATCTATTTTTTTTTCAAGCTTACGTAAAAAACATTTAAGCTCTGGTTAGCTGTTCTATGCAAAGCAACATCTACAAGTAATTAATGCGTAATATTGGAAAATCTATTATTTATTATATTAAATTAAAGATTAACAAATGATTTTTTTAAATATACTTTTTATATTTACACTTATTTCATATTATGCTATTACTAGTTTATTTACATATCTATATATCTATGTAGATATAGACGTCTATACTTTTATCTATTACTATTATATTAAGAGGAAAGCTTTGATTGTTTGTTTGAATTGAATATGGTATAAAATTACTGATTAGATTCTCATACAATTCGGAAAATACAGTCTTGAGCTATGGAAATTTCCTTGAAAAAGTGGTGATAGGTAATGAAAGTGTCTATGGGAGTTCGTTAATATTTTTCATTCTGTCAATTTCGTTGCCGTCAGACGTTTAATGTTCATCCCGTCTATTGGATACAGATTTCCCTCAAATTAAATAACCTACTAAAATAAAGGTTTCGAACTGACAACATAAACACAAAACTCGGAAAAAGGTCTATTTTACGTTTAATAATTGTTAATAATCAAAATCATATTTAATGTGCGATCCCGATTTTTATACTTTTAAATTCTATTACTGTTCCCAACTAGTCAAATTGTATAATCTAGATAGTAGATAGTTGTAAATAAGTTGATTAACAAGACTAGCACTCAGTTAACTCTCATTAAGTTGGTGAAACAATATAAATAAATAACAGTTCTGGTAACATAGGTCCGACGTACTGGTAGGTATATAAGTTAACCCCCGTTGTATTTATAAGTGTCTATACATAGCGGGGCAATATGAAAAAGCTGTTGGGGAATTCTAAGGGTAAAAGGTGGCCGGTGGCGCGGTGACGCACCGGCCGCTCTATAGCGTGTGCCGAAATCTCAGCTGTTCCTGCTCGCTTATACAGAGTGTTCTCATTTAAGTTCTTCTCCTTCATTAATTGTATTACTATCTATAGTTTTACATTTTAATATTGCAAAATAACCGCTTGTAATTACCCTTTTTTGTAGAAAGAGCTTAATTTATTTTTTAATTTTTAATAATGGAATTTTAAATACATATTTGAATGATTAAACATGTCGTTTAAATAAAAATATATCTTATACTAATTTATTTTATAACATTTCAGGCAAATTTACTCTTTCTCATTAAGTCTTTAAATGAAGTATAACGAATATACAATAGTCTACTATATATTTTAAGTATTTAAAACACTCTGTATAAAACATTCAATCCATCTGTATTAAAAGTGTTTATAAAAGCGTTGAATGGCGATGTAAGCTTTATATAGAACTACAGCAATGCCATTATTCAAAATTAAACTACTCTACCTACCTGCAAGCTTCGGGGTAGTTGAATGAAAATGAAATATCTACAAATTAATATTTTTAAGCGAAAAGAAACTCTATTTAACCCAGCGTTTAAATTTTATTCGAAAAAATGGAACTTATGACTATAAAATAAAGTATGATTTAGCTAGATAGTATGGTTTACTACTGTACCGCACATAAGACCTTCTAACGAAATCAATTCAACAATGAATGAGGGAGACTCGAGGTGTTGCTTATTCGATAAAGGGCACAAGTAATTGGAAATTGGCTTGGATTTAGTTGAGTTTATTTGGCGCTTACTACATTTTGGTCGGTGACGTTTGCGTGATGCAGATGTGCGATTCGGGTAGAGACATGTGATTCTGCACGCGCAACCAGCTGCTGGCATAGCTGTGCACTGATTCAATTCATTGCAGGGTCTTCGGTCGCGTACCTACTACCGCTTTGTATAGATTTATATATAAAGGTAAGCTCAACAAACAATGATATAGATACAGTAACAATAGAAGATACAGCTCAGGTGTCCAAAGGTTGGGTCGTAACGTATCAATGTAAAAAACTATAGAAAATTTTATGACTTTCGGTGAGGTGAACGATTTCGAAGAAAAATATTAAATAAATTGCATGTAAATCTTATACAAATATGGATGCAAATTGATAAAGTTACACTTTGTACCTATAGTATAGACTTTGTGCCTAGCTATATTTGTAAATTTACGATAAGTACGTAGGAAAGTACACGTTACTTCCAAATTAGGAAAATTACCTACGTGACCTACAGAAAAACAATGAATCACAATAATTAATATTATGTACCTATATAAGATTTAGCAATTATAAAAAATGATTCATATTATTTTTATCGTTTTAATGAATAAGTAGGTATATTTATGAATGATTATCTACTTAAGATTACAATACATAATTTGTAGGCATCTTCTTTGAAAATTGTTATATTATAATAAATATTAACATAATAGTTGTACATATAAAATATTAATGCGTACATTACTGAGTGTAGGTATTATGTCGAATTTGCAATTTTTATCGTAGCAAATAGTCGTGATTACGAATGCGTGGAATTAACCGGCAATCGGGTGACATTGAGAGCAGTGAGCGGGCATAGCGCACCACCTGCCCGCGGCGCCCCTGTCCATCGGTATTTCCGCCATAGCGCACGTCCCCCTGCGCATGCGCTCGTGCCGAACCGTTACGCACGCGCCCCGGCCCCCGCGCATCACACCTGGCCGACACACCCGACCCACCCGACACCCCGACACACCCGACACAGCCGCCTCTTTGATGACACTCCATTTGACACCTGTCAAATTATATACAAGAACAATCAGTTGTCAATTAATAATTTATATAAATCCTCGTTACGCTTACATAAGTTACAAAAAAATTAATTACATTTTTTTTTGTGTACACCTAAATTTAATTTATTTGTTTAATGTATAAGATTTCTTTGTTAAAAAAAGGGTTAAATAAATAAATTACTTTCTTATATGAAGTTCGTTTAATTAAGACGTTCATAATTATAAATACCCTATCATATGCTGATATTCAAATCACAAAATAAATAAAGAAGAGAACATGATAAGTACCTATTCTGAATGTGTATTAATTTAAGTTTTGATAGTAGTAAACAATTCAATTATCACCATACCATTTCTGTCAACAAATAACTACTAATGTTTACATTAATTTATTTACATTAAACCATCTTCCAATGAATTGTTTACGTTTCCCAAGCGCGAACGGTGATAACAATTCATTCATAGCGTCCGAAGGCAATAATTAAGTAATGACTGGCATTTGCTCCACACTCCACAGATTACATTACAGTCGATGTTCCGTGGAGTGTTGAAAGCTAAGAATAACATCATAATCAAGTAATGACATAGTGGTTTAAGGTATTGTTATTGAACACCGATCATCGAGATTAGTCACAGTTGTGTATTAATCGAGCAATTGATGTCCACGTCGATCCCTTGACACATATATAGGCTGAGTCATTACATGCATTTCACCACATATGGCCCTCGTCATCGTGATGTGGATTTTCAGTATGGACATTGCTCTTGCAGAGTAGGCAAATTGTACATACAATTCTGCCTACTTCCTTTTGGAAACAACGGCCTTTGTTCGTACAACTGTACTTAACAAAGAAAGTTATGTTTTAATTAGATCTTAACGATATTAAATATTTATACATGAACAAAACTTAATGAATTGGGATTGATTTAAATTCTATAAATATCGTGAAACCCTTAATATACGGTAAGCCATAGGTAACAAAACTTGCTTCTGTGAGAATCCACAAATAACCCACGGAACAACAAGTTCTGTGGGAATTAACACTGGTCACAATGTACATGACAAAGAATTTTGGCCGATGTACTTCCGCGTTGCCAAGGGGTTGTATGATCATTGTATAGTTTCACAAACCTGCACATAGGGACTCTTTTTCACGTACAGAAACTAGTTTTCAGTTGTTCCGGTTTTCGAATAAGCAAATAATTAATAAAAGAAACAGTTAGAATATAGTTAGTTGCTTGGAATATCAAAGTAGGTAGGTGGTGCGTTTCGTGGTTCTGATTACTTATGATAATAATTCATAATCATAACAGATACGTACCTTGCTACAATAAACATGGAATGTAGCACACGATCTGAACATTCAACTGACACGTCTGTGACATACGAGGCGTCGAGTTTATTGCAGATTCAGCTAATTTATAGTATGACTTGTCAAATAACTGTACTTGATCACTTGTCACGGTCACGGACATTTGAATCGATCAAGGGATTCATTATTAATTATTTATTACATTGTTTTATGTATCATTGTCATGTATGTATCTACCGAATATTTGTAACTCGTTGTAAGTAGCATCTTATAGAACACGTCTTACCTATTCATTTGAATTCTGTTAATTAATTTGAAGTGATGAAATCATTCGCGGATCATATTTATAGGTCAAGGCCAAATTATGCTATTGTTTTAGTTATTGTCATGATTGCTATCCTTTTAGGAACGCAACATAACTATTTTAAGAAAAGTTATCTACTACTTGATAAGGTCAGCTTTTGCTATTTACAATTTTATGACTGGGTCATTTGTGTGCTAGTAACTCGGAATATATATTGGCATATTTTTCTTTAATTTCTAATGTACGCTTGTAATTACAAAAATTACTTGAATCGCATATGTAGGTACGTAAGAATTTAATAATAAGCTTCACACAACAGTCCAACGAATTGAATTCGTTTAGTACAAAAAATACAACGCTGCAGCTCTTACGGCGGTATTATTATGCTGACGAGACCGTTTCAAAAGACGCATAGCTCAGTTCAAAGGTGCTTAACCCCAAGAGTTGCGCAAAAAATTAGATCGCGATCGTTTCGGCTACGGCTGTGACCGGAAAGTTGGTGAAGCTGAGCATATCGCACAGAGGAGCGACGTTTGCCGGGTGGCAGCCGGGTGCGGAGGCGCAGGTGCCGCCGCCGCCCCGCGCCGCGCCGCGCCCCTATTGGCCGGGCCCCGCGCCCTCCGCTGATTGGGTACGGCGCACGTGCGCAGCCTACTCGCTGCCACCTGGTCGTCGCTGACGGGGAGCGCTTATAAGCGGCGGGCCTTCCCTCACCGCATCACTTCGTGTTCAACACTCAACGGTGAATGTACGTTACTTGCGCTCCTGAAGCGATCACGGTTACGACTCCCGCGCAATATTGTGATGTTTGGACTATTTACGAACTATTGTGAACTTGTGCATTGATTACATTGAACTGAGACTTATTAATAATTAAGTTAAGTGAAAGTGAATATTGTGTGAAGATGCTTGTCGAAGATACTCAGAACGCTCGTGCGTTGATTACTAAGAAATACGCACACTGTCCGTTGAAGAAGCGGCCCGTACTGGTGCGGGAGGAGAGGCCAGCGACACCGCCCACTACGCCGCCTCATCCCGCCCACATGTCTACTATGTTTTATTCTGATTATAATTGTAAGTTATATTATTATATTCTCATAATTAAGATTTTTAAATTTTATCAAAATTATAAAAGAATCCTTAATTTTTTTCAATTTATACGTTGAGAGGTATTTAAATAAGATCTGGTTAACAATTACTGTTAAATAAATAATAACAAATTAAAGACAAACTTAATTTTATTAAACTTTCTCAAAAGTTATTTTAGTTGAATATTGCCAATTAGTTATTTTATGTTTCATGTTCACTATTAAATCAACAATAAAACAAATTACCTACTATCTATAATACCTATATGCAAAAATTAAATTTCTATTTCTTTTGTTTGTAGGTCATATGGAAAATGATGAACCAGAAAATCTCAGCACAAAACCTGAAGATTTATCGAAAACTGGAAATTATCCAAGCAAAGCGGCATCGCCGATTGCTGCTGCTGCAGTAAAAATAGAACCACGAGAGTGGCCACAGCAACAGCTCGACTACTTGGCGGCGTGCCGTGCTCGACTTGAGCCAGCAACTGAACTTGCTCGGCCAACACCGCAGTACGCTTATCTGCCTACACTATACCCTTCATATCCCCTAGAAGAATTCTATCCAACTGCACCAACACTATCTCCTCCTACGCAAATGTACACCCGTTATTCTCCCGCATCACCACCATCTTCTTGCTCCCCACCTCCATGCCCAGAAGACCTTCGTTCGCCTGGGTCTGTATCATCAGACTCTGGAGTTTCTGTATCCGCCCCTCGTCGACCTCGTTACCAATGCCCGGACTGCGCAAAATCCTACTCAACGTATTCAGGACTGTCAAAACATCAGCAATATCACTGTGCGGCTGCGGAGGGAAGTTTAGCTAGAAAATCGTTTAGCTGCAAGTACTGCGCAAAAGTGTACACTTCTCTCGGGGCACTCAAGATGCACATTAGAACCCACACGTTGCCGTGCAAGTGCCATCTCTGTGGAAAAGCGTTTTCTCGGCCTTGGTTGTTACAAGGGCATATTCGTACGCATACTGGCGAGAAACCATTCTCATGTCATCACTGTCGTCGCGCTTTTGCCGACAGATCAAATCTGAGAGCTCATCTACAAACCCATTCGGACGTCAAGAAGTACTCGTGTTCAGGATGCGGTAAAACCTTTTCTCGCATGTCTTTGCTCAGCAAGCATTTGGAAGGTGGCTGCGGAGCGCCTGGGTCGTCGCCGTATGAATACCGCCCCGAAACTATTCCCTCCGCACATGCGCATCAGTCGCTCTCTCCTGCGGCCCCAGTCCACGCCTACTAAGAAGACTGAAGTCAACTGTAAAGTGCTCGATCTCGAGTAACTAGACAACTACAAGAACTGCTGTCAAGACTACCATTAATTTAAGTTTAAATTATTATTGTAAATATAACTAGATATACTTGTGTGGAACTAATATATTAAACCTAATTGGTTATATCCGAGTGTTTTAGGGACCAATGTAAAATAAGTTAGATTACATTTAGAATAAGTTATTGTACAGTCTTTGTGTCGCGTTGTTAGTGACATAGCTAGTCATATGGCATTTGCCGAGTGTCATACACAAATTTAGATGTATACCTATATTTTTGTATCCTAAGCCGTGTACAAAGTGCCTTAATTATAAATTATTAATATATTCAAAAGTTTGTTTGTGTTAGATGCTATTAATTTAATAAGATTTATGCAAATCGTATGAGGCTATAATTATAAAAAATGTTGCAAATTTGTTCCTCTCTGTTACCTCCGTGGTCCGCCAGCAGCAAATTAAAAAAGTTATATTATATATGGTATTTTCATTTTTCTTCTTCAATATGGCAGCAATCTTCAACTTATTTAAATATATATTTCCACCCGAATCAATAGTGTGTCCGAGTTAATTACACCACAGGACACAATTATACAGTTATATTATATTGCACTCATACTAGGTGACAACAAATACAGCATGTCTAATTTTTTACATAAATTAAAATATTAACATTTTAACATAGAAAACTTAAGAATTAGGCTTTAATTTTAATGTGAATCCAAACAATGTAAATGTATAATAGGAAGCTTATAAAGACTCTTTGTCTATGGTAGTAAACTCAAGTTCTACAATATCATTGACTAATAAGAAAGTGTTCCAAAAAGATAAGAATCGGCTCTGTATTAACCTCTAACCCTGTCAGGCAAGTGCACGTTTTTCTATGCTTAAGATATACCCAGTTCAATAATACTTAATCGAAATATGCCGCAATCAGCTGTTATCTGTGTTAACGTACCAACAAGTTGATCAGTACGTATATTCGAACTATAATTTAACAAGGCTTCCAATTAGAACTCGGTTGGACCGCTACGCAATCTTTCAAGAGGATGCAAAAGTTTTTTTTTGATATTAAAGATCAAAAAATAATATAAATACAAGTATAGACGGTAGTACGGAAACAATATTAACTAAGTTAAAGTGTTATAAATAGAACATATTAAATGAAAAAATATATAAACCGATAATAATACTATATGTATATTGGTTTCGATTTCGCGAAAATTACTGAATGGACTTGGGTTGAATAATAATTTTTTTAACCCAATAGTGCCACGAGAATGCGCACGTAAAACTGTAGGGTAGTAATGAAATTACATTTCCAAACCAGTTAAGTATAATTAAAAAATAACATTTACAAAGAAAGATTGAGTGAGAAAAAATAATCGTAGATGATAAAAATCCGCCTCGTTATCTAACATTTTACCAAATAGAAATTCACTAACGATGCTATCGTTGAAGATATCTATATTAATCACTAATTAAAGCAAAGCCATTAGCCATTCATCGAAAGACGCGGAAGGTGTTACTAATGCGTTGTGAGATTAGGTTAGCTTGTAAACGCGCCAGCAGAGTGCAGAGTACAGACAGTGAATATCCACATCAGCCTACACGGGTGCCAATTAGAGGCAGTGAAGTTGTTGCGAGGAGCGCACCTTGGGCCGCGATTGGTCTGCGCGCGTCGGCCACCGGCCCAGCGCGGCGCTGGCGCAACGCGTGCTCGCCGCGCCGCGGCGTCCCAACGCGACCGCTGCGACCGCTGCGCCCGCTCCAATGTATTTCATTAATTAATTCTGTTCCTATTTGCATCGTGATTATCTTATCCGAGATTAACCACCGATATGCCGTACCAATTAGAGTTCACACTTCAGTCTTATAGATCTTTGAACTTTTCTATTGCATATAATCGATCGACATCAAGATAATATGAACGGATTTCGACACTAATTTGACCTCGATCGCAAACAGCTTTGTTATTGTTATATTTAATTATGAGTTGTATTTAGAAATTTTAAATGACGCTTTCATATCTAGCATATAGTTATGAAAGCGTCATTTAAAATAGAACTTAACTAATAAGAAACACTAAAATCGAGCACTTTAAAAAATAAACGTTTCATACGCATTTAGTTATTAAGAATTGTATTCTGGGAATAAGGAATATCTAGATTTAAGGCTGGCGGCAGCAATGGACCGAGTCGGGGCTGCTCGATAAGCATGATTTGTAACGTCGCACGTCGGCGCGTGCGCACAAATAAACGAGATTTCAATGCGGACCTTTCAATATATTACATAACCCACTCTTGATATGACAGTGTAACAATACTTCAAAAAATGCCGAGGTTAGTTTAGATACTTGATACGCTGATACTTCGGTTATGCTAAGAAAAATAAATAATTGATCCCGTGCTAGCCGGGTGTCATGATTCATGACGGCTATTTAAAACAGAGCGTAATTTGTCACGTGCGCTCCTTACTTGCAATTTACAAACGTATGTGAACTGATATTAAGAATCTTGATTATTAAATTAATACATACAAACTACAAGAATACGAAGAAAATAATAAGTCCGTGTAGCGTTCGATGAGGTATTTGAGTTTTGTAGGATTGCTAGCGATCAGTACGGCGTCAACTTGGCCCTATAAATCGCATAATCCTATGCCAATAACTGCAGAAACTGAGTAAGATATGGGGCGCTGCGTGGGCGTCGCACAGCGCGCTTCAACGCCTTTGAAAAGATTATTCACTGGTAGCGATGCTTCGCAGGATCGTGTAAATGGATTTCGATACTTTATGTGCTTAAGCTTTTTGCTGTTACAATAAAATTGCCAGCGCACTAGATACGGCTCTCGACGAAAATCAGTGTACTTATTATACGAAATATAACGAACGTTACCTTGTGCATAGAAAAGACTTCAACGCATACATCATAAAGTTTCCGTGTTTCATTGAAAATGCGAAGCTGAGCGTTGGACGCACAATGCTCAATTAAAGGTTTTGTATTCTAAGCATTGTAAGTTATGAAGAAGATTGTTTATGTTGTTTTTGTAATGTAGCTTCGTTATAGTATAAAGGTGATCATAAATAGCCACTTATTATGAATATATTCTATTCACATGTCCGTAATCCTAGTTCCCAATATACATGTAATGTATGAAAATATACTTTAATTATAAATAATAATTAGTTAAGGATGCTACACTTTAAGAAATAAATATTATTAAGTCCGAGTCTCCCCATGTCGGAAAAGTTATAAAATTCAACATGTAATTAAACTTTCTTCTGTTAAAGTAAGTCGTATAACTTCGGAAGTAAAACTGATATAAAATTCTCATTATTTACGATCTTCTCTGTATCACGGCAGTCAAAGTCTTATAAAAATAGAGGGTAATAAAATTAATTTCTCGTTACAATGGTTACCTGTCGAGTGAGAGGGCGCGGGTTATATCGTGGCGTGCGGAGAGTGGAGTACAAAAATGAACCGGTATAACGGAGCGGCGTAGGAGGCTCCTACTCCGACCCTCACCTCCGACACCGCTGTCGCGCGACCCAACCATGTATACAATAAATAGATTAAAATGCAAGCCAATAACAATTAAACTGAAAATAATATAATATCGAAGTTATATAAAACGGACTACCAACAAAAATTATGATATATATATACGTAATACCTATACCCAAAAAATTAAAACAAGTTATTTCTATGAGACAAATAATAATTATGTAATTCATTTTGATTTTACATACATGATATTTAACATTGATGTTAGTAACAAATGCCCAAACGTAATCGTAATTATTCGACACTTTATTATGTTTAAAGCAGTGTTTTGAACATTTTAACCCCTTTTTGTAAACAACAACAAAAGATAAACTGTTACTTAACTGTTTTAGGTATCATTCTTCATACGTGTTATCTTATGAAACATCAAAAAGAGAAACCATTTCTCGTCAATCACTGCGCATATGATATTTCGATTGATACACGATTCCGAGACCCACGCTCATCAACAACGAAGGATATGACCGAATTAAACGAGTGCAACGTTTATTACATGAAAGTTAAACGTTATGTTACATTCCGTTTTACTTTCTTTTCACATTGTTTATCAGAAGTTTTTAAAAGTTAATCATATCAATTAAACAGATTCGCGAAGAGATGTAGGTAATCGTTGCAGAGTTTATTAGGAGAAATCAGCCAGCTACAAACGTCGTTAAAATCCATTCGTAAAGCCTACAGGTAATAAAATCTGTAACAAGCTACGTAATAAATGTTATAACAATGAATAAAAATGGCAATAATAGCAGGTGAAATCGCGACAGGTCCGGGTCTCGGGTCGTCGTCCGTAATTATAAATAAAATACGACGAGCATTCACAGCGCCTTAGCAGTGCGTTAGGATCCTCACTCTGCATAGCTCAGCTTACCGCCCGCATGCTCGCTGCGACCGTCAAGTGCCAACAATCTACTACATTTACCTGTAATATCCAACTTTTTGTGTTGGATCATCAATATTAATGGCTCATTTCAAGCTTTACCTATGAGCATCATAAACATAACATATAATACGTCTCTACAAAGCAAGAAATATTTGGTATAAAAGAGAACTGAATACTTAAAACATAGTATAGTTAACAAATACAAAGCTTACGAGGAGACAATAATATCGTTTCTTAGTAGCACATAATAAGTCACTTAGGTACGTTAAGCTTAAATGTCTATAATAATTGGCCCCGCGGTATTTAAATTCTAATTTGAATAATTCCTTAATTCAAATTGAAAGTTAACAGAGTAAGCATTTTGAGTTTTTACGTTCTCATTAGTAATTAACTAGTAATATATTAATTTAACCAAATACAACCGAAATCGTATACTTATCTATGCATTTTGCTCATACAAATACGGCCACATACAAATTGACCATTTTTTTAATTTTAATTATCAACATGTCCATCCAATTGTCTTATCTCTCTGGGACCAACTGTCGCGTGCACATGACGGTTAGAAGCGTGTTAGTAACATTACAGTAAAAAGTGGTAATGTTGAATTGATAGGGGTAGAGGGTGTAATGCGACAGAGCGTAGCGAGGTCCTCGCATACTGCGCGACGTGGACACCGACCGACGCGACGTACCGACACACTTATCGCACGTGCCGTATTTAATTCCCTCATTTAATGTACCGTTCACAAACAATACTCATAGACATAGACATCCTAAACAGTGACTTGCATAATCTGTGGAGGTCTCTGATAACCTTTGCCTGCTCGCCGCGTAGGCGATCTAGTGGTTTGTTCACTGCGGCCACCCAGACGTTTATATTGTTATCCTACATTTTTATAACACTTAACATAATATATTAGTAGATATAAAACTATATTCAGTGCAATTGTTTTAAATATAATGTTCGATATTATTTTATATAAGATATTTACTATATAATTAAAGGAGGCTTATCACTTTTGGCTATGATGATAGAATTGTATTCATTATATTATCTTACGTTCTATTAATTATAATATCTTACTTGAAGGGTACTGTAACTACCGGTAAGCAGAAAAACTTAACATTGGCTTGTTAAAATTTTCTGATTATTAAAGTAATCATTATAGGTCATCATAGTACCTACGCCTACTACGGTTCGAAGTAAGATCATATTCCTTGTTTCTCCATTACGTGTTCTTAACATCTTTGTATTTTCATACGATAAAATATTTAATAAATTTATATTAACAAACACAATCCTTTAGTGTCATAGTCATACCTACAAGTAACTAAAAAGATTAAAAAATTCGCGAACGTGGCAGCTGACAATTTTCGGTTTGGGGGCCGTTGTCATAGCAACAGAACACTATGGTGTGGTGTGGGCGTCAGGTGGGCAGCCACGCTCGCTGCTTCCTCAAGCAAGTGCGGCCACGGTTGACCGTGCAGGCGGTTGGCAGTTGCACGCGCCCGCACGGCCAACAGGTGGACGTCACGCGCCGTTACTTTACACCCGTGTATCTAAGACGCTATTACAATTTTTACGCATACCCGCAATCATAATGTTAGACAAGCATCAATTATGTCTAAATAAAGAGTGTCAAATGCGATTATACTAAATAAGGTGTGATTTATACGAGTAACAAGTATGAGTTCAGATTAGACATTCTAGATCTTAGTAGTTAAATTAACCGTTATAAAAATATGAATCATCATGATATTCATTCTTGATTTTAAAAAAATAATGGTTTTAGATGATTAATCTATATAAATAAGCCTGATAAATTGCCATAAAACACCCACACTTGTTTGATGTGATGCCATCCTTGATTACATTTAAAATTAATTCAAGTCAGTTTCGAAAGGATAAAGTAGGCTAAATAATCAAATATATTACCTTCTCTAGCAAATAAAATGCAAAGATTTCACTAGGCATAAAAAATATTTACTTTCGTAACATTTTTAAATCATATGTCATTGCATTTAAAATAAAACAATAACGTTTAAAATACTTAACAGTACATCTACTTAAAATCATAAATCAATATAAAACTGCACATCTTTAGGCACATAAAAAGGATCCATTAACCTCGCGAAATGAGCACGAATAACTTTGTATATAGTATGAGTATGGGCGTGAAATAAATCGTGAATTTTTCTGACAAGTACATTTGCGGGAAGTATTTTAGCGATTTGATGGGCCGTATTATCAATCAATCGGTGATCAGCGGCACCCGGGAGCCGCGCGGCCGCGGAGACGCTTGAGAGCTTCGACCTCACGCACTCGCAATTTACATCTTTATCACCCGTTATTATTCTTAATAACACGCTCTCTCCAACGACGCATTAACCTCATCAAAATTCTCTGATTTTTATAAATTTTAATGCATATTTTCAAAATATAAAAGCGTGATAACTGAAACTTCTCGAAAATGTTTTTAGCCACACGACAGTCGCGAAGGCTTATAAATGACGGAGCTTTTAAAGCGCAATCATAATTCATGATATGAAAAAGATTTTGGTGCATCTTTAATCTTTAGATCGTAATCGATCGTACTCAGTCCTGTTTGCAAAGATTCCTTGGAGCAATCTCTCAGAAGATGTTTAAAAGTTATTACATCTCCGTTAAGGGTCAATAAAAGCGTGAAATTTTGGTAATTGGTAATTTTGTAGTAGGTGTCGGATCATAATAAAAAAAATAAAATCCTTTATTAAATATTTTTAAATAAGTGAAAAAATTTATAAGTTATTTTTCCATTTATTTACGATCTGAAAACATTCAAGAAAAGAACCTTCCTCAAAACAAGGCCGGCACATCCGTTAGACCTTTTACTAGTGCAAGTAGTTACCCCTTGTGGCTATATCTGTTTTTCTATATAAAAAAGCTTAAATAATCATTAATATTTAATAAAAATGGGGATACCAATCGCCTGACAAGTCTTGCTTACAATTTTTGCTTAGTTATTATTTTCATGTCAGTGACTACGTCTTTGTAGGAAATAAACGTTTTATAAGCTAAGCATCGTCTGTTATGTTTGTACATTCAAACTATGTCCTAAATCTATGATTCGTTTTATTATTTATTCAAAGCTAACTTTTATTAAAAATCAGTGTTAGCAGAAGTAGAAGAAACAGGAAAGGTCTTATTAAACTAAGTTTGATATTATCGTCGAGGGTGACATAGTACGCGCGTAATATTATACATGTGATACTTATCGCAGTGTCTTATTGATATTCTGAGTGAATCTCGCTGTCGAGTGTCAGTGTCAATTACGGAGTAATCAATCATCATTTATGTACAGGTTTCAGTCTGCGTTTACGTTGCTTTTGACCGAGTAAAGCTTTCGACACGGGCGCAATCAATATAGCAGATAATGCGATAAGATCCATCGGAACCATTCGCCAAGTCTGCCGGAACGCGC
>JADANM010006787.1:5428194-5440051 GCA_026213755.1 Eurema hecabe | reverse complement strand
GGAGGCGTTCCAATTTCAGACGGTGCCGAAACAATTAATTGTCACAATATGATTAAATCGAATACCTTGAATTGTCTTATATTGCTTACACTATAAACCGTTTATGTTAAAACAAGAAAATTATTAAAATAAATTATTAAGTGTTTAGTTAATAAGTGCCTAACAAACACATAATAATAATATCAAATTGTTAAAATATACACCATATTTTTAATCGATAATTTAACAAAAATGTTTTTTAATGAATATAAAAAATATTATGAATTAATGTTACGACGTACCACTGAATACAATTTATAAACGAATGAAGAGGAACTAAGGTTATGAGATGACTTGACACATTATTTAAATTTAAAACAGGTTCGTACGTCCGATCCTTTTTTCGCTATTTAATTGTTTTGTCGGCTTTAACATTTCCAACTTGTTTTTGCAACACAAAAAATATTGCACCATATGGGGTATCATATCTTATAAAGGACTGTTTAATGATATTGTAACGAAAACATATGGCCAATTATTTTCTGCTAGCTTTGCTAAATGAGTTTCGAAAGGTGTAATAAAACGTTAGATCCTTGTTGATTCTCGGCGGTTTTTTGTTAAACGCTTTTAGTTATACCCAAAAGCAGGGTTAAACTACTGTCCTTGAATTTGTTAACCCATGTTATCTTTATTAGATACTAGCTGTTGCCCGCAACTCCGTCTGCGTGGACTTTCATATAAACTTTGACCTCCTTTTCCCCCCTTATAACTGTTTTTTCAGTCAAAAAGTAGCCTATGTCCTTCCCCCGGCTTTAGACTATCTTTGTACCAAATTTCGTTCTAAGGTTGAAGATACCAAAAAAATATGTATGTAGGTATTATTCCTCTTTAAATGATCTAAAAAAAAAATCCGCGGCAGTATATGTCTATCTTCTAAGATTGACTCACTATAACCTTTTTTATCGCAAATCAGTTTGTTCTAACATGAAAAAAAAAGCTAAAAATATAAGTAAAGCCGAAGTACTTTAAAATATTATTTAAAAGCTTTTAAATCCTAATAATAGAAATAGAAACCGACGGGGACGAAGTCGCGAGCAACAGCTAGTTTGATATATATGGACTTAATTTCCTCAATATTTCTTCTCAAAAATCTCGTATGAATATATGCGTGGTAAAGCACAACCTGCTCAAAGCGAGTTTCTCGACGCGTCCGCGTCGGGGCAACCATCTGGTGGGCGAGATTTTTTTTTTATTTTCCAAACGTGTCGTCTTGGATTCTTGTTTTTTGCATTGACTGGCGCTCGATCCTTTTCTTTTTTATATTGCCAAGTTGCAGTTAACAGGTGGCTGGCTGTGTGCAGGTGAGACCTGAGATTTAATTTTAGCTAAGTTCAGTGGGAAATTCACGCGTGCTACTTGTAACATAAACGAATTAATAGATTCATAGCGATTATGATGTTTATGATTTACTTCTTTTACACATTCAAATTAGAAATAAAATTAATGAACACATTTAAGTATCGGTACGTTATGATTTCTTAGATATATCTATGAGTATCTGTGACATTTGATTTATGTAAACATAAGCCGCTACATAACAAATTTCAACTAAATCGATCCAGCCGTTTTGCCGCGAAAGAAAGACAAAAATAGGTACAGACAGACAGACATTTATAATATTAGTAAGGACAAATCCTACGTACATATTAAATTAAAGACTGTATTAATCGCGTGTAAGCTTTAACTGTTTAAGCGTTTTACCGTGTAAGCTTTAAATAAAGGCAATTTGTTGTTGTTTTATAATTTTTGACAACTATTAGAGTTCTTATGAGAAAGCTTGAAAAATTGTGCCTATTGCAAGAAAGCGGTTTCAATGGACTCAGAGACCTGCACCGTTAGAGCCCGGATCACGACTCGGCGGATTATTTGAGAGCACAAAGAGAGCGAGTGCCGCGACCGATGGACACAATCACTCATATGCCTCGGCTACATATATTGCGATAACTCGAATACGCTGTACTTGGTCATATTACGCCTCTTTGATCAAAATGCCATGTTTCTCAGCTTTTGTCGTTATGATACTTCTTCAATGTCGTATGCTCATGACTGAGGGTCGTGGTTAACATTGAACAACCGATTAGTGGAAACCACTATATGTCTCCAGGCTGCCCATGTTGCTACGTATATCGCGAACTTCAGTTGTGTAGCCACGAGCCACATTTCAATAAAGTTACCACGTTAATTCGGATATAATTGATACAGACTATAATAAAAAATGGAAGAATCAACGTAGTAATAACAATCTACACTCACACCTTATTTTAACCATCTACTAAATGACACTTATTCGAAGCAATTTCTTATTTGCTCCCATTAAAATACATATAAATAACTGCAAAGTTTTTTGTGTTTTATTTAAAAAGTTTATCAGAGAATAAGAGAATCTTGACATGTTGAATACCAAAGTGGCGAACTTCGGTTACTCTGTACAAAAAATATTATCGCAATGTATGTAGCCGAAGCATTAGCATTGCGTTTGTCATAGCCGCGACAAGTCGACTGTCGACAACGCGTCGATCACCGCCTGACATTCTTTGTCAAACGTAGCCCCGATTTATGTTCCTATAATCAATCGCTTCACATAAACATTCTAATTACCAGAATAATACGGTTTAATATTATAATATTAACTTAAAAATAAAAACAGAGAGTAAATCCCCTTAAATAATAGAGATTTACTTCCAAATCTGACCTTTAATTGGATTATAATTATATGTGAAAGGGATTATGACTTAAGCACTTATTGTGTGCATATAACTCGTCATTGTTAAAGAAAAAGTAGGTTTAGTGCATTGATTGATCATTGCAAAATTATCTCAGAAACTTTCTACAGCGTGCATTTGGATTGTACAAAAGGAGGCTGTAAAATCGTTTACCAATAAAGTAAAATATAGGTTAAGATGGACTCTCTCAGAAAAATCATTCAAGGTACCGTAATCCCATTCTTTTATTTTGTAATTTCTTTTACCACCAATTTTGAGCAGTCGTTCAACATTTTAGGGCCTTTTTTATGGTTCCACGTCTGATGAACAACCACATCTACGTATTATATAGCAACTTTAGCTCTGATTCTTATCGTAAGAATATATCTTGCCATACCCCTATATTATATGTTAGTATCATCTTAATAGGACATTTGTGTGACATATTTTAAAGGCGAGATTCTATTGTTTGGTAGTAAAACTTGATTCAAAAAATATCCTTTATTTATATAAAAAGAATAGACTGCATTACATAGTGTTAATGATGCTCATTGATTGTGGCTAGTCGCGTTCGCGTAAGGCGCGGTGTATCGTCGGGGCGGCGTCCGGGAGCCGCGCGCCCACGCATCTCTTCGCATCTTGTCCATGTCAACAGTACAACGTACAGCCGTTTAAATATCTTACTTTCACAATTGTAATAAGCAAACGTCAAGAGCTCATCATGTTCAACAACAATAAGGCACGCGCGATGTACCCACATACTTCGCAGCGTTCATACATGTGTTTATTAATTAAGTTTCTATTCGAAAACTTGGTCGAAGTTAGTTGTTAATTGCTGCAATAATTGTTATTTGTCAAATATTTTTACACTTATAAAATCATACAATCTTCTATCAATTTTATCTTGAAATACGTATAATTACAGCAATTTTTCAACATTGACGCTTTCAAATAATACTAGACAAAGTAATTTTAACTACGATTGTTGTTTATAATATTTGTCAATCGTTTAAATAAAATGATGATGTTTGAACCATGATTAAAGTTAAAAAATCTACTAAATCATCCAATTCTAAATCATTTCTAGCAATGTTTGACACAATTTGTAAATATTGATTGTAGTTCGAATTTCTTTGACTAGAATTGAGTTAATTTTACTACAATCTCATCAGCTGATGTAGGACACTACCTATATAATTTAACAATTGCATATAGGCACCAATATACCTACAACAATTATAATAATATGTGGGTAGGTATATGTAATTGTTATCGTATAAGACGCTAGATACATGACATTAAAAATGTAGGTTCGTAGAATGCGATCCAGTCGTGATACCATACATAATATGGATCAAGATAATACAAGTACTGAATACCGAATATGCAAATA
Source organism: Eurema hecabe (assembly GCA_026213755.1). Classification (NCBI taxonomy): domain Eukaryota; kingdom Metazoa; phylum Arthropoda; class Insecta; order Lepidoptera; family Pieridae; genus Terias; species Terias hecabe. The sequence continues at coordinate 5,435,917 of JADANM010006787.1, read as the reverse complement.
AAGAACTTTCATTTCGATGCCGGAACAATGGTGCTGATTTCGTGGGGGTTTGCCTATTAGCGGCAGATGATGAATTTAAATAGTGTGAAAGTTCATGAGTAATAATGTAGGTAGACAAAATATTAATAAGACATCATAGTTCTTGGGATGTACTGAACATAATAGTTGAAGTGGAAACACGAACAATATGATTCTTGAAATATTATTCAAATTTAAAACACTTAAACGTTCCTGTAACTATAGGTTTGGAATACCTTTATAATCTTCTGAAACATTCTAATTTCTAACTCTTAGTCCTCTATGGTTAAATCACAAAAAATATGGTGCGTTTCTAAATATGTTCTTAAAAATCAATTATCTCGCAAACTATTACAATAAAGCGTGTACAAACTTACACACACAAAAACAATAATTTTAAGCTTAACTAATATAAGCTTTTCAGTGAGCAGCATATTTCTATGTTTAAAAATCTAAAGTTGCTCAGATTTAATATTTCTTATGCCTTTTTAATTCACACAAAGAGTATTGTTAAATTTCCAGTAAGTTCCACCTACGACAATCGTAAACGAGCTTGATACGGTTTAAAATTTTGATGTTACATTTATTAGTCTGCGATATTGTAGGTACTGTTAGTAATCTTTTATTCGTCCACTGAACCGTGTACAAAATAATTAATAATTAAAGAGTTGCTCAGATTGTATTTATTGTAACAGACAAATAATATGTATTTATAAAAGAACTTGATGTTCATGACCTCCGTGAAATACCAGGACCAAATACTCTTCACCTACATAAATCGAAAAGAAACCTATATTAAGCTGGAAGTGATCTTTTGGATTTCAATCCCTATCCTTTAAAAATACTTTAGCTGTTGTATAACCGTAAATGCACTTAAAAAGTATGTACCTACCATCACATTAATCTTGCAATGTTTTCCTCTTATCCTTTATAAAATAACAACAAAATTGCCATGACGTAACGATCTTCTGTTAAATACCAACGAATGCATATTTTATTTTCTGAGAATACGATATTTCATGTAAACGAACTGATGTACTTATTTCCCTCATAACGTAATTGTGCCTGACACTGTGATCGATGGTTCAGTTATATCACAGCGTCTCGAACTTTAAGAAGCTAATTCCAGATTTAATGAGACAGCTCATCTGATTTTTTTAATTGATGAACCGGTAGTTGTTTGTAACTGTGGACGGTAGTCACTTCACACAATTAAGGTTGCACGAAAGCAATTCACATTATATTATTTATATTAATATATAACATGGTAACTATTCCTACAATTTTAATAAACCTTTTTCAAAATAAAAAAACAATGGTTTTGACCATATTCATGTTTCTTTTCTCTTTTCTTTAGGGACCATTTTTTACTCTATAGTGACAACTAAAAACCTGACCTAAGTACCTATAACACTAAAGCAAATATTATGCTATTTACCAATTTGTATGCGTCATTTGTTTAGGTCTAAATCTTAATGGCAATAATTCTCAAGAAAAACAGTTATAGTACGAGTAGAATGGTCGTTTCATCTCATACGAGAAAGCTGCGCGTCGGCGGCCGCGAACCCGACACGTGTCGACTGTTGTTTAATTAGTGTAGGGTGTCGTATGTGCTGGCCGCTAGCGGGCGGCGGGCGGCGGCGGGCGGCGAGCTGCGGCCTGCGGGTGGCTCGGCGCATTCGCAACCGCAATCTGCAACGGTTACCTGCGGCCGAAGCCGGAACGTAATGTGATCACCGGCCATTGCTTGTATTGCTTACATGCCTCTTAAATTCATAGCTCTCCAATAAATACGTCTCCCTATTATTTATTGGGAAATTAGTATCTAAGCTTAATCGGCTTCAGATACCATCTAAGTACTTACCTGCCAACATGCTTCACCGTATTTGTATAGTTATTGTCGATCTTCCATTTTATTAGAATGTGTTATCTTGATATATTTACCGTTTATATACTAATTGAATAAGCGGTTCGTGTATTGGTACCTATAATTTCTGGTGTCATGCTTTTTCTATAATTCATCAAAACAAAACAAATATTATTAGTATTTAATTCAATATAAACATGCAAATTATATGCATTAATTTTTTATATGAATAACATTGATGTATATTTCACTATTCAGTTTGGAAATGTATATTAAATTAACTCATTTATTATAACAACGCTCATAAAAGAATAAGTAATAATTTTTAAAATCAAGCCGTTCGTAGTATTTCTGAATATATTAGCCATTAATAAAATATTAAGCTATATTAAATAGTTACCAGAGCCGACAAAGCCGTAAGGTGGCGGTATTCTTTAAGAATTCTTGAAATATTAATCATTACGTAAAACTTAATAATATATTGTTTCGTTATTTTCTAGACGGCGTGTTCTACAATGTAACCCGTTTCTAATGTCTCTTGGATACCAAATTAGTAAATAAGATATATGTGTTTCGTTAGATCTAATTTCAGTTCTCAGAAAAATTAAGAAACTCGTTCCTGCTAGGCGTAGCTTTATCGGATGCCAACTACGAGCGCTTGTTAAAATAATTAAGTAAACTTTAAGTAATCGCATTATACACAGTACTTTTATTGTTCAAGGTTTGCCGTCATAAGAGCTTAATATATGTTATAATACCTAATACCTAGTGATAGGTACTAAACATCCTTAAATGCTCTGGTAAAGGATACATTATTTCTGGTGAAAGTGACGGTGACAATGAACGGTGACCTTTTCTATGTTTAAAAATTTAACAAAGAGACCATTAAGAATGAAGCAAATATTTATAGCGACCCAAATTCCGAACGACTAGTTCTTAAAAATAAGTTTATATTAGATTTTAGGAACTTTAAACGTGCAATAAATTTTTCTATACCAATGAAACTTGTGATGTTATCGATCGTTCACAATTCTGGGAACTCATTTATAAATCAACAATCTTCTCATATAACAAGAAAGATATATAAAAAAGAAACTGTTGCGTTGTAATTTTTTAGTAAAATTGCAAAGGAAGTTGTGGATGTAATCGGTAACAAAGTAATCACCGTAAACCGGCTTTATGTTTTGAGCTTCTGTTTGTATCTGATTCCATCAACATCTGGCTGCATGCCTACCGTTGCCGAGCACATTGAATGATAATTATCATATTTAACTACTTTATTGCCCTATTAACACCGCATAAGTGTGTGTTGAATAAAAATAATCGTTTTTAAAACCTTATATTACAGGTTTTCCATTGTTGAAGACTATTGATGTAAATTATCATAACGTATTAAACGTTTATGTAGTGTTATGGTCTGTAACCGAGAAGCAAGAAATATTCATTAATTTTCTCAAATACACACGTAACAAACCGTACGAAACTATGACCATATAATTGCCTATTTCGTCAAAATGTTCATCTAAGGTGTCCGAATGTAATTACCAAAAGTCAGAACAGTCCCGCCCACGAGCAGCCTCACATGATATCGGTCTCCAACAACCTGTATACAAAACTAAATTACACTAACATTCTTTGTATGGAACACTACAGCTATTATCTTTATTACAGGCTTGTAATAACTAATTTTCGTCAGAATTGGTAATAAACGTTCGAATGTTTAGAAATGTAATCAATCAATAAGGGAATTATTTTGTATTGTGTACCTCGTGGAGGAGTTTAATGGTCGTTTCTGGTTTAAAAAATAATAAAGTAGATTTATATTCGTGAGCTGACAGCGATATCAACATAGATGTTTGTTGCTTTCCAAATTTATTATTTTGTTCTATTTAAAGCATAGTAACTTAGATATCTTTAAGAGTTCAATAACTTCATTTGATAATATAAATTGGATCAATTTATAAAAATATCTGACTTTATTTCTCCACCCCCACTTGTATTCGAAGAAAATAAAGAACAAAAAAGTCGAGTAAATAACATTGTAAATCCATTCACGGTAAAGGTCGTGCTCGTAATTTACGAGGTAACATGAAAAACAAGCCACAATAGAGACATTCTCCTAACCACAGAGCCTAAACAATAAAACCAACTAATGGAATCCTAAACAGCTTCCATTTAGTTTTTAGATCGCAGCTTAAAGCATCGTGACATTGTGTCGACTGTGAAGTAGATCATATCATGGCTTGAGAGGTGAGTGGCGCGGAGCTGCGCCGAGTGGCGTGACAGCGACAGTCCGCTCTTCACTCTTCTCGCCGCCGCCGGCCGCCGCCCGGCGACAAGTGAGCACAATCGCTAATTGAATCAGTTGCTAGTCACTGTCCTAGCTACCAGCCTCCAGCACCGGCCCCGTAGCGCTTTTTGTTCACCAAATTAAGCTTTAGCGCGCCTCTCAGTATCGCGCCATCTCTGACTAAAGAATCACCGATGAAAGCGAGATACCCTAATACTAATCAATTACTTTTGAAAAGTATCTTAATATCAAACGAAAAATGATAAAAAATAATATTTAAATGGTAAGCCAAATTAAAACTCATCAAACACAAAATATTCAGCAATAAACAAACTTAAATGTTTGGGATGCAATATCGCTTTATATCATCATATTAGTAGTATTTAAATACAAATGAAAAATAAAAATTTAAATTAAATATACATACCAGTAGGTATGATTCGTAAATAATTCATGTAGGTACCAAAAAGACTGATAATTATTATTGGCCGACAAATCTTCACTTAAGGAACCGTTACTCGTGATTTGTTGCAGTGAAAACATTCATTTCTTCATTTGCATACAATAGTGCGGTGCCAAAATATATTGGAGTATCAAGGCTCCGAAGGTATATTAAGAAAGTTCTTTAAAGCTTTTAAGTGCGCACGCTTACTGAAATTTTTCAATGAACAATACAATGACGCGCATGATATTACCTTATAAAATTGTGAAGTATTTTACTTTTAAAATCGCATTTTAAAATTATTTATTACACTAACAATAATGTATTGTTATTTGTATATTTTTCTAGGACCACTTACAGACAAACAGACTATTCAAAGTATGACTGCGACCATTTTAAAGCATTAAGAAAGAGATTTCATTCATTCAGATTCATTTTAACACTTTGCCTAATGTGAGAAACACATTCGGACTGACAGATATTCCACTCTGACATATTTCTTATCTTATTTCTTATCTTTCTAAAAATCATCGAATGAAGGTAAAGAAAAGATTTTGAAATTAAGTCGATTCCCATATTTATACAACCTAATCTATATAATCGCCTCATCCACCGTAATATGGAATCTATTTATAAATCCACAATGCTTTCTCATTCGAAAAAAAGTATTTTAATTGGTCCAAAATATTTGAACCAAAGTAAAATTGATAACACATTGTTGGTGCGGTCTTGACGTAGATAAACTGGGCTAACGGCGCTTTTTCTACTCAATTGTTTTAACTATTAATTGTACACTAAGAACAATGCATACATTAACAATCAAACCGGAAAAATTCATTTTTATTCTTGTAAGACCTCATGACCTATTATTAGATAGTATGAGTAAGTGCTCTATTAAACTAAAATCTTTTTACCGTTTACAAATGTTTTGATAATGTCACACAGATTGTAAAAAAGATTAATTATTAAAACAGAGTAAATTATATCTCACTCTAATAACATATTTAGCATAAAAATCTAATTATGAATCAGTAGTGAGTGAAATAATTGTGTAACTAAGTTGCGCCATTACTATCGCTGAATGTAAACGGTAGCGAGTAATAGTTAAGAGTTCGTGAGATGAGTACTTTATATCGAAGATTAGGATTGTGAGGCTCCATGATTTGCTTTCGCGGGCGGAAACGGGCGCGCCCACGCGCAGGTCAGAGCAGTGACCTCAGAGCTCACCTCACGGGCGCGGGCGCTCTGCACGTCTACCGCTCGCAAACCTCATTGTTCCACCTTCTAAATAATAGCGAGCAATGATATCGACTTCTCGACTTATATCGCCGTACAGGTACTTCAATTAAGTAGTTCTCCTGTTAGTATACCGTGCCTGTAGTGGGTAATAAATTGAAAAATATTTAAACCAGACAAAGATATGTAGACAGGAAGATACCAATTATTAAACAGCTTACAAAATGACAAATGGAAGGAAGCAACAAGCAAATGCTTTTCAAGTATCATTCACTTTCATTCTGTTTCTAAGACAGATAAATGCAATGATTCCCATTTTTTGATGAACTCTCGTAATAAAATATTAGGCGAAAGGCCCATCATCTTACAAATTACACCTGTGTTAATAATTATTTCGGACACGGATATATCTGCTCTCCCATATTTCTTGAGGTGTAACCGTGTTCAAATTGTATTTATTACCTCCATCTGTCACCGCGCTAATGACTGCAGCATGTGAAACACAGCCTAATGCCTCTGTTTGAGATCGATTAACCTTTATGAATTACGAAGTCGTTATGACGGAAATTAAAATCAATTAAAACAAAACGTCTCCTTGAGATCTATTGTTATATATTTCATTTAACAACCAATGTGAAAGTGTGCATGAAAAATAAAATTTTACTTGTATTCTTGGAAAATATTAAAGACGTTAAGCTTAAATGTCGCGCTATAAGTTATACTGAATTTACATAATATAGGATCAAGAATATTATTAAAAATTGCGAAATAAATTGTAAACTGCGTAAAGCAGAGCATTACAATCAATATTTTCTTTCAGGCTACAGAGGTCTGATCTTGATTTATAGGCGCTGAGCTTAAACTTGCTGTATTATTAACAAGCTGTAAATCATTTATCGGAATTAAGACCGTGGTAAATCGGCACTTGATTTTCGATGATGTGATCCATTACATATTGGACAACGTTTATATTCTATTTTTTTTAATTTGATATATTTTTGAAGTGATATATATAATCTCTATTTATAAAGAGGGGTTTGTTACAACACTTATGACATGGTTTTTGGTTCGTTGGATTTGTCCCTACTCCGAATAGCAGAATACATCTTTAAAATAGTGAAAATTTTATAAGGGGGGCGGGGGTTAAAGTTTATATGAAAGTCCACGCGGACGGAGTCGCGGGCAACAGCTAGCTTAGTTATCCATATATAAAACATCTTACTTGAAATGTAGGTAGGTACTGTTTGTTTACTAAATCGCACAAACAAGTGTCGGAAGAATAAATAATTCAGATAGTTTACGCAGGTAAACACTACGCGTTACGATTTAAAGGTTTCCGTTTTCCTGGAACACTATACATTTTATCATTCGTCACATTTTGCATTGTAAATTATAAAGTAGAGTAACATGCTTTAAGCTTTATGTTTTCATTTATTTTAATGTTTTTTTTTCTTATTAAACTTTGCCTAACTCAAACCTAAGCTACCTACTCTAATAAACTAAGATATTACTTCAATTTTACAATTCACAATCCATCCAATAAATAGGTACTTATATCAAAATTGGTTTATCCGTCAGCATATCTAATCGCGAATGAATATTCTTTAAAAAAAAGTTTAAAATTACGGGCTTTTTAATTGCATAGACATGCTTCAACTTTTGTTTGCTTTATTTATTACCTTTCATGGAAACGCAATAAATATAAGCTATTATACACAAAACACAATATTAAAATTAAATATATACTATTAATACAGTACCTATGTATATTGATAGTTAAGTACAGACACAATTTTACAAAATAAACAATAGGTTATATTATAATTTTTAATTTCAAGGATTTGTAATCTTGCTACGCATTAAGAAAATA
>JADANM010006787.1:5414954-5428094 GCA_026213755.1 Eurema hecabe | reverse complement strand
GGTAATCTTTAAATATTTACGGACTGCAGACAGACGTAACCTTAACAGCAATATGTGATTTAACAGTTGTTTATGTCCTTAAAACAAAATCATGAATTATGAAATAAGGAAGCGCCGAATTGGGATTCATGTAACTCCTAAGAAGTCGATACACCATCTGAGTTGGCGGCACGCGTTAGGCTTTACATCGAAAATATACCTAATGTTTACCACTGCTTTTAAAGATTGGCATGAAATTTTCCCAAATTGAAATTGTGTGTGTTGTAAATAAAAAGCCATTGTTACCTTAGCTTTTTCCGTTAGTTACTACGTATCGTGTTAAATAGACATTAAATCATTCAACTTGTAACAGATTACAAAAGTACATGTGTTGAAAGGATGTATCTAAACGTATAAACAAGAGATACATCATATTTTAGTCTGAAGAAGAAAGAAGTTAGAATTAGCTTAAAGAGAATGGAGGGCGATAAATGCATCATCCGCGATAATGAAGTGACTCGCGTGCACGACTGCGGCCACGGCGCAATACCATAATATATTTATATGTGTAATGTATAAATGTATGATAGTTATACGCTGAGCCGTATGCTGTCTCCTAGTCGTGCAATTCTTAGGTACCTGTTGCTGTAGTCGATAGTTTGGCAGATGACCTAGAAAAACCTTTTATTCATATTGTCTTAAGTACAAGTAAGTAACAGTAGTTATTTATCTTCGAAATATAAAAATCAAAGTCCTGAAAGCTTTTATTAATTGCAGTAAAGAAAATATTCTATATTTTAATAATAAGCTACAATAATAGATAGTATATACGTAACAAGGCGTAAGGTTTTTAAAGATTAAAATATTTAAAGATTATAAAAGTTTGTAACATTGTATAGAAGAAGCATATAATTACGCAATAAATATGAAATGTTTTATAAGTATGATAAGTATGAGACGTTATTATAAGTGATTAATCTCGGGAACAAACGTGACGTTCCAAGTGCTTAAAGTAGAACGAAGTACCTGTATACATTATTTTACAGGACAATGTTACAATGAATATGGACGCCATTTGTGAACAAGACAGGATCTCAGGTTTCTTAAACTGGCACCTCCCACGTGGTGTCTTGTGCCCTTAACCTTTCGTGCGGTCGTATCGCGGCTTGTGCGCCTTTTAGTGTGATCACCATAAACGCATACGGTTGCGAGCTTTATCTAAATTTAGAGCAATAACTTCCACGATACAATTACGGAAAAATGGTCTTTGTCGACCATTAAATCCCGAATTGGCAGTCAATTAAGTAAAGGTAGGCACGGTTAATGTAATCGTTAAATAATTTTTATGGGCACGATAGGAAACAAAAAATGTCATTACAAATATGTTAATCAAATGTGGGTTCGTTTTATCAACCACTTATTCATCGGACGTAATTTGAAATGAGGTATGTGAATTGTAGTTAAATAACTAATTTTAACAAAAGCATAAAATAGGGTATTATTTTAAACTATTATCTAGTCAGCGCAAACTTATATTTGCTCCAATTAAACGTCGAACTTTAAGGAAATTTTGTGGTTAATATGTGCCACGTTACGAAGGTAAAGGCTATGAATTCGCAAGACTGGCACCTGCACCGCTCGGCGGCGCCCGCGCCCGCGCTAGCGCCGGTCCCGACGCCAACGTACTTTCAAAAAAGGTATACGTGGCTTTTGGTAGACAGCAACACTATATCCACCTCTTGATTGACCTAAATATCATTCTGTGCCGACCTCCATTTAGCTTTTAAACTTTCTGAATGTTTATGGCTTATATTTTAAATTAGGCATTTACTACGTACTAAGTACCTTTATGTAGTGTACTTATTTGTTAAGAACTTAACGACATCGTTCGGTTTAACGGCGATACGGTTAAAAGTCTTCGATTGAACTTTCAAAGACAATTTCAATCTTACTGGATACATTAATTGTTATTTTAAATGTAACTAACGTTTTATAAAAATTATCCACTAATCCACAAACATTATACTCAATAACTAAAAAGCTTACTTTCATATTTTGAAATTATAGTACCTACCTAACTGTAATAATAAGTTACATTCAGTTTTTTTAATATCCAATATTATAAAATTACACTTTCTATCTCTAGTAGGCCGATTAAAAAAATGTATGCGATTAAAGCTTTGAAAGTTTGATATTACCTAAATTAAAATCAGAAACTTCGTAATAACTGAATAAAAATCTTTAGAATTCATCCATATGGTTTCACGAACAGGTTGATTTTTTAGATTTAGGTCAAACCGTCGGGCACAGCTAGCGTGGATAAAACACAACAACACTGTGAGTCATAGACAAAATAACTGTATAGTACCCGTCAATTACCTTTAGCGCTGAACGAAACCTGCGCAGAAGTCAAAAATAAGGTATCGAGGTAGCGGAGCGGCGCGCGGGGCGCGTGATCGTCGAGTGCTCGCACCAATACGTCAATTACGAGCGCGATTCTACCGATGCGCAGCTATTCTCGTCAATCGCTAAACATTCGTGACGATTATTATAGCTACTATTAACTTAGTAATGTAGTCTAATAGTTATTACGTATAAGCCTATTATATAAATACACGTCCCTTATGTATATTTCTTACTTACAAATTTAAATGACGGCGCTGTTAGTATAATCTATAAAATTGCGTTTCAATTATTGGGCATTTTTATTACAAGACCTTCATATTCACTTACCTACATATTGTAGTTAAGTGGCTTTTTAATGTATGATTGGCACCAAAAGCAGTTGTATATTGTGGAAGCCAGTGTTATAGCTAAAGTATATCAAAACACAATGCCCACATTCATATTGAATTATCAAAGAATATAAACCTCGGTTATCAGTTTCTACTTCCAGGCGATAGCAAGATGAACAATGATGCAGATATTGACTCTTTTATTCGCCGTGTCGAGTCTCCCACGCCATTGGATTCAATTATAGAGGAAAAGGAGATAGGTCGGCTAGCGAGTGGTCCGTTCGTGACCCGTAAATTGGAACGGACCGTGGTCGTATGCCCTTGTCGCACCTCGGCTCGCACCTTCTCCCATCCGCTACGAACACCACAAACTACATGCAACATAATGTTACGGCACCAAATCAATACAACAAATAAACGATTATTTCTCACGCGTGTCCATATTAGAAGTGAACACAAGTGTAATAGCTCCTTTTGCGGAGATCGCTATCAAAGCTTTCTATTCGGCCATTGAAAATTAAAGCTATTGAGCTTCAGGTGAGTTGCAGACACCTTTATCCTTTATCGGCTCTCGAAAGTTATTGGATATAATATCTTTAGTTGATAATACGACCATTTTAGTTTCTATTGTAGCTAGATTTTATAATACATACATTATAACTATAAATACCTATATTTCTTATCTCTAAACACGTAGGAATTACATTACAATTATTACATAATAATTATGGAATACAATTATATTATTGTAAATTACAATAAAGAACATCTCCTTTTATGTTAAACGGTAGTGCGCAGTCAGTATTTATAAAAAGATTAATATGTTTGTCAATCGCAATTCAAGATAGTCATAATAGGCAACAAAATCGAGACTATCGCTTTGCATATATAAATTAAGTTCATTGTTCTGTTCTTTCATGCGCACACATTGAGAACCAGTAATCGTATAAAATTCTCGGAAATCTTTTCTCGCTGCTAAATTATTATTTTGTTCGTGTTTCATCTTAGCACATATAAAGTTACATACAGTTTTTTATACAACTAAACATTTTTCTATCAATTTGAAATAATATTTGGCAGATATAATAAATTCAAAGCTATCGTGAAGAAGTAACAGGTGTTCGAGCCATAACGAGTCCACACATTTATAAACAATAGCAAATAGGAATCCTAACAAGCGCAATGCCTTTACAGTACCTAACTTAAATCCAAATCCTAAAAGCATATCTTACTTTATGCCTTTTCAGAAAGTTTACTGGCACCTACCGAGTAAGGAAGGAAGTAGGTACGAAGTCTTGAGTAATTTAAATTGAAGCTTTAATTATTTCTATAGCGATATAAATGTTTTTCTTTAGCGATTTTTTTGATAACTTTTTTCTAACGATGCGCTGAAATGAAATTTCATGGAGGATTGCGAATGTGATTTGTTGACGGAAACTAGAGGTAATAGGACATCAGAAGGTCGTTTAACTGTAAGCAAACATTACGCTCGTTATGTTTAAGAATTATGATTACTTTAATTACCGTCCCCAGCTGGATTGTGGCTGTTTATGTGCATATTTCTAACTCTATTTCGCGGGAATCTCAAGAATTCTCTATTATAAGAAAATGCAGGTCTGTTTTAAGAGAAATGTAGAATATATTATATTATAGACTTTAATTTCTGAAAACCAGATGGTTGGAAAGAAACTCATCCATCGTGTTTTGTGAAATTATCTTTTTTAGTGTTAGGTACATATTTTAAATATTTCTGTAAGAAATATATTATCTTTTATGTCAGGTGTCATTACTTCGTATGCGTACTCTGTACTTTCTTCTTAAGCGTTATCGTATATAATTTTTTATAAAAATTAAAAAAAAAACCTAAATTAAATTAAGGTGGGTACTTTTAATTTCAACACGATTGAATTTTTGTTTATAATGTGACACACAACGTAACAGTATCATCAAATTACACACATTACCTATTCATAAGACATTTGATAGCAAGCTAATATAAATATATTTTGTGATTATCTACAACAGGTAGTATTTTTGAGAATACTATATTTGAGATTGCTATAGGTTGCGGCGACTAGGCTCTAGCGGTACAGACGAGCACAAAAAGTATGGCGGGCGCCTGCGGCTGTCGCGTGCCAGCTAGCAATTAAAGTGATCGCTCGATGCACCTCCGCCACTATGTTGACTAGGTATATAGCTGACTTGTCAATTTTAATTATTATTATCGGGCTTACTCCGACAAAACAAGTAAATAGCCGAGACTGGTCATCCGTTACTTGATTCAGTCTACTGTCTAGCCGTTTGATCATGATCAATCCAATGAATTTCTAACAGGACTTGCTGCAAAAACCCTCAGAATATCATATATTCGTCTGGTGGTTTTGCTAGTAATTTGTTGGAAACCATTAAATATGATATGGTTGATGTTTTCTATTTTTTGTCAGTGTTATGAAAGTATTATATTAACGTAGGTACTTGGATATGAGATTGTTATATTTAATGGTATTTAGTATAAGATATTTTTGTCTTTTGTCGTATCGATAAAAAGTTATTTTATTTTTATGAAAAAAATACGAGTACTTCTTTAAAGTAACCGTAATAATTGAAAAGGTAACGTTGTGATTTATGCAAATCGATAGGTTGACGTTCAATTTAAACTGTGAGGCACGTTGCGCCCGCGGCCATCTCGCCTATTAGGCGCTTCGCAGGACACGCGCTACTTTTACTTTATCGTGCACATCAATCCTTAGAACACATAAAAAACAAAAACATTTTTTTTTACCTATTTAAGTCTCATCCTTTCAGCATGTCATTTCATCTTCGGTCTACATCCTTATAAAATTACAGGCTTTCATTAAAAAATATTTAGAGATAGCTCGGACATATTTTTTTAGGTTTTCTTATTCTAGATTTTAATTGAATATTTAAAGATAGGGCTTTTCATTTGTAGAAGTCTTAAATGGGACGGAATAAACTTGAATAAAATTCGATAAGCAGGTAGTACGTATTTAAACATTTATTGCCAAGAAAGATTGATCTATCCTTTATAAACAAATTTATGAACACTCCTATTAAGTCACTTAAAATAACAAATAGAATAGCCCATTAACAAAAAACATTGTTCACTATTCTACTGCACAAGCCATAATAGGCACAAGGTAAAATACGATGTTGATATTAAGTTGTATCTTGTAAGGTGCCGTGTACCCCGCTGGTGAAATTGGCTACAACATGTTCGGTTTGCCGTGTGCCTGGAGTAGAGCTATCGCGGACGAACCTTTTCGTACAACTCACATCTCATTATAAGTATGTAACGTACTACAGGAGTGCGAGATTTAGTACTTTTTTTAAATTTGTTTATAATTTACAAGTATTGTATTGTAACACCCATATTGTAAATACTAAAAATAACTTTTTCTTTGCCTCCATTTAAGGTAACTCTTCTATTTAAATAGGTCATATCTACTTTTTGCTTAATTATAAGAGCATATTTCAACTAAGCTTAGTTAGTGTGGAACATTAAATTTCCATCACATTCAGACTTTGTTCGATAATTCATACAAAGAGTAATAAAAAGTTTACATTTTTTTCTTCATTGCTAGTTTATAGCAAGACGGTAACCATCTTCCTCATTGTACAGTATGCTGTAATAAAGTGAATCATCAACCGAGGTGAAAGTTAACAAGTTCGACTAAGCCTCGTAAATCCGAGGCACTTGACAATGAACAATATGACACTTCTTAATGCATTTCGTAATAAATCGCTTAAAGCTCCTTGTGTAACAATACTTACTTTACTACACAAATACTTCACATTATGAGGAATAGACTTGTTAGAATTCATATCTTTATGTTCTTATTGAATATAACAAAGTGCACAGATACTGCTTTTATTTAAAAAAATAGTAAATTTTTAAAAATCTGTATTCTATGTTAATATGAATTTAAATTTAATTTATCGTAGTAGACAATGATTCTTTTATTTTTCCTAAGAATAGTGATAGTCAGTACTATTCGGCATAAAGGTCGTTTAGCTTGACCTTTATGCTTTTAAAAGCTCGCTACTAAGTGGATACAATACATATACAATTACACCTCCTTAACTTCAATACAGTGACAAGTGTAGCCTTGCGGTTTAATGAAGTGCTACTTACTCATATTCAATTATTTGGATAGACCAATGCCTTTGACACATTCGATCGTTCACTTACTTTTTATGCACGTCTTTAGATTAAGCTTGACTGACACAAATCATATCAACACTCAACTTTGGCCTTTAATGAGCATCTTTATTCCAAAGCCCCTTTTTATATGAAATCGTTTCTTAAGTAAGTAGTTACTATTATTATGATTACTTTTAACTCCTATCACTCTAAAAAACGTAGCAAAGATTTATTCATTCATTTTATTAGAAATATAGTAAAGCAACCAGGAAGCAACTTCAAATAATGTAAATGTCTAATTTATATTAACTTTTTTTTAAGTACTATCAATGGTTTTATAATACGCTATAAGATCTGGCGGTAAGTCGATGGTTCTAATCGATCTCCATTATTATTAGTTCACTGACTTTTTGACGATAAAGATAAGCTATGAAATTGTATAGCTTTTAAATCACTTCGTAAGTCTAACAATGAATTAATTTAAAAATTCGAGTAGGTGAATGTGACACCAAATAGATTTAAACTCCTCTAATCCGCGGATAAATAGTACTACATATTTAACAAGAAAAGAAAATTACCTTCTTTGAATTTTGTTTAAATTTATTTTAAATGTGTTGTTAAGGTTGCCATTATTAGGTGACATTATGTTATATATTTTTTTCATTTAAATGTACTTAAGACATTATTATTAATAGTAATCTTCGCATTTGTTCATGGTCGAAAAGTAAAAAAATCTATGGGCTGCTTTACCCCGCGGCCAGCGCCCAATGGCGGCGCTGAGCACCCAGCAGCCAGCAGCCAGCAGCCACCAACCAGCCCAACCGCTCCACTGCCTCCGCATCGTGTCGCCGCTATCGCTTTCACGTCGCGGTTATCGCAGCAGTGATAATCTGCATAGTGCGAACCGTTATTGAAAGCCACGGTACTAGTTTGTGCGTGAAGGCTACAATAGCGGCACTTTAATCTGATATTTATTGACCGAGAGATAGAATGAGGCTGCTTCATGTAGTGACCTACAATTTCTGCTAATATGTCTTATTAAATTATATTCGCTAAGAACTTTAAGTAACTATCTTTATATAGTTAAAATATCCTACATCGATACTAGTTCACATCGGTAAGCTTTTGTTTGGGGAGTAACGAGGCGAAATAAAGCTTAGGTATCTTAAAGTCATTAGAAACCTTGAAATAATGAATACAGTATGAGTTTCTTAATCAAAAGCTGATATATTTTACCGGCCTTTATTGAATAATCTTCTAAGAAACTCTACATAATATATTTTTTGCATACCAAAACAAACGATAAAAATACGATAATGGGTAGGCGAAATAAAAGCACATGTTGGAAGGCACACTAAAATTGTGAGAAAAGTATTTTGTTTAAAAAATTCAAAAGTTTCATGCTTTTAAGAAATTGAACTTGTAAAGATGAAATAGATCTTTAATTAGAACATTTGTACGTCTGTTTAACCCTTTTTAAATACTTTTCTTAAGATACAAATGTATCAATAATTTATACCACATATAGTACTTGAACTTGAATCGAATGGCCCTACCATTTTATTTTCAACTGTTCATAAAATAAAAATGTATAATTCTTTAGTTGCAAAGGATACGTATTACAATTTTACAAATGAAATCCAAATGTAGCCTAACGAAATTTTGTGGGAAGCAGAACAGAATATCGGAGCTTCAGTGCGGGCTTATAGTTTGTTTGATATGAATATTTTGCTATTCAGGCTAAACAATTCACATTTCTTATTACATTTTTAACATACTATATTCGATATGATTGCCATTAATTATTATTTATATAATTCTAACAATATTTGTGATTTTTATCATACATAACCTCTTCATAAATATAACCAGACTTGAGATCTACAATTATTTTCAATACCTACGTATTTTTTAATAATCAGATCAGTTGCCGTTCGTAAATATCAATAAGACGCAAGTAAAACACTGATAAACAAAACTTATCTATTATACCTATTAATTAATTGCTTTAGAAGTACCTAGACTCATACTCATACTGCGTATCAAATCCAATATGTAAATAAATATACCATTGTTAAGTTTAATTTAAAAATAAAAGATATAAAGAACAAGTATGCAGTTAATATTTGGGCGTGAGCTTATGACTGGTGAATCGAAAAGACACGTTTGCACGCCTCCTATCAATGATCAATTTTGGTTCCGAACAGATTATCTTTTCATCGGAGTAATTTCTCTTGGGTCTTTTGTCGATAACATCGTAAAAACAACGGTTCATATCGTTCTGCATAATTACAATCTTGGATTTAAATTCTTGCGAAGAAGACTTATGTTTTCATGTTTGTTTCTTACTGGAAATTCTTTATTGAACGCACTTTAATAATGTCTTCATAAATAACAACGTTTAAAATTAATTCATTGGCGTTTAAGGTTTTTTTTAAGTTCTATTAATTATCAAATCAAAAGAAAGCAAGTTGTTAAAGGGTACTTGACATGGCCAAGTTAAGACCAAAATAAAATATTTTACAATTTCAACTCAAAAACCAATAAGTGAGAATACAGATAAATGGGATAAAATAGAGAGCAATCAGAAACAATTTTCTATTGGTATAACTCGTTGGACATATTCCGGCAACAAACACGATCGTCCCGCGAACCGTGGGAATGCCCTAGTCGAGTAACGGACAGACGGACAAATGATGTTAGGCGATCTATTGCCTGTAATTGATGATGAGTATTGTACTGTGCTTTTGAAAGAGCCACGAATGTTTTTCTTCACTCTAATACCTTCTGTATGTTTGCCATTGTTTATACAAAACTCAATTGACACTATTTATCGTGAAGCCGTTATCAATGAATGAGTGCGCTGACTTTGTTACTGTTTGTCTCTACTTAGGCAGGTACAGTTTTGTCGCTGATTATAAATAAATAATAATTATTTAACTACGTAGTTTATTTTAGTCTTCTGTGAATTAAATATTTTTTATTTAAAAATTAATTTACTAAGTATATATGAAGACATTACAATTAAAACTTTCACAACAACATTACTACACATAAAAATTGTCTCAGAATCATTCATTCATCCGAAATTGCAGGTGTTTGGAGGCGATTCAAAGTAAATAAATGCTGATAAATATAGAGAATAGTACTAGTAGCTGGCGCCTACGATCGCTATCAGCGACATGAATCTGCAGCGTCGTCGCATAGCCGACCACCGGCCGCGACGCCACCGCACCGCGCAACCCGCTAACTAAGCTCAAATAAAAGGAAATTACTAATCAAACAATCAATTCAGTCCCATTTTATTCTTAAAGATACTCGTTATAATATGTCCAAAACTACCACAAATTTTAACTTTTTTTTTTATCTTAAGTAGTAGGTAGGTAGGTACACCTACTTAAATTCTCGTATCCATGTATAGTGGTAAAAATAGGTTACATCTACGTTATATAACTCTGGTAAACCTTTTTATAAATAACCCCAAATTAATAAATATATTATGTTTTTTGTCTCTTATTTTTTGTCAAACTTCACAGATCTTCAAATCCAATTTATCGATATCCGTATGTAAGTAGATAGGTACAGTAAAATTCAAAACTTACAACTGGTACATAAATTGGTTTTACTTACCTGCTTTGTTGGTAACCAAAATTTTATAGAGATGTATTTAAAAAAGATATGATCTTGACGTAAGAATTAAATTATTTCAATTAGCTGTTTGATTCTTATTACCGATACGATCTGGTTAAGCCAAAAAGTTATAAACTCGACGCCCGAGGCTGCGCGAACGGTCATTAATTTCCATCTGTAAATATAACTTCTACATGCGATTGTTTACGATTTACCGATTCCCTCGTGAAATATAATCCTCAGATATAGCTACGATCGGTACAATTTATCATTATGATGTTATTATTATGCGTTTATTCTAGAAACTAGGAAATGTGCCTTTGCGAATTATAACACACTTACCTAAATAAATACTCGCTGTTCATAATTTCTTTACTTTCTTCAATTGAATAATTATTTAAATTGGGTTCTTGAACATTGTCGTATGTCGTAGGTACCTCAATTGTTGCTTTATATTTACCAATGTTTAAAATATCTATGTATAAAAGCCGAGGAATGTCAGATCATGTTAACAAATCTTTGTAAGGAGCAGTGAAGTAAAAAAATCGTTATATTCGTATTAGGTATTGCTCCATTATTATCCGAGCAAAGTCACGAATCACAGGTAGCTATTACTTGCGCGACGGATCTATTCGAGTTACTGCAACATAAGCTTCATAGGGAGTAGAGATCCCTCCCCCTCCTCGTGATCCAGAGATCCACCCTCGTTTGCGAATAAGATAAACCCCCTCTTACTTTCTGATACGACGAATAGGTATATTTAATAGTAATACGCGATCAAACATTAATAAAGCTGTTCTAAAAAAGCGTATTTCCTCGTGGAAAGTTTGACATATCCCAAGAAACCAAATCAATATATCAAGAGGAGCTTGCACATCTTTGCTGAACAATTATCGGTAAATCGAAAGATATAATTACAGTAGTTACGGCCAACGGCACTGTTACAATTAACGTAGCGGTTCATTCGCCAAATAATAAATAAAAGGAATTGAATTTATACGATTAATTTCTAGAGCTGAGATAACATCACAAAATACAACACTAAATTAAAATGCCACAAGTATCGCACAATTTTACTAGTTAATTGAGTGTTTATTTTTTAACTTGTTTGTCAGAAATCGTGCCATTGAGTTATTTTTTCTAGGGAAAATTCTACTGGATTGCTATTCCTGGAGCAGGGAAAGCTGGTTATGTCGGAATGTCGAAAACCACATGATGATTAAGAGGCAGACAACACACTCGTGACAACGCAAGTACTCATGGCCGGCGCTGATCAAACGCGCCTAATCGTTTGTCACTCTTACATAAAAAAAATTCCGAGACGCGGGTTTTCATGTAGTCTTCCGCAACCCCATCAGTAGAATGTTACTATTATAAAACAAAGTAGCTTTCTTCGTCCAACCCTTTGTATGCTTAAATCTTAAAACTACGCAACGATTTTCATGCGGTTTTTTATTATTGTATTGTTGAAGAGGAAGATTTACGTGTATAATAATGCATACGGTTAAAACCACAGGGCGCGGCTAGTGTATTATAAACGCGAAAGATTGTGAAGATATATGGGTGGCCTCTTTCAAGAAATCAATAATGTTTTAGTTTTGCCAGCAGTGTCACAGGGATGGAAACTACGCACCGCTGTAATTTTACTGCTTATGTAATATATTTTACCTAAGATTAAATTTATAATAAAATATCAAGTGTTTTTATAACATTTTTATTTCAAAATAAGATTATACATAGAAAACATTATAAGTATAAAAATATTACATGAATATCACAATCGTTTCTTTTAGTGTTTTAAAATTGAACGCAGTTAACATTAACGTACCTAGTTGTAATATTAATTAATATTCAATTAAAATAAATCTACAAACATTAAACACAAAGACGACAGTTAAACGTATAACTTCAACACTTTGTGACAGTAATACATATTATGTGTTTTACTTATTACTACTTGGGCACCTTTAAAAACAAGCATTGATTTAGGTTATAGTGAAATATGTGCAATGGCGGTGTAAAACCTATTTTTATTAATAATATTTTATGTGTGACGGTTGCTATAATAAAACATACGTATTAATGAAAAAAGATATAATATAATTTTAAAATTAGTCTTACTAAAGTCAGTTTATTATGGCACATAACGTAAAAAATAGAGGTTCCATGAGACGTCTGACGTTGATTAGATAGAACTTGAATAGCTGGCAAATTTAAATGGAGATAATTGCCATTTAAAATGTTTGGAAACAATAAATCTAATGATATTGAATCATCATCTGATTTCAAAAACCCGCTAAAGCGGCCAATTCAATTTTCGACCCCTTGTATACGTTGTGGATAAAACAAGAAGACGATGTTAAGTTGGAATGGTAAATTAAAAAAAAAATTAAAAATATATACTGCGCTGTGGAGGGAGGTGGTGCCAAAGAAATGAAATCTTTTAAAATACTAACATGGAAAAAGGACCGATTACACACAGCTTACTTCGCCGTCTAAATCGCGTTCAAAAAATTTTTGTCAGCTCCGTGTAATCGCAAAAACTAGCTGCCGTCGGAATGTGCAAATGTGTGCTATAAGCACACGCGATAACTTGAATGAGATCATTCAAAAGGTGGCCGTTCTAACGCATAC
>JADANM010006787.1:5342730-5383314 GCA_026213755.1 Eurema hecabe | reverse complement strand
ATACCAGTTACATGCAAAATAAGAATACTAGATAACCCAGAAGATACACTTAAATTAGTTGAAAAGTTAGTAAGTTCAGGAATCAAGGCTATTGCTATTCATGGAAGAACAAAAAACGAACGACCACAACATGCTATTCATGCTGATATTATTAAATATGTTGCAGAAAGAATTTCTATTCCAGTCATAGCAAAGTAAGTATGTTAAAAGCTTTTAATAGCAACTTTTTTATTCCTATAATATGTTCTATCATTCTAAAGAAGCTCAAATTATTGTTAATATACTTTTTATTTTTGATATTATTAAGTGGTGGTTCAAAAGAAATTGAAAAATACAAAGATATTCAGAAGTTTAAGGACATGACAGGATGCTCTAGTGTAATGCTGGCAAGAGCAGCAGAGTGGAACTGCTCGATATTTCGAAAAGACGGATTATTACCTATGGATGATGTCATTAAAGATTACCTTAAGCTTGCTGTAGATTTTGACAACTCACCATCAAACACTAAGTACTGTATACAAAATATTTTGCGAGAACTACAAGATACACCACGGGGAAGACAATTTTTAGACTGTCAGACACTAGAACAAATTTGGTAAGTGAAAATAAAAAATAATTAATTTAGTGCACTCACTTAATATTTAATTGATCCATTTTCGTAGTGCTATATGGGATATGCATGAGTATTGCAGTGAGAAACAGAGTCTCTATCAAAAGTTAGGTATCAATGGAAGATGGCAAGTTAATCCTGAAGAATTGCAACCTCCTAATAAAAAGATAAAAATTATAGACAATGATAATCTGGATGTAGAACAATTGAAGGTTTTTTTTGTTAATTTAATGATATATTTTTTCATATTATATGTTTCTACAAATTAACATTAAAAACATTTTACAGGTCTGTTTTATAAGAGCAAATTTTACTGATCAAACTCTTCCAAAAACGGAACTTCACACCTGGGCTGGGAAAAATGGTATTAAAATACCTACATATGAGACACAGCAAGTTGAAAAACTGTTTAAAACAATTTTGACATTTAATGGAAAGAAATATTCTTCCACATTCTGGGAAAAAAATAAGAAGTTTGCAGAACAGGGTGCTGCATTGGTCTGTTTATTTTACCTAGGACTCAAATCTAAGGATGATCTTATAAGTCTTGGCAGTATAATAAAATGAATAAATTTTTATAATAATATATTGTAAATAAAAATTGTATAATAAACTCTTACAATTACAAATTATTGTTTTTAAGCTGTTGTTTTCTCATGTTCTCTATACTCTCCACTAATTCCTTATCAACGATTTCTAATTTAGAGTTTAGTTGTTGATGTTTATGCAAATCTTTACTTAGTTGGTTCAGAGTTGAGAAACAGTTATAAGCCTCTTGCAATGGATCATCAAGTGTTAAATGAAATTTTTCGTCCAGTTTTAATATGAAAGATTCTGTTAAATCTTCTAAAATGCTTTGGGGTGGCGGTAAATTAGGCATGGAATGTTTGTTACTATCCATCATAAACTATTTTTTACTTTTTGTGATAAAACGAATTCCTGGTACTTTAATTAGCACTAATAAATAATAGTAAAAGTTAGAATTGTGAATTAATAAGACAAGGTAAAATCAATTCTTGGGTTGTATTCGCAACTTCGATGTCAGTTCTGTGTTTACTGTTGACAGTTGACATGACACAGGTCAGCCGTCAGGGTGATTACTGATTACTGACAACTGACAAGTGGAGTTTTGGCGGGAATCTTGCGGCGTCTATTTGTAATCTCGATTGAATATTCGTTTTTTGGTGCATAAAGTGATTTAATGTTTGATTGTGATAGTGATGCATGCAGTAAATTAGCTAATAAGTGTCCAGGAAATGAAGAATTTATTCGAGAGAGCATAGTAGCGCCGTTCCGATTGCTCCAAGATTCGTCGAGGTTCTTCGTAAAGTTCACTATCACTTTACGAAGGGCAGAACGAAACGACTGACTGACTCGACTAAAGACGACTTGATGACGATTTTACTTGACTCATATCGACTTTTATCTTGACCACGTTGCCTCTTATTACATTGACATTGGCAAAAAGCTAGACGTTTATGCCATAATATAAGAAAAAAAAAACTGACAAGTGACAATGTCAGCTGACAAAAAACAAAACAGTATTGCCCGTTACCAATAACATGAAAACTTAAAAACCAATCTAAAAATAAATCGTTTATTTTATTTTTTTACAAAAAATACCAGTATAATTTTCGAATATTTTATAGCATCACCATTTGTTTAATATGTTGATGTGGTAAATTTAGACATACAAAGAATGCAGAGTTTACAATACAGTTTCATTTATTTTTTCTGAACTTTTAAAATATTAAGCGTCGATGTTCCTCCGTTAGTTTACTTTTGGCCTTGATTATTGATAGCATCCAGTTTGCAGAGCCTGAAAAAAAGCATTGCATAGTATAAAAATAAGTCGCTTCCTGCTGTCTGTTTGTCTCCGAATACAGTTAACTACCCAAGTATATTAGAAAATATTGTAGAATGTATATGTAATATTAAATATTAACATTAAAATACTTATCGTTGTTAATGTTATCGTTTTCTTGTTTATCATATTAGTTTGACTCATTTTTCGCCGTTGAACATCACTAAGTATCTAATAAAAACGTATGATTTACTTTATACAATCAATACTTGTATATTTTGCAAGTTCATTTAGTATTAAAGATTTGCATTTATAAATATTATCACTTATAATTTGACAAAAATTACTGGACTAGACCGATGATTCCGTACATAAAATTATTATTTAAAACTAGTAATCGACCGAAACTGGTTTTTCCGCCGAAACCGAAACCGAAACCGAATGTTCGGCAGTGGCTTCAGTTTCGGCCGAAACCGAAACCGAAACCGAAACTTACGTGGTCAAGTATACAATTTCTTAAAATACAGACATTTCGTGCATTTTACGTATTATTTTGCATTAATAAGGGCATGAAATCGAAACACACTATATCGAGGAAGGCTTTAGGCTATATAACATCACGCTGCGACTAATAGGAGCGAAGATATAATGGAAAATATGGAAAAAACGGGGAAAATTATTCATCTTTGAGGGCTTCCTTTGCGTGCGCTGCGAAAAAGGTTCAAGATACAAAAATAATATGTATGAAATAATTATTCCTCTTTAAATGATCTAAAAAAAAGTCCGCGACAGTATATGTCTATCTTCTAAGATTGACTCACTATGCCATAATAATTGAAATAGAACCGACGGGGACGAAGTTCCGAGCAACAGCTAGTAATATATAAAAATATACATCACACTTTTATTATTTTTTCAAATTAAGTTTCATAGCATAATGTTTATCAGTTAACATTGATCAATTCAGTAATTGTTACTGTATCATTAAATTCTAAGTATTGGTATTTTCAGATCTTTCTCTTTAATACTTTGGATTGTGTTTGTACTTAGAAGAATCATCAGACTCTTTTAAGTACCTCTTAAATAAAAATAATAATTCCTGAAATTTCTATTACACTCAGTTATAGTCTCAACAAAAATAATCAAGTCACATATTTCAAATTAACAAAGATACCTAGATCACAATTAGTAGGACAGTTATACTTACATTTAGAATTAAGTAACTCACTATTAAACTACAGTAAACATTTCAATTAAAAACAGATATAAAATCAAATAAAAAACCTTCTAAATATCTCATATTTAGGGCTTAAGGCTGACTTTTTTGGATATTCGTATTATTAATATTCATAATTAAAAAGTCTTATATTGTTCGCTAAGAAAAGCAGTTTTTCTACATTTTCGCCACGTAAATTATTGCGACGATCCGAGTATATTTGGCCAGCAGCAATTTCGGTTTCGGCAAAAGTTTCGGCCGATTTTGGCCGAAAACGAAACTGCCGCCGAAACTTGATTTTTGGCCGAAACTCAGCCGAAACCGAAACCGAAACCGAACTTTCGGTCGGACATTATTTAAAACCCTTTTTGACGTAGCAGCTTTGATTTGCAATTTACCCTCCTTGGTAATGCCACCGGAAATTATAGTAGGTACATTTTTCTTTCTCTTAGGACTTGATGCCGTATTTTCTTTTTAAGTAAACTTCCAACTTCAAGAGACTCAGTCTGTCACCAGGCTGTATCTCATGAACCGTGACGGTTTTTCTACGCACAAACAAACCAATATTTCAAGCTAAAAATATTCAAAAAATTTCGAGTTGATAATGACACGGAATTTAAAAACTTCTTATATAAATATTACTTTTTGTTTTCACTTTACCAAAAAAGTACAAACTATTTAGATAATATGTACCCCCATAAAATATAATATGGATCATAAAAAAGTAAGACGTCTGATGTTCTGGAACGTAGGAGTTATTTAGGTGGATGGTTTGCGGTTTCCTGTCGCGACCGCGACTGCATCCTCCATTCTACATGAACACTGTTTCAACTCTGCTATATAAAATATTTTAAATTATTATTTATTAAAAAAAAAAAACATTAAATTATTATCAGACAAAAGCTTTTTGCCAACACTATATTTTTTTAGTATCATAATGTGCTCGAATTAGACGAAGTCCTGTATATAAGTTTATATTGGTTTTAATTAAAAAACGAAGTAAAAATATTATATATATTTTAAGGAAAATGTAAAAACAATTCAATGTTACTGAAGTATCGAAATGTCTAGTATATATAACTATTCACGCGCGCCGGGCGGTTTCACTTAGTCCGGCGTACCAACTTTTAACTAAAGCGTCATGTTAAAGATATAGCATTCATGAATTCAGCCTAGTTATAATATACACTCCGACACATTACAGAGATAAGCTTTAACGTCGTTTAAACAAATAAACTCTACAGCTTTTATGTATAAGTTTACTATAGTATTTCTATCTTACGCATTAAACTAATTACTTACTTAATGATTTTGTTAGCGGCTTTCTTTAATAATTTGTCCTGTATTAATACATATATAAATATTTAACATAAAGTGAAAAGTAAATTAAGTTACGTGTGGTCTCGTCATGGAAAATTTTATACGCTTACTTTGATCTGAGTACGCTCAACGAGCAAGACGCAGTAAGCTTCGAATTACAATCACATCAGATTAACTTTATATTTTTTATGAAGTAATAATAAATAAGTATACCTTATCTTGAATTAACTGCAGGTATAATATCAAACACAGAAGAATGTCATTGGTTGAATTGATATTACCTGAATTTAGAAAAATATGCAGGTACCTATTTATGAACTTATGATATGATTGTTTTTTTCTTTTGCCACGACGATTTAATAGAAAATACTAAGGTTAAGATGATTTTTAATCGTCTATGTGTTCTATAGGTGACAGTCCACTATACCTAAATGATTCAAGTTTTAAATTAATATAAAAGCTTTGTGAATTAATTATTTTAATAAATTACGTAGCTGTTAGTAATACTACTGGAGTTGTATATTTTCAGGACAGGTATTTGCATTCTTAAGGCCTACAGCCATTTTAAAATTCTATATTATTCTAAAATGAGATGTGGTATTCAAGACAACCACAAAAATAATTTCAAAACGATAATTCAAGTAAAAGCTAAACCGCAAACTTTTATTTACGCATTGCCCCGCATTCTTAAAGTTGGCAAAGATGTTAAAACATATTTTATTAAAATTAAGACTATCGTTACTACAAATTCGAATAATAGAGGTATACAATAGATTTATCATGTTTGTTTATTTCCGAATTTCTCTTAAATCTATGACAAAAACTATATTATTATAATAAACCTTAAAGTAATTAATTAGTAAGCGCCCTTTGACTTAGGATTTGTTATTTATTTCGAGTCAGTTGATCGTAACTCAAATTTAAATTTATTTCTTTATTATTATTTATTAACAATGGCTTGGTGTTCTTCACTTGCATATTGACAATTCTAATGACAAGCAATGCGACACTTACATTGTCATAGAAGTAATTGAATTGTAGCATCTCATTACTGAGGGGTCCAACATTCGTACGGGCTCAATTTATTTGATAATTTAAACGCGCTTGTGCTGTCGGATGACGAGATTATATTTCATAAAAATATATATCAATAAAATAATAATTTATTCATTATTTTATGCCATTTTTGAATTAATCTATTATATCTAATTGAGTATATCATTAGGTACCTATAACAGTACTGCCATTATTATCATAGAGTCCACTTAAAGAAACGTGCCAGATCATAATCAAGAGTTTCTATCTTATAAATAAATCAGGAGCTTTGTGTAGAAAAACAAAAGGGGGTTAAGTTATTAGGCTGAAATAAGGGCGCGCGTGCCGACGCACGGGTGGCGACTGGCGACGCAGTCTCGTAACGGCCCTGACGGTTATAAATTGTTTTCGGAGACAGATGATGTCTTATAATAATTAATTACTTTTGACTAACAAAGAAATGTTAGTCTTAACCATATAAGCTTATATTTTAAGTATGCAGTTCATGTGTCATTCTATTTCTTACGAATTTTTAGAATTAAAAACCAATAAAATAGAATATTAGAAAATTTTATAGCAAATAATCAACAATTTACTTGTTTTAAAAGTACTTTTAAAATTTACTTAAAATAGTTCACAAAATGTATTTTTTACGTTCTCATGTAAGTAACTGTTTCTATTTTTATGAGAATAAATGATTTTAAACACAAATAAACGCAAACGCAACATAGGTACCTAATGCAAGTACTAACTGTAATTATGTAGGTATAATTCACAATATGTAAATGTTATGGTGCCTATTACTAGGCATTTACAAAATTATATCGAACTTTTTTTATACCCACCCAAAACATCAAGAAGGTTATTTGTTTTTTCATGGACAATAAAATAACCTAGACACGTGGCAGTTGTATTTTTTTGTTACTGTAGAGTATCCGATTTAAATATAAGAACGTACAATCTAACGAAATACTTATTTATTTCCGGGACTTAAGACGTCAAGATTTAAATTAGATTGATGTAAATAATTTATGCGTTAACTAAGTATTGTTTGAAAGACGAAATTTTATAAACTTAAATCTAAGCTATTAAAACGGTAGTGATATATTTTTAAGAACGAAGAGTTCCAACTGTTACAAAATTTACGAGCGAGCTTGAACACGGCAAATACATTTGTTAATAGGCACATTAGCTGTAAAATGCGCCAGCGCCGGCTCTTAATTGTCGACATATTGTGAAGTTTACAGCTTGTCTAAAGTTCTCTTTGTCAGGAACTCAATGCATTTAAGCAATGGGTAGGTAATTTATATTGGTGCCACTTAAAATTAGTGTGAAATTCATTGTCCTCGTGTTCAAAATCCCGATCACGATGAACAAATATGTGTAAATGTTTCTTTAAAATGATCTACGTGATATGTAATTTAATAAATGTGACTAAGCTATAGAAATTTTCATTTGGCACAAAAGATGTCCTTCACCTCGTCAATGTGTATTGTTCTGCATAAAAAGCTTGTAGGTATCATAAAGGCATACGCCATGCTATCATACTTATGTGTATTAAAATAAATACATACTTTATCGTCTTTATTACATACCTCTGTTTAAGAAATTTTCTAATAAGTGTAGCTAAATATTTATGAAATATAATAATAGGTGAAAATTTGCAAAAAGGAAAATATGTATCTACTAGTACTACCTATGGAATATCGTCATTGATATATTTTATTTGTTTATGAGTACCCTGGAAATTTGGTTTTTTCTTACTACTAATGGAAAGTAGGTGTAAGTATTATACCGGAAAGCTTATAAAAGTAAAATAGTGTTTAAGGGATTTTTAACGAAATATCAAATAAGTATATTAAGAATGTACCTATACATTGATTCCGCACCGAGTTTATACACATTGAAATTCGCAGTTATGGAGGAGGTTTTTTCCGTTCAACAGACGATACATACTCTACTATACAACAGAGTATGGCATGTAATTTTAGGCCATAGGTAATAGGTATAAAATACTGATTAAAATAAAATGGTATAATATACTACCGACCCAATCCGGCTACACTTGGATATATGCTCTAAATCTTCCAAATAATCTTCTTGAATCCTAAGCAGACATAGGCAGACAGCAACTTTATATATAATATACAAATTTCTAATTGCTACCAATCCTTATAAATAGGTACTTAATAATTATATTCTGTGCTGCTAATACCTATAGGCGTCATGTCAAAGAATAATATTGGCTGAATAGTCTGTGAGTGACAAAACAAAAGCTGTGGTGCAATTAGCGTAATGGCAACGTACGTTTTGTATTGCTTTGTTTTAATATTCTGAATAAGTCTCTAACGAGCTTCAAGTGGCGTGTGCTCTGTGGGCCTTCACCTCCCCCGAGCAACCCTTGTATTGTTTCTTCATATGCCATAGCGAAGCATGTCATTTTGCATTCTTAATAATACGTTTTCTAAAATTTCACAAACACACACACACAACAACGATGTTTCCGTTGAAATTCTATATTATGTTCCTGATTTAAAAATATACAAAAACAAATGTCGCAGGGTTGAGACAAAAGAACGTAACAGTTTTATGTTTTTATTGTCAGATCATAATATCATAACTAACCTATAATATATAATTGTAGGTTATCTTAGCTATAATCTACCTATATAAATCAGTTAAGACTATTTAGGTGGATAACAATAAAGAATTCGTTAATATTAATAGGTATAAGGTAATTTTATAGTTCAATTTTTGTGTATAAAGTTGAACGCTTAATGTTCATTTTATTTTGAAATTCATTATTTAAGGAATTAGATTCGTCCATGGTTTTACCGGCGCTCTCTTATTTGTATTCTCAGCACACTGCGCGGAATATACTAATGTAAACTATATAATGCTCAGAACTATACATACTATAGATACTGTCCAATGTTCATAAGGAAAACGAACAAGACGACGCAATGTCTGCCCGATTCATACAACACTAGAATTATCCGCTGGATTGCACCCGATTGAGATAAAGATAACAATGTAGTACAAAATAAGTTTCATTGAGTGGGACAATGAAATACTTTAAATGGATAAGAATAGTGAAAGACTTTGAAGATCATGGACCGTATGGACCACCAGAGGAGGCGGTCTCTTCAATAGCATCGTATGGCTTCTTCTTCTTCTTCATTCTAATCTTTAGCTTTATAGATTTTCATAAACACGTTACTTACTTACATATCCATATTACTTAGGTACCTACGTTTTAACCATATTGAAAAAAACATTATTAAGTAAGTTATTCATTATTTTATGTAAGTTACCTAATTTTAGCAACCTATAGATACTCTCTTAGATATGTAAACGTCGCTAGAATATAATTTATAAGAAATACATACATATACACTAACTTATAAGCTTCTAAGTACAAAGTTAGTTTAAGGGGTTTCAGTTGTTGATATTAATTACAAGAGCGATGCGATATGATTACTCCCATTGTAGTTGACGTAATATAGTTAAATATAACATTTCATCAGCAAACAACAATCAACGAGACGTCTAGGTAGCAGAGCGTCGTATTGTCAAGCATCCATTCATCTTGTTTGCTATTCAATAGCAATCCATACGCGTCTAAAGATCTCTTGTTCACGCATACTTTAACAAACAACAATGTTACTGATCGCGATCGGACTCGCACCTCAAACTTGAGCAGCCGTGTTTATACAACACAACTTTAGATCTTAATGCTTCATATTAATGGTAGTAATCGAATAACATATAAAAAAGTAACGGAGCCGGCATATTATAACACAAGGCATGTTTTTCTTAGCTAATCTTTTGTACAAGTTAAAGTTTTTATTTGATTTTATTGAAATGTTTAGCTCTATGTCAGTAATTCGATAAAAGAAATTCTTCATTGAAATGCGATTACAATAGATACTTTTCGAAAGGCTATCGAGCATAGAAACGGACTGCTCTGTATTCATATTAGCCATATAAATTAAGTAAGTGTATCTACTAGGTACTTTAAGTTTATTTAAAGTCAGATTCCAGTCACACTGCAGTTTAATTTTATATTTTCGGTTTTGGTTTAGGTAACGATTATTGCCTTTTTTAATAAGTTTAAAATTGAAACTTTACAGCAATAACAGATGATAAGATTTGTTTTAGAGTTTTGAATATATTTTTTAAAAATTAATGTACCATTTTAAAACTCAGATCGAGACGACAGATGCCCAATTTTTTTATTGAATAGTTTAGAGATAAACATAAAAATGGTTCAGTTCATTTTTTTATCTGAATAGTATCTACATATATAACTGGAGGGTATTTGGATAAAAGAAGGTAGATGTGAACCTTCCATCTCTTGGGTGTGTCAGTCGGTTGTCGGCCATTAAAGTGATACCATTGATCTGCTTGTTTCCTTGTAATCCCAAGTAAATACATAACAATAACAGTACATTCTCGCGTACTTCACAGTATTGAAAAAAAAGCAACATTCGCTGGAACTATTCAAATCACAATCAAAAAGCAACCAAATAATTTTTGTAATCAAAATGCTGCCTGTTTACGCGCAATCAAGGATCAAAACCAATATAAAACGTGATGAAATAAAATGAGAAAGATACATTTGACTACGGCGACCCCTCCCTCTCACGTCTTGTTTCATCTGCTTCTGCTACCTAACAGCATTATCACAGATTATACATAATAACACCCAGAAGTACCAACAAAAATAAAAATTAACTTAGAATTGCAACCTCCAACACTTTTTTTACTAGAATTAATAAAAAAAATGACTGTTCAAATATTCATCGCTAATTGTGTCAATAAGAACCTACTTTCAGAAATGTTGTATGTTCT
This sequence comes from Eurema hecabe, assembly GCA_026213755.1. NCBI lineage: Eukaryota > Metazoa > Arthropoda > Insecta > Lepidoptera > Pieridae > Terias > Terias hecabe. The sequence continues at coordinate 5,372,475 of JADANM010006787.1, read as the reverse complement.
TATTAATCACTTTATTTATTTATTGAGTACAAGCACATCATACATAATGAAATATACACAAACAATTACATACTTTACATACTTTCATGAGAAGGCTACAATCCGTATCTTGTGGATCATTTCGCCTAAATAGGCACTTGGTTTCCAAAATTTAGGTAGGTAAAACTACGGAATATTGGTAATGTTAACAAACTAGGACTATTTTTTAGGGTTGAACGGTGCTTAAATTCGTAAAAGCGTAATTATTTGAGCAATAATGAACACCACTAGATTCGGTGCCTTAACTTAAAATCTGGTAGGTACATGTGTGACATAGCTAGCATAACTATTCATTGGATGGCCCGATCCAGTTAGATGTAAGTAATGTTTGTATCGGAAAATATCAGGAGACTCAACATCTAGACACGCCGTAGCGTGTCAAACCAAGTTCAAAAAACAGAACTGGCGAGCCGCACCGTGTGTAATAAATATTACACGAACCAAAAACTATTTCACATAAAGGTATCAAATTTGGCTCATATATTGAGATTTGCGAGATACATTGTTTCAAATTTCATATTGTTTGATTTGTTTCAAATTTCATAAGCTTATCTCAAACGGTTATTTAGATATTAATGTCCAAAAATTATCATTTTTATCATTGACTGACTGACTGACTGAATGACTGACCTACAGATCAAAACTCTAACCTAGTTCCAGATGACCTAGAGAGTTTAAATTTGGTATCGGGATAGGTAATTAGATGAATACTAAGGAATAAATAAAAAACGTAAATATAAATACGCCTCACAAACGTAAATTTAAATAGGCCTCACAAACGTAAATTTAATATTATATTCAGACATTAGTCAATTGTAGTATTAACAAAGGCGGTTAAGTAAAAAGTTCTAACTAGGAAAAACGCGTTCTAACTACCAACTAGTTTTAACTGTAACATATACATATATTTTTTAAGTTATGTATTTCCAAAAGTTCAAAAATTTCTATTGCTTCATAATTTTCTCCAATAATAATAACGTATAAATAGACACAGCTAAAGAACAAAATGCAGTCAAGACTTAATGGTAACTTAGGTTATGTTACCAGTAAGCTATTATAATAAAAATTAGTCTTTTTTTTTTTGACGGGGGGAAATCCTCTTACGGATGCCGCGTCCTCCTCGGGGGAGAAGGAGGCGGCTATGTCGGACTCGCCTAAAATCGGTCACTACCGATTAAAGCCCACCGGTGTTCCGTCGCGCACCATTTCGGGGGCGGACCTGCTGAGGACGCACGAAACAATCGTCCGCAGAATGTGTTGTAGCCTAAGGTCTGTGTAGGCTAGTTTTCATATATGAATTATAGCTTTTGCAAGTTCTAAACCTACAAGTATTTTTCGGTTCTTATTTTATAATTCCGAAAACTTGGATTGTTGGTTAAAAACTACCGATTGAACATAATAATTAGTACTTAAGTAGGTATATAAAAACAAGCCAAGACAGACCTCAGGCTACAATACATTATCTTACGTTGTAAGAAGATATGTTATACTGTTACTTATAAATAAATTTCAGGACTGACCATTGAACTTGGCTCTCATTTCACTTTAAGTTTTTGATCGGATAGAATTAACTGATATATGGAGTTTCAATGGTTTTTATTTAAACCTTAAACATTTAAAATCGATCAAGTGTTACGGTAGTTATTTAAACTCTATTCCCTCTCGTTAATTGTTAAGGTATACAATAAAGACAATTTATGTTTAACTCCGGAAATGGACGATTAAGTGCTATAAAACAATACAAGGGTTGTCTAACATTTAAATTTTGGAGTATAGTAGTCATTAAAGATCATTTAAACAGGCGGCCGCGCCCGCGCCGTTGCGTCGGTCTGTCGGCCCATCGGGCCTCGGTACCACTATATCATAGCATTGGTCACGCGCGCCTCGCTCCAATTTTATCCCCCCGTAAAACAGCGCAACTACAGGAAGGGTTGGGTTTTAATTACGAAATTTTTCTATTATTTTCTTCGCTGTCTTAGTATCGGGGTGAAGGGGCATGAGATGTAATAAATTTCACTTTTTATGAGGTCACGGTTAACCCTCTTGATAACGTTTATCGCACATCTGGTGAAAATGAGAAACCTTTGTTATTTTGTACTAATGATTTAATAAAACGATTGCAGTAGCTATATCTATTTATCACGTCATTTTAATATTGCAAATTTAAATAGAGGGAATGTAAGAAGGCGTTTGAGCCTTCCGAGTTAGTATCGTTCTCGGTTCTACGGTCTGTTCAATAAACTAATTGAATATTTTGATAGCATTTATTGTTTTTTTAAACGAATAATTGTTAAAGTTTTAAAATAATTTCAACGTTATTTTTTATGTATATGTTAGTGAATAGTGATAAAAAGAATATACTTCAGTACGTACCAAGTATTTAATAAAGAGGGATTATGGAATCGAAGGAATATGTCACTTCGATGATGGATGGTATTGAGTGTTCGTTAATATATCAGATAACACGAGTACATGTCATGTGAGAAGTTGTCACAGCGATCTGTTCCGCCGCGCAATGATGCACGAAATGGAGAGCCCTGCTTTACATTTTCAACTGATTGCACACGAGAAGCGTAAGTCCGGATAATTTTATTGATCACGCACACGCCTACCTTTATTGTAAAAAAGTCCGCGAATAGAAAAGGGTTTAATGGTTTGTTGAATCGAATCTATTGAGTCATTTTATGAATAGATTGCTTTTTTATTTGTCAACTGTATAAAATAGTTCACATAGATCTTATACATTTGTTTATATCTAACATATTATTTTTATTCGAAACCTGAACTATCTGTTTATTTTACTTAAAATATTACTTAGTAAGCTTCGGATAAAATATAGGTATATAAATGCATTAGAATTGACAATTTTATACACTATTAAATTATACATCTTTACAATAAAGCAGGCATGATTTATTTCAAAAAATTGAAATGAAATTTGCGTATTAGTATTGTACAATGAATATTATTAATATTATAAAAGTAATAGTTTGCGCAAGCAATATGCAAACAGAAGGCGATAGTCCGAAAGGATTGCGCTGTCGTTGTGTATGAATAATTATAATGCGAGAATGGATTTGTGTACTTAAACGATTAAAATTATTTGAATACAGATTTATCGCAATAGGTACCTATGAGTGGGAGCTTTATACGCAAATACAGATGTTCACACTTGGGGAGCATTAAAAGTGCGTATCGATCCTAGTAAGCTTTAAATAAAAATCAAATGGATTGTGAAGCAATCTACATACTCGTATACTTTTGTTTTAGATTAAATCTAACTCAATACTTTGTTTATTTTATAAATTAGTGTAAAATATATCGTATTATCAATGGCAGTACGGATAATCATAAAATATTCACAACTAATGATAGAATTTCCATAAGGATGATAGTTTCTAAATAATATTAAGTAGATATAAGTACATATAATCAATCAATCACGATACGCCACGTGTTTCTGCTTCCAAGCTTTTTAGATATAAATGCAGTGTTTTCGCCTAAAAAAGAGCTGATTCTCGACAAAAGATTTACACATTGCGATAAAAGTGAGCACACAGAAGATAAGCAAATATTTGAACGGGGGCGTAGCGGAGCATGAAACTCACGAACAAACCCGCATTAAGCGCGGATTAGGATAGACGTTGTTATTTGATTACTAAGACACATACTATAGGATTTTTCTATAAACCTTTATGTTCTCTTCAAAAGAAAGAGATAAGAGGATTGTATTTTTTGTCTCCATCAGATACTGTGTGGAACGTGAACGCAAATAAACAATCTAACTCTTAGTTGCGTATTGAAGATCGTGGTTAAGTTGATATTGATTATGTTACCATGAACGATATCATAGAGACGATATCACTGTTGCTTATGTTTTATGAGACATATTGATAAGTTTAGTAAACCTAGATGCTTTTTTGTTTAACATTATCTACATTTCCGTATTACATATCAAAATGAATGGTTGGAAGGTCAAGTTTACGTTTAATAAAGAGATGGCGACCTACAATAAACCTATGAAGGTATCATAAGAACTATTTTTTCAGATACTTGTCAGATGTTGAACCCAAAACATAATATGCAACACTATAACATACCTACATTTTTATATTTAAGTGATCTGCAATAAAAATAACTTTTATCCAGTTGGATATGGAACGAGACCTTTGATTTTTCATTGATACATTAGATAAAGTTGTAATCGTACAATATAAAAGGGGAAAATCGACTAAATCGGTAAAATATGGAGCGATAAGGCTCAAACATAAATCATCAGATGCGCGTGAAATCAAATTACCGTTTACCAGTCGCCGGCGAATTGAAAGGGTTGCTATTGCACTGCGTGACCAATACTCCCTGACTCTCCACAACCTTCCATCCCTTTCACATTACTTCCATGATATGCATACTGAAAAGAGATGCACATATTATAAATCTATATGGATAGACCGCAAATGGAGATTTGTGCAAATCGAAAATGCAAACAAATTTAGTCATGAAATTGGTTTTGGGAAAGCTATAAAATAAGTTATTACAATAAATGAGAATATCAAACTAAGCACCCAGTTTAACCCCAATAAAATGTTGTAGCCCACGTTTCTCATGGTGTGTGAATACCAACTCGTCGTAGTCGTCGTCGTGACGATGTAAGTGACTTTTTTAATCCCTTTAAAAAGTTGACCAGTGCAAAACAACTCCAATAAAAATAAATTAGGAATAAAAATTAATTGGTAGAAAACGTTTTATCGAATTCCATTTGCACTTTGAAATCCTAAAATTTTTAAATAATAAATTTTTTTGGCCATGTTTTATGACATTCGAAATTACAAATACTCGTAAATCAATAGTCAATACAGAATTTAATCTCTCAGATTAAAGATATAATAGCTGGGTTCTACAAAGAGGACAAAAGCCGTCGAAAACTAGTCGCTCACGTCAAACATTAATCCAGCGATTGACTTTTGTTACCGGAGCTCAGTTTTTAATTAGGGCAAATGGTCCGACGTATGGCGAAGGCGGACGTGGCCGATACAATGCAAACGTGATTGACACAAATTACCTCTAATCGAAACGCAATGAGTGCTATCCAATGCATTAAAATTTTGGTGCACATGCTATTTTTCTTTTATTTCAAAACGTTGGAATTTAATATCATATTAACTTAGGTATACAGTACAAGCAGTACTTTATTTTTATCTTATGCTTTCAATGTCATTTATTTATTTTAAAAATACAAATAAAGTGTTGTAACGTGCAAAGATGAAAACTCATGATTTATTTTTCCCCAGTCTTTTATAAAATGTAGGGATATAAAGTAATACACACTTAAATGTATCATGCTAGCAAGCAGAGTTGCTTCTGTTAAAGGTAAAAGGGTTGCAGAAGTTTTCGATTTAAAATTAGATTTAATTGTATTTTAATCTCAGCGATAAACGTCAATCAAGTTGTGAGACTGATGTGGACTGATGTACAAGTATCAAGAGAGCTCAACTCACGTCGCGCCCCCATCGCCATTCAAAAAGGATTTCGAGCAAGGGTGAAATTAAAATGTCAAAATAGTAGCAACTCTGTACGAGATATTTGTCTCTGCCTTTGTCAAACACTATTGTTCATTTAACATTCTGCAGTCCACGCAGAAACGACACTGTTCAACTATTTTATTCATTGAAAAACGTGACCCTTTTATGTCACTTTGAGTCGAAATAATGTTAAAATACTATTATTCACATGTCAGCTACGTTACCCTTTTAAAGTTGCATATTTAAATGCAGTTACATGATACCACAGTGAACTTCGAATCATGGTGCCGATAAAGGCAGGTATATTTTATTAGTCCGAAAATTAGAAATTATTTTAGCACTGCGTGTTCATAAATTAATATTTTCAATTAAATGCTGAGAAGAGAACTCACATATTAAACATCTGCCCGGGTTCATTCTGAAGAGCAGTCCTGTAACTAATGCCATGCAAGCTCTGCCGGTTTTCCACAACTCTACTGTAGTACGTTCTGCTGGTGTACTCAATGTCCGACATCTTTGTGCACGCAATATAACTTTACGTGTAGGAACGTTATAATATTAAAATAAAACATAACCTGATGTTTTTACAGATTAATAGATCCCGTACCCTTATATAACTTTAAAGAGAGCTATTTTTATCATTATAAATTACACTTTTTTTATAAAAAATTCTATACATAAATTTATATTTTAAAATGTTATTAATATAAGAACAAACAGAGATTCTCTTTAACTTTTGTATTGTATAATTTTAATGCATAAAAATGCATTAGTGATTTATTTTAATTAAATAAATTATCAAAATTCTCTATGGACATATTCAGAGCATTAACCACTTGTTACAGGAAATAAGGAAGCTTCCTTAGGCCTAAGATATATATTTTGAAGAATAAATAAAACAGTAGTCGGCAGAATATTCTATAAAGAAAAACACATTTTCTACAAATATTTTTCTATTTATTAATATAAGTATATTTTTATAAAACATTCCTACGAAACATTATTTGAAAAATTCTGTTTATTGTGTTCCTAACATCTATTTGTTTGCAAATTGAAAAGAAATGGTGAGGGACCGGAGTGCAAATAAATAATTACGCGCATTCTGCAGATACTTGGCCCTGGGCCGAAAAGCACTACTCCATTGTTCAATAAAATAGGGGCTGCTCGATATTGCGACATTTTAATTATCCTTAGCAATCTGAATTCCTCTATATGGATGACTTTATTACGAGTCTATACGAAGGCGAACTAATTAAATTTCAGAGCAAAATATTAAAAATTGTGTGCGTATAAAAAGTACTAAATTACAGATTTTAAGCAGGAGTCGAAAATTAATAGAAAAATTCTTTGTATGAAATTGAAGGGCGCGCTATGCTAAATGCTTTTATTTGACATGACGTATTTTAGTGTATCAATTAGAGTTCTGTATGCTGACGGCCCAGCGTGAGGCGACGCTCCCCGGGTCGCCGCCGCCTGGGGTCTATCCTGTCCCTATGCACCATTCACGATATATTACACAACCAAATTAATCGCGTTGTTTTAGGACAAATATGCTGTTGCAGATGTTTTGCTTTGAGTTCAATATTATTTTTGCATATTTCCGCGTATGTATGTTAATAAAATTAATCTTTAAAAGGGATTCATAGGAGTAAATATATTAGAAAAGTCATTGTGCGACAAAATGTAGATAAAGATAGAATAGTTATAGGTTGGTGTCAAAAATACTACGATAGTATCTCAAACAATGTTGTATCAAAATATCTTAATACCTCTTCAGAGTGACGACATATTAATATAAGATTGGGAAATAACTAGATTCTTCCACTAACAAAGATTTATTTAAACAATAAAAAACATATTGTTAGTAATTATAGACGAAAAGCAATAATGTATTTTTTGTCGGAGTCGCCATTATGGAGCGACCTGCTGTGCTGCTTCTCTATAATTACACTGCCGTGAGCGACATTTCCAGACCTATTGAAAACGATAACACGGAAGCTGTTACGAAAACTTAAAAAATAAGTAAGTATTGTTACTATAATGCATTTGCGAGTAAATATTGAGTTTACACAAAGCGGGACCCGACAACCCTTAAATATAGTCCACAGGGTGCCATTAGATCGGCTCAAAGAGTTGGGTGTGCCGGCGAAGCTGCAAGAGTCGACTTTGTAAATCTAATTAAAATATCAATATGTTCACTGCGTCCCCGCGGACAATTCGATTTTACGCTTTTTAGTCCCTGAACTAAAATATGCATGGACAAAAAGTTTTTTACAATGAGCAGGTACCGAAAACTTTCTGATAAATGTTTGAATTTAAGCAAACATCAGCATTTTAAAAGTGCTTAGAAATATGTTTAAAAATTCCTGTTATGATGTTAGCTTTCTAAGTCTAACACATTTTTGTTATATCGCGAAATATATAATTTATTTTACGCGAAATAAACAAATTATTTGATAAATATTATATGAAATTCGCTAAAATAGCGTATACCTCCTATTAATGCAATAACGTATGTAAATTGTTAATTTGATAAGCATAGCTAACGTTTAAGTAAGAATAAATTTGTGAGGTCGTTCAGAAGTTTCCTGGATTTAGAATGTCTTTAATATAATCGGTATATGCCAAAAGTTGCAAATAATTTAAATATAGAGCAAACTATACAAGTGAGAATCGATTATTCGCCCGTCATGTTATGTTTACGAATACAATAAAGTCAACGACTTCTTCGTAAACTGTCACATACTCGCACAACGGCCTGTCGACACACAATCTAACTACCCTTACGTTTCGCCAAATAAAAGATCCAGGTAGCAATGCAAACAGCCATAAAAACGTGACGTGTCAATCGATTTTTTGCTAATATGTCACATTCGCACCAATCAAACATATAAGTGATAAAAATTTTCGTACACAATAAAGTTTCCAAAATGCTCAACAGGGAGCGAGCTTTGATCTTTTGTGAGAAGGGATCATTAGTTAGCAAATGTCAGCCCGATTTCGTTTCTATTTCGATTTCTTGCCCTTGGCTTAACAAGAAGGTAAACGCGTAAACAATCCTAATCGTGATTTATTCTCACTTCAGACTTACTATTTATCATTATAGTGTAGGAAGGTTTTTGTTTATCACCTGTTACTGTTTTGTAAACTTTGACATTATTTATTAATTTCCTTATCCTATAATAAAATTAAACTTGTATTAGAGTTGTTGGATTATTAGACACTACCTATAAACATTTAGCGAAATATGATTACCTACTTATATTTATGTTGGTAAGTAGCTACTTACCACCTAACCTAGCCTATTAATAATTACCTAAGTAAGATGAAACAGTTAAAATTACAATCATTCCTAGACGTTACTTTTGCCAAAAAACATAAGCTGTAGTTATTTTTAATAAATATGTCGTATTTGAATATAAATTCCGGATCATTAATTACAATGCAGATCTACTAAAGAACAAATGTTACAGTGCACGCCTTGCACAATATTTCATCGCACAATCTCGCAAAAAGTGAACCCTTTTTCTTTTATATTACAATTGTCACCCTTTTGATAGCAATTCTATTAAATAATGTCTGGTCATTTTGGGCGGGTGAGCAGGACGTAGCGAGCAGTGGCACTGGGAAGCGGTACCGCAGTAGGCTACTGCCAACTGCCAACTCGGCACCAGGCTGTAAGCAGTAGCGTAAGTTCGCGCCTCTTTAGCCCCCGGCGCAAAGTGCGCGTCATCCTGCTAGGACATTAATCACATCCATTATTAAACTTGTTATTGTGTTGATTTGAAGATAACGCGTTATAAACGGTGCCGTCCGCTTTCAACAAAATAAGCTTTCTGTAATGATGTGTAAGCGACGCGTTTGGAGAGTTCTTTATAAAAAGCATGATAAATGACATTTTGTGTTTTAATTTTAAATCCGCTTATATTGGTAATAAATAATGATTTAAAAACTGCATTGTATTGATTAGTAAAATGTATTTTAACCGACCTCAAAAGGGAAGTATATACTAAGACAAAAGGAGGTACACTTTTAATCGACCCGTATGTATTAACAGATTCAATTATATATTCTTTGAAATGCAAATGTATCATACACATACTACAGATAGATATTCAACGTATTGACGTTCACCTCAGTGACGTATCGCAGGTAAGGCCTCAGATCAGTGAACGCGTAGTAACTGACTAGGAATTTCCGATCCTGACGCAATCGCGGTTCACTCAGCACGGTCAACAGAGCCTTACGTCCGTCACGTCACGTTCTCAGAACTGTTGTGCCAATTATATGTGTTTTTCCTTATTTTTTTGAGGCCATACTCAAACGTCTATTATGAAAAATAGTCATACATAATATATTGTGAAATAATACTTTTTTTTTATAAAGATGATACTAAATTAGAAATCTCGTTAAGAAAATTGATTTTTATATAAAAAATGCAATTGTAGTCGTTAATATGTTAAAATGCCATCAAAAACTGGTAACAAAAACCAAGTCTCGTACTTATATCAATAACTTCACGTTCTGTAAAATGAAGGTAAAAGATTTTTAGAGTCCTACCAAGCCCGTTCATTTATAAGGTGTCTCTTTAACGAAGTTTCAGTGTTAAGTTATTATGTAATAAGTTAACCTAAAAAAAATCTTACAGCGACCATATCTTTATTAAATATCTTATGTCAATGTAAAGATTACAAAGGACTACAGTTCATTTTCAAGTTTTATCTTTTTTTTTGTTTTTATATTAATCAAACAATTCTAAGCTAAAATGAATTACAATAGTAACGTAAGGCAGGTAGTTCCCTACTACGTAAGTATCGTGTTATAAAAATAATTAGTATAGTGGTCACGTTCCACTCTATACATACTTTCTATAACAAACAATGGCTTGTATATTTGTGCGTTGACGCACTTGACTCGTATTGGAATGGAAAAACCATCACCGCGTACTCGCCAATTTAGCATTCAAAGCATTGACGTTAAATAGTTATAAAAATAAGTACCCAGTTAACGGCATAATGGTAAATGTAGGGTAAAAATATTTAGACACCTATCGGGTTTTATAATTCTACTAACCTTTTTTTTTTGAATAACACAAAATTTGTTTCTTATTTAAAAATGATAAAAAACTTTTATTAGTTCTACGGATAAAAAAAAACGACCAACATATCAATGTAATCAACAATTTCGGGAAAAGTAATGTATAAGAACAGTCCGTCCACAATGTTTAGTGCTATAACAATAAACAAAACTTAGACTTTAAAACAATAGTATCTACATAGCCGGTCTGGAGAAACTCGTTTGGCTACGTCATTCAGGATTCTACTTTACAGTTTTAAATTTAACAATGGCTAATTTTGTTGCATTTTATTGCCTTGAAATAGGATCAACAGCCATTAGAACATTTTTTGCCACGCCTTTTATTAGGGTGTCGTTTGAAGGCCATGCGGCACAAAACAAAGCGTTGACCGGAATTGCTCACATAAACAATGTTTGACGGCATCTTTGCTCGTTTATGACCGCCCGAACTTTTAAGCTCATTATAATATAGCAATGTTTTCATTCTGCTTAACGGCATACCTTAGCCTTAGCCCAAATGTCGGCTCTTTTTTGTTCCTAAATAGATCGTGTTCGCAACAAAGTCTTTTGCATCTTAAAAGTTGTAAAATTTTTAGTTAAATAAAATGTAAATACCTCAATTTAGATAGACTTGATTATTAAACGTAGAAAGCGAGTTACTATTACCATTTTTATTATTGTCTGTCACAGCTATACTGATATAAAACTAAATGATTTAAAATTTGGTATTCAGACGTATTGTGATAACCTTTATCGTAATAAACTGATTTTTAAAGTTTGTGTATATGTCTCCTTGGAAACTATAAAAAATTAATTTAATGACATTCAATAGTAGCTTTTTATAGTAATTTATTTATTCCTACACGTTATTTTTAATTATTACAACGAAATATATTTAATTTCAATACGGAACCGTCAATACTCGTAGGTCTAATTTGTCAGTTTTATTTTACAAATTAAGGGTATAATCCTTTTTTTAACGCCTTTTATCAGAACAAACTGGAAGCAAATAACAAATAACACGACTGCCCACAATGTGTCTCACATTAAAATACATGCTAATGGGAACACGTTGTAACCCTTTCATTGTACATGTTTTTTATTGTTTTATTCAGGGGTCAATGAATACGTGTTGCTTAACAATTGTACAACGCTTTATGGATCAATTAATTAAATGTCTCTACGGTCATTGTTGTTAAGCAAATATGGAAATGAACTAGTTAGTAACAATACTTTGATTTATTACGACAAAGGCAACAAAAACTAAGGTGAGAATTTAAGGCATCACATGAGCCGCATTTCGTACCCCTTCCGATATAATTTATACGATCACGAATAAACTGGTGACTACTAACTTGGTACCGTTCAATACCAAAAAGTTATGACGTTACCTTGATTGATGACGAGCCCAATTTCCAAGAATGTCTATTGCCTAAAGCAAGGTAAAAGTCGGGTGTTCAATAAACGAAAATTGCACACCATTTGCACTAGTATTGTTTCGTTGTATAAAGCCGAAAAAACAATTGTACCCTTTCAGACCAATTTTATGACTATTTTAAATGGCCATCCGTGAAAGTTGAAATTCTTTTACGTAAATAATAAAAGTTATTTCAATCTTCAAAAGACTCTTACTTCTTAAGACAATTTAAACCGCGCAGCCCTAAATATCCATTTTTATTTGTAAGACAAAAAAAATATAGGTATAATAATAAATATAATAATCATTTATTGCTAAAACAACCAACACATTGGTAAGCAACAAGCTCCACACAATCATTATTCTGGAAACAAAATTATTATTTAATATTAATTTACATCATTGCAATCATACATTATAAAAAGTTATAGAACAAATAATAACAAAAACTATGTCACAGACAAAAACCTATAGATTAATTCTAAGTATTACTATTTGTATTTTAAATGAATGAAGTCTGTATGTGTTTTGATTTATTGTGTGTGTATTTAGTTTTGGGATTTACTAAACTGATTTCGAAGTATCCAAATTGTATGAAACCAAAAAATAGAGAAACTAAAACAAATTCTGGTTTTACCTAATAATATAAAAAATAATTGAATAATAGAGTTATCTGTTGCTATATGGTACTACTCTTATCAATATTTACAACTCATTTATCGAAGTTTCCTTAACATTTCTGTCGGTGTGGGCGTGGGAGCATGTTATTCTGATGGTCACATTAAAACTATTATCAAGACTAGCCGTATATTTATTATATTTTTCGTCATGAGTTAATGTGCAACTAGGTCTTTGACGACATGTCTGATGAGATACCATTAGGCTGACTTACCCCGAGTAAGTCAGCCCATATGGCTGTACCACTCTTAACATGGCTCTTCTACCTACTAGTATAGCTCTACCACCTATCAAATAGAGAAATAACGATAGTGTGTATAAATTAAAAAAATAATAATAGTGAAAATGATTAAAAAAAGGATTCCGTCTATTCATCGTGAATATCTCATAAAATCTGATTATATTAGACACTTAAAAATACTCACATGGTGTAATTCTTTTGCCGTCATCGAATAAAATAATATAAAACCAAATATGTATAATGATAACAACAGGTAAATAGTCGACATATTGACCAAATATTTAGTTTTATGTAATATAGCTTTTAAAATAAATGATTACATGAAAATTAAACAAAAATATACCCTATCATACCAAACCATAAAAACTAAAAAGTAGTCTTATGAAATTCTATGTACGAGTTTCAAGTAATCTCTACCTACATCTATACTTATAATAAATCTGTAGAGAGGTCAATTCTGTACATTAAATATATTTCCAACATAACTATCAGGGGGTGATTAAGGAGCGATACTGATGCCAAAAATGCAATTAGTGAAGTTTTTGTATAACCGTTATAGAAACAAAAGCTATTGAACAGATTTCAACGAAATTTGGTAGGTACTGTCAACATACTTCATACTCCTGAGCAAGTTATAGTATACTTTTCATCACGCTACGTTCAATAGGAGCGGAGCAGTAAAGAGAAATGTTGGGAAAACGGGAGAAGAGAGAATCAAGTATGACAGAAATGTTCTCCTTAAAATTATATAAAAAATATCCTAGGACAGCATATGCCTATCTTTTATAGTTGACTCACAATAACACGTGTATAGGTCGCGTCACGGATGTTTAGCGCTGGACGAGAATGGCTGCGCATCGGTAGAATCGCGCTCGTAATTGACGTATTGGTGCGAGAAAGACAACACGACTGGGACAACCAATCAACGCTCGCGCACTCGACGATCACGCGCCCCGCGCGCCGTGCCGTCCCCTCGATACCATATTTTTGACTTCTGCGCAGGTTTCGTTCAGCGCTAAAGATTCGTGACGCTACTTATAACTCCCGATAGCTACGCAGTTCGAAGCGCTCTGAGTATATTAAATATTTGTCTACTCTTACTTTTATAACACTCTCAGTCATTTCTAATTAAAGTTAACATTATTGACTATTCCATATAAAAAATCATAGAAATATAGAAACACCAAAGGTAAACATGAAATACGCTAATATTTAATAATAAGCCATCGCGAGTGAATAGGTACTGAATCATGCTGTTAAGGATTATTTAAAAAAAAATTATTTTAAAAAACTGCTCTTGCAATTTTTGTTCGCGATATAATTTAATAATACTGTATTTACATAACTATCGTTTTAAGACTTCGTGAAGCGAACTGTCTCGAAAGGTCGCGACCAGTAGCTAGGCGCAAAGCGCGCAGTGCGGCCGGCACATACGCATTTTTGCGACAAACGACGGAAACGCAGACGTAGTCGCTGGCAACAGCTAGTACTTAATATAACTGTTGTTCTGTTCGTATTTATGTTTAGATCTTGAGAACTACGGAACAGATTTTGATGCGGTATTATTAATAGGAGATGAAGAAGAGGAAAGTGAAAAGTATACCTAATTACCGTTTAGGAGGGTCAAGTCGCTACTAATCTATAATCATTCTAATCTAAGCTACCCGTTAGTAAATATAATATATTAAATGACCTTAGTGATGCTTTTTTTCTTTCAAGAAAATATTTTTGACAGGCTCTCCTGATTTATTTATAAACCACTCTCTCTTACTGTATTAAACCCTAAAAGTTTACTATTTCTTTCCCCCTAAGAATATATAAGAATGCATTTTAACGACTTCATAAAAACAATCTATTCTAATATATAGGTAAATGCGAAAGTATCTGTCTGTCTGTCTCGCTTTCACACTAAAACTACTGATCTGATTGTAATGAAATTTAGTACACAGTGAGAAAGCACGTAAGCTACTTTTTATATGGAAAACGGCTGTGAGAAGATATAATGGGGGGTCAAAGTTTATTTGAAGGTCCACGCGGACGGAGTCGCCGGAAAAAGGCAATATTTTCTTGGACTTCACTTTCGAAATAGGTACATAATATATGTCTTACTATTGTCTGCTAGCTTGAACGTGTTATTATTTTTTATAAGCATATTGTTTAAGCTAGGCTATTCATATTCTATAAAAAATATACAAAAATCTGCAATACGGAAGAACGTGATTTTTAAGAGTTAGATAAAATTATTTATGTTACTAAGTGTGGGTGTCTTAACGAAGGGCGCGTGTATGAATATTGGACCCTCTCGATCTAAAGCCCAGCCCAACGCTAGAGATCAAACGGCCGTGCTCCATGCCACGTGGCCGCTATTTTAATAAAACGTGAAGACGTGACTAAATAGATAAGAGCTGTATGAATTCATAACTAGCAAAGGCGGGTTTATCTCATTAAACAATACTTAGTTCGGGAAATATAGGACAGCGATAATTAGGCTATCAACAGATCTTATTGTAGTCTCTTCTCTACTATAACAATTTATATCCTTATATTATCCTAATATAATTAATCCTAATTAAAGTATATATATTTTATAAGTACCTAAGTACTGAAGCGGTGCATATGCATATCTTTGTGAATTTTTGGATAAAGTACATGAATTATAGTAAAAAAAATGAAGAATTAATTATATCTAGGATTGACCCTATTCCCAGAGACTTAAATTTTGCCTCCTCTTTCTAGGTTTCTGAATTTTGCGTTTCGTAGATAGGTACTACAGAGATTACTTACTCAGTACAGAGATTATAATGCTGTTTAACCTAGTTATCGAAAATTATTCATTAAATAGTTACCTATACATCCCTTTACAAATATACGAGGAGCTGTGCTTTTCTTTGTACCCACGTAATTGATATGACGAAAGCACAGTATTTCTCTTTTAAGTTTTTTGTTACTAAATAATAGCTGAAGAGCCTCCGTCCGCGTCGGTCCCTTTGTAACAGTTTAAATACAAAATATAACAACAAAAGCGACACTTAGCGAAGGCGTTATCGAGGATCAATCGATCATGATACCTTTTAAAACATTTGATACATTTCTCAACACTTGCCGCCTTTTGTAAATTTGAATGAAAGCTTCCAAAGCTTTTCAGGCTATGTTACTGGATGAGCGACGTTGGTAAATATGTGCACATATCTAGATTCTTATTTATTGATCTCAAATAGTTTTGTAAATCACGTTATTGTTTTTAAAAACACAAAGGAATTTACTATTTTCACAACTTTAGATATATTCTTAATTTTCATAATAAAGATTATTTATCAAAATTTACTTAAATAATTAAATAATATGGTTGCGGAAATGGTATCCAAAGTGTTTTGTTTCTTAAAAATAAAAAGCTATTTTTCAAGAAGTACCTAACCAGATTAAACTTATTTAGTCTGGAACAAGTAGCTATACCTTACTTCCACCATAATATGCTTTATGTTAGATAACAAAATAAGTATAATATAATATCATATCTACGAAATTCAAAAGATACGTACCTTCCATATAAAAACTAGCTGTTGCCCGCGACTCCGTCCGCGTGGATTTTCATATAAACTTTCACCCCCTCTTCCCTCCCTTATAATCATTTGTTCCTAGATTTTTTCCTACAAATGTTTTCCCGATTTCTCCCGTTCCCTTGGGAATTTTGCAAAATCCTGTTGCAACTAACCTTTAAGTTTACTAAGGTACCTGCATGCCAAATTTCAAGCATCTAACTTAAGCGGTTTAGATTTTTCATACAAAAGGTTTTTCCCGCTAATTCCCGTTCCCGCGGGAATTTCGGGAATTTCTTTCTTAGCGGATGCCTACGTCATAACACCTACCTGCACTGCAAATTTCAGCCCGATCCGTCCAGTGGTTTGGGCTGTGCGTTGATAGATCACTATGTCAGTCACCTTTGAATTATATAGATATAGATATTCTCTGTATATAACTTTTCAACAACACGTTTTATGGGACCTGAATGTTGAATATTATAGTGAATGAATACTTAATAGCGCCGAGCCAAATATTATTATTTTATTAGGTGTGTCATTTCAGAGGCGCTTATAATATCATGTTTCATTTCAACGTACTCTGGGATCATGCTTCCCCTATTGAAGTTGCAAGTATATAAGGTATATTTATCTCGTTACAATGGAACAAAAAGCATGATACAAGTACATAAAACACTCGAAACGTCGAAAGCATAATGCCCATCATTATAAATTCATATGCTTTGTTGTCTACAGTATTTATTTTGAAACATTTCGAGGGGAGAAAACCCTCTTTCCGCTCGAAAGCTCCCGAAATTACGCAAGAAGGCGTTAGGATTTGTAGGGCGGCAGCGTTGCTCTCTGCTATTGGCGGAACGCCGCCCCTCTACCGGGAAACCCCGCCTTGGTGTAGAATCAGCGTCACCACGGACGGTGCAAGCGGAACATCATTCGGTAGTTTAACGTCGAGGTGGATAGACGTTTTGTAATAATCGTTACTTTATGTTTAGCTAGAACATGAAATTTTGTTCTGCGCCAGTGTTATAAGTTATGCATAGTGTTATAAACTCGTGATATAAGTTTATGTTATGCACGCAATGAGTGATCCCGCGTCGTTAGCTGGAATGTTGCCCTTTGACTCAATTGGACTATATGAGCAGCCTAAACCGCGATTCATATTTAAGATGCCTAGAGTTGTTCCTGACCAAAAAGCAAAGTTTGAATCAGACGATCTCTTCAAAAGACTGAGCAGAGAGAGTGAGGTAAGATTCTTAATAAGTAAAATAAATTAAAACAGGAAAATTCTGTAACAGCTCCGCATTATGTTTATAATTTAAACAAACAAATTTCCTGCTTTAATGAGTAATTTAAAGATAAAATATGTTTACTTACAAGTTTATGAAATTGTCCTTTAGGTACGTACTTATTTTGTGAAACTAAACGCAGTTCTTAAAATATTTTTTTAAGAATCCAATAGGTAATCTAGCTCTGTTTATTTCATATACAATTTGAAAAAGTAACAATTTAATCTAGTTAAAAACTATAAGAAAACTAGAACACATTTTTAAAGCACATGTCTACACATAGAAGAAAATAATCATTACTTTTTCGATCTTAATAACTGAATTCTGTATATATTCAGGTAAGGTACACGGGCTACCGTGACCGCCCTCCTGAAGAAAGGCAAATGCGTTTCACGACTGGGTGCCGCGAGGGGCACACGGAGATCGCCTTCACCGCCACCGGCACCAACCTCCAACTGGTGTTCGATCACTCCCCCTACAACAACAGAGGATGTGATTTCCAAAAGGAAAACGGAAAAGTAAGTGTTGTAACGTATTTTTAATATTAGCAGTTATCAACCTTCCTGTGGATAATTTTAATCTACTACATATTTATTTCCGATTTCTGTTTGAATAATGTGAAGCGCCCCTTAAATCATTAAGCTAAAAAAACTAACAATGTAATAACAATGTAACTAACAATTATACTCACAATCAAGGTTAAAAAGTAAAGAAGCACAAGGTGCTAATCAATGTTTGCATAACATTAGGTACCTAGCCTTCCCAAAGCAAGCCTATAAATATGATAGCATTACTTTTTAAATTTTCTATTGCGCTTATTAGTGAGCGCCAGTATTGCAATTGGCTTGGCTTAAGATAAAGCGGTATTTGCATATTATCTTAGTATATTAATTTAAAAGTATGTATAAATAATAGAATGGAGTAATTTATATCCAATTAAATAGCTATTTACAGTTAAGTCTGGAAGACGTAAGATTGGTAATTAGCATTAACGTCTCCAATTTTGCAATAGGTAAACGATAAAATTAATCGATTCTGCTAATTAATAAATAACTGACATTCCACTTAATTTAAATATTGTTTATTGTAACAATCTGTCTTGATTTGGGTTAAAGATGAACCGTTTAAAGATATACTTAAGTATTGGAGTTTTTAATTTATAAAGGTGCTTGAAAAAGGTATTCAGCGTAAAAGTCACCATTGATAGGAATATTGTAGGTAATCGTCATAGACCATTTTGGGTACAGAAGACGTCAACTTATCGAACTCATTGATAAACTTATACTTAGGTATTTAAATTTATCTTGAATTTTTAAATACAGATTTTTCACATAGGTACTTTCGGTAGAAAAAAATGTAACCGGAATTGTTACCCGAATTCCGTTTTTAGTATATACATTTTACTAAGCATTTAACTTATACCTAATACACAACGTTTCTTATATAGTGAGTCATCTGACTCTACATTGATAGATGTAGAGGGAAAATTAATGACATCATTTCTTACTAAGTAGACTCGTTCTTGATTGCACGTCATCAACTCAACATACTTCCGGACCAAACATTCATTCGAAATTAAGACATAAATTACTTTGTCACTTTATAAAATGCAGTCATAACACCGTGTATAAAGCGCTGGTCACGCTCACTATTTAATTCGTTTTGAATGAAAGACATCTTTTCTACTCCGTTGATTATTCCGGTTGCCTTAATGTATGTTTCACGTTGAAGAAACATGTTAATGCATTAATTCGGAAATGTTTTTTTGACTATCAAAGCATATTAAGCAGGTAGGTACATATATGATTATTGAATAAAAAGTTTTATAATTTAAATAATCTATTTAAATCTACACTTAGACGCCTTCGCAAAAAGCAACTCAATATAAATGGATATGTTGCATTTTTTGCGTTAGCTTGAATCGTACACGGGAAAACACTCGAGGGAAACCCAGTCGATGGAAAGTTTTATTGAATTTAGCCCCTTCGTTACGTCGCCGTCGAGGCCGCCCGCTGCGTGTCTATATGAATACTTATATTTATTTACACTTGGTTCATTTAACAGTACACTTGAATGTACTTGAACAGACCCTCGTCTATACAATAGCTAAATTTTCAATTATTAATATAATTTTAATAAAAATTAAATTGGTATCGAATATTATTTATAAACTATAAAAAGATTGAAAATTTTAAAATTGGCGTTCCCTTTGGAAGTTAGTTCTACTTAGTTACATAAAATAATTTCTAAAGTAAGTAGTATTGCTTCCACTTTCCGTGCAGGCTCTATATTATACATACGCAATAAAATTACTTCACTAAATATTTATTAACTTGTAGTTTTTAAAATAAACCTTTGTAAAAATAAGGGTTTATTTGAAATGATACGCGTTAACGTGTATCGTTCTTGTATTTTTTTGAAGTCTAAAATCTTGTTTTAGTCGATTTTTTTCTAAATTACTAATAGTTTTAATATCTATACTAGCTTTGATGGAAATGTTTATATAAATTCCACGTATAAGAATCCATGAAAATCTTTCGAAAGAATTCTCTACGGTATTTTGCTCAATATAAGCAGGCAATTCGGGGGAAAAGCTGAAAAATCAATAAGGAAAAGCTCCTGTGGGATTGGTGAAGGGCGGGAAGCTCCGCCCGCCCAGTAAACATGGCTACCGATCGTTATTTTCATTCTCCCCGTTTGCCACCCTCCTTCCAAACATTTTAATAATTATTTTCATTCATTCTCTACATACACAGATACAGATATATTTTTAAAATGCATATCACGTCATAACCTATATAGCCAAAGATATATATTTTTTATCGAAGTAATTTTTTGTGTAAGCACTAAATTAAATGTTTATAAAATTAATGTTGAACAAATTATTTTTTAAAGTGATAAAATAACTTTACGATACTGATTACAATGTATATAAACATATGTACGCACAAATATCTTACAGTCACCTGCTGCCTTTTCCAAAAAAAACTAAAGATTTAGGTTAGGCATAAAGACGCCATATGGTTAACGTAAAGTACGTTCTACAAAATATCACAAAAGCGGCTCTTAGTAAAATTACTGTGTCAGAAAAATAGAGCCTAAATTAAATGTTGCATACTTCCAAAAGGCGATCGACGCAACAAACTGGCACGCGATTTCAGACTGCACACCGCCTACCTTCTGTCGTTTATAATTGTACAGAAATGGAATTGAAATAAACACAATAGCAGACACTTAAATATTTCTGAAAATGTTCAATTGTTGTGCCTAATTAAGAGTAGTTATAGAAACGATAGAAGAAATTGCAAGGCGAAAAAAGTAGGGTACATTTTTAACTAATAAGATAGCTGGATCCGACCTTGTAAGGTTTTATTATGAAATTTTTACTACTTCACAGTAGTATACCTGCTTATGCATAACTTGGTAATGTAGGTATAGGCTGCAGTCATGAGCCTACTACCTTGCCATTTAAATTTTGTTCCCATTTCTATTTTCCTACTACTGCGTGATATTTTTTTATTCTTTCTAACTAATGGGCGCTTCAAATTTCACAGAAATACTTCTTGTCTTACAAAAAACAATGCTGACAAATGCATTTTACTCCACCTCCTACATCGACATTTTTTGCTCCGTTTTTTTTTCCGTCTTAAGAATTACGATTTGACTCATGAGTTTAACCTTTCTTTTTTCTTTAATAGGCGCACATCGTGTCCCGCTTCATAATGAATGGAGTCTGTGTAAGATGGCGTGGATGGATCGATTTGGAGAGGCTCGATGGTGCCGGATGTTTGGAACTAGACGAGGAACGTGCGGCCATTGAGGACGCCGCGCTGCGCGATCAAATCGAACGCTACAACCAACGCCTTCGTGACTTTGAAGACAAGCAGCGAGCTTACCGAGAGCAAGGAGAAGAAATGCGAGCCCATTCGCAAGTGCACGTGCAACGTTGCCATCCAGGTCGACAGCCGCCGCACGGCGCGCACCCAGCACATCCTCACCCGACCCACCCAGTCCACTTAAAGCCGCATTCACAAGGTGCTCTCATATCGTAAAATTAATTCCGTATTCAAAAGACCTAAAATGCTCAATGAAAAAATTATGGTAACTAGACAGGAAAGTGTGCAAGAAAATATTTGTTATGATATACCAATGATCTAAACCAAATAAGGATTATAGAGTTGTAATTTAAAGTTCAATAAGCATAATGTCATTGAAATGAACAAATTATATAGATTCAATGATTCAATAATATTTTTAAGATCTACTCTCGAATCTCGATTTATAAAGGATCAATTACTTACTTTACCTTCGAAATATGTAGCGTACTGCGTGGCGTACGCGAAAATTACAACGTTATTATATACCTATGCGAAATAACGTAAGTCTTCTTTATAAATGTTTGTAGAACCTATCTTCTCATAATCTTCATCACAATAATTAACTTAATAATCCTTGTATACTAATAGTTAATAGTTTTTTTTAATTTACGTTATATTTGCAATGTCATCATTTTGAGTCAAACGAAATAAATTGTAAAGTTTAGAGTTGTTTGGAAACTCAACTACGATTTTATTTTAAAAATATTAGAATTATTGCGTTAAATTAGTTTCATTATGTGTTATTTAATTTTAAGGTTATTGTTTATATATTGTGGAATATGTGATAACAATGTGAATAAATGTATACAATATTACTTCGTACTCTTGTGTTTTCTTTTCCCAAAAGCTTTTTTGACGGAATTTATAAAAGTTCTTAAAGTTTTTCTCATCACATTCATTTGAATACCCTATTTTTAGATTTTTGTAAAGGAAATGTAGATAAGTTAAGTTTATAAATATTATCAATACAGTACAATATATTGTTTTAAAATTCTTTAGTTTGATATTAAACACTTAAAACCTCTTAAAAAGAAAAAGTTTCATATTTCATAACAGTATAAATAGAATATTATAACAGAAATATCGGTGGACTGTGACTAAAAAAATATATACTTATTTATTTGAACGTAACTTTTTTTACCATAATACACGTTGTGAAAACAATTCCTTTAAACATAAACGAGCTATCTATCACATTATTTTAGAAAAAGTTTAGATGTAATTAAGTTGTGTTAAACATATGTCCTAGCAGGCGGCTAAACACCAGCTATTTCGTTGCACGCGCAGTGCACCTGTGTTCGTTACATGGAGCCCAATCCAATTAACCTAACACACCCTCTCGTTCAATTCGGCTAATTTACACAGGAAACATTTACAATTTATGTTTAATACTTATTTCACAAGACTAATTATAGCCAAATATTATTTAATGCTTGTTTAGTACACATTTTATTTAATAACTATACGTTATTCATCTTGTACTCGTACCTACTTTTATTTACCTATTGAAATTTGAACTGAAAAACATTTCAATAGTTTAGTTCACATTGTTTGGGCAGATTAAATAATATGTTAATAAAAAACGAAACGTATAAAAGTTTACGCGGAACTGAGCTTTACATATCTATTACAAAGTTAGATGGTATCTCAGTTTTATTGTGACGAACAACACCTTCCCGGTCAACTCGAGCAGGTACCTTTCCTGTAACGGACATCAGTTAAAATTGCTGACGGCAAAAAATTTGGACGGCAAAAGGCAATAATCAGGGATCGGTATCGAAGCCTACGCACAATGTACCGTGATTTATCAGTGTATTCTTTTTGTGCAAAAAGCACAGGTCAGTGTTATAGCGAAGCTCCAAAAGGGCATTTCGTGTAATCCGCGTATAAAACGCGTGGGAACGATGCAACTTGTTCTGCGGATCGTGTCAAGAACTTTGTCGTTATTTAATCAGAACTACGTGCACTGCTATTATGTGTTAAATATTCTCTTAGTTAAAAATTCAATCACAATCAAAACGGTGTTTGTTTTAAGAAATATAATATTATACTAAATTAAGTATAAACATCTTAATTTTGAAAGAATCAATATAATTTTTTAAATATTTATAAAATAATTATATAACGTGGTGAACGAAGTCTGATCCTTTAAAAAAAGTTAAAAGGCTTCGCTCTCAAGTGACATCTGAGACGATCTTCGACGGTCTAATGTCATGCATGAGTAGCAATGTCTTGTAGGCTGATGCAATTAGATGGCTTCCCTTCTTAGTTTTCAGTTCTCACCTTAAAAATAACAACTCTTATTCAGTAGGACAATTTTAAAATGTGTAGGTACCAATCGCTGGGACTACATTAGATTGGTATTTTAATGTAAAGGCTTCAATTATACTATTATTTTAAGGAACAGACCCATTTATCATAATTCCAGTTATAAAACGCGTAATACGCATAAATGTATGTACCTAGTGTGGTTTCGAAATTATCCTGTTCAAAACAGAATTGTTTATTTGAAGCGACAAGTAATGAGGAAAATAAACTCTAAATAAAACTGTTTGTTTAATCTGACTTAGATTACCAAACTGCAGAGCATACATCAAATGACGAAGTTTTATTACCGAGCCGTTTAGCTAGCAAGCGGCACTTTAAAGCGGCTAGCGCCGTCTCATCCATATGTTTCCTCGAATTAACGTCTGTTTTCTTCGAAGAAAGCGGCTGTCGTTAAACATATAGATTACTACATTAAACCTTATTAACTGCTTGTTTATAATAAAATCGTTTATAGCCAGATGCAAGAATATTAGTATGCAGCCAGGACATCGTTATGAGTCATGGGTTGTATTGATCATAAAGTCACGGAAAGAATATACATATTAATAGACACATTTTGCAACGTATTTACAAACGTAGATTTAAAACTACAGAATTTTAGACGTGTTGTTTTATTTCTTATGTTTAATAAGTATCTCGAATTGGTTTCGTTTATAAGCCAGCTAAAATGTGTTTCTATATTTTTGCATACAATTCCTTATACCTTCGTACCACAACACTTCATACTGTCCTTTGTCTATACATTAAGACATACCTAATAAGCTTTTATATTCATACGTAATCTTTTTTATGGTGTAAATAAATAAAATATAAACTTCTTGTAACGGACCGGCTGTAACCTACTCAAATTATTTTTTTATAAATGGATATATCTATGCTGAAATGGTGTAACTAAACTTATCTTTCTAAATATTCTTTACGATATTTCTTAAAAGCGCTAAAATACCAGTTTTCGTGTTATAATTTTAAATTTCAGAGAAATAATTTATGGAATAAAGTTTTTTTTTAATCTTTATTTTTTTAGGACTTTCAGAAAAAAGTTTGCAATTATAATGTTATTACTTATACCTGTATAAGTCACCTTTCCTACCTCAAAGAATATACATAGTTTGTTTGTTTAAAGTTGCGATTAAATAATGTTATGTGTCTAATGTAATAATACATTTATAAGACTGATTATTTTAGGCCTACGATTAGCCGTACGCTTTCCGTGAAATCTCTTATCATGATTCTAAACTTCTGGTGTGATGAACATCTTTTTCAAAATCTTGAACTCTAGTTAAGAGGTACTATTACTAAGTACAATCGTAAGTAGGGACAGCTAGTAATTAAAATTAGGGATATATTGAAGAACTTTTATATACAAAAAAGGATTTTTTATTAAGTATTATTCGATAATCTCTTGCCACGTGCGCAGTAATCCCGGCTAATTGATGGCAAACGTATTCTAATCCCGGGATCATCAGGTGATCTAAATCCTGAGCTCCAACCCCTCGCACGGAGGGAATAAGTGGATGAATACATGAGCGAACTTTTTAATCAATTGGTGGGTAATTATTTAAATTTGAGTAAATATTAATTAAGCTTCAGAAAATGAATTTGATCAACACGTTTTTACCAATCAGGCTATCACCAAATCTAATATTTTACATACCTAGAGAATACCAATAAAATAAGCTCAACGGTTAATTAGTTATCATAATATGTAGAATAAGACGAAGGTATTGTTAAAGAACAATCTTTTCATAACTTTACCGATGCTTATTAAGCCTGCAGTGAATGTATGCCAGATCATGCAGTACCAATGAGTTGACCCATCCAGTGAGCTAGATTGTAATATATTATACTAAGTCTAACATTGCTAAGCCTGCCATGTTAACCTTGCATAGTCAAAATAAGTATTCTTATTTATCAATCCAATATGAATTACTCTCTAATAGGAATTATAGAGTAGCTCAATTGATTGAATCGATCGTGACTTCACTCGTTATAATATTCACAACTCGCATGTTATAACTTATAATGTTATGTTAGTCGCTTTGCTAATTTGTTGTCTGTCTGTCTGTAAAGACTCTTTATATTGTGCGTGAAGTAATCAAGTTTAAATTTCAATATGTACTAAGTAAATAGCTATAACAGTTAGAGAAGGAATAAACGCGTATTTCGAGAATGTCAAGGGATAAAAAGTATAAAGGGTTGGTTCCGTTAATCCACAAATATGAAATTAGACAAGTAGCGTCGTTATTTGTACATCACACAAAAAGCATAAAAAAATTAAGTAATATTAACTTATAGGGGGTCTAAGAAGCAAATTTCTAATAAGAGTTAGATTGACATATTTGCTCCAAATTGAAATTGAGGGATCAAATGAAAGGACTTGCAAAAGTTATGATGTACATATCTTGCTTGTATCGTAATTTATTTAAGTATATAGAATTATAGATTGCCTTAAAAGATACTAAGCTTAAAGAAATGATTTGCGGGTTAAATAACACATATTTATTTATGTATGTATGCATATATCTTTTTAAACGTTTCTGAATCATAACATTACCCAATGCAAATATAAACCGATTTTTTTTTAACAAAAGCGGAAGTGACATAAAAGTCATGGACGTGTGGATATTTATTATCTGTAATTCGGGCAACAGGCTAAAAAATATAATACATTTTTTAAATAAATAATGAATATTTTGGTTTTTAAATTATTATTATTTTTTGAATTAGTACAATAATTTAAAGTCGTATGTGTTTTAACTCTGTGTAAATGTTTTATCTTTATGGCAGTAGCACTTGACACCTGACAATGACAAGTTTCAGAATTTTAATTCACAAATCACAATAATTTAGAATGTTAATTTCATAACTTCATAGTTCATAAATTATACTATTCTTTACAAAAAAACCTATTCGGGATTATTATCAATACAATTTGATAAACAATCATTTTATTTTTATTTTCTTAAGTTTTACACGTAGTTATAATGTTTAGAATCAATTAACGTTTTAACAAAAAGTATGCAAAAGTAAAACTTCAATAAAACACAATTTTGACCTCATGGATACTGCTAATCAACAAGATAATATGAAGGAACTATATTCAATATTCCACCAAGAGTACATTATTATGGCTGAATAGTAAGGATATTAAATATTTGTGTTCAGTTATTGATTCTGTATTGTCTTTTTTGCACCTTACAATTATATATTATCTTTCAGTCGCATGTTGCAAACAGAGAACTTGGAGGGTATTTATGTGATACCATCATACAGCAGCTCATTTGGTAAGTAGTTCTTAGTAGTGTAATTCACATAAGGTTTTTAGGTTTCTTTATAAAACTACATTTCAATATTGCAGAATGGTTTGGAGTTATATTTATAAGGTCTGGCGTGTTTATTGGGGGAGTTTTTCGATTTACTATTAACCTTCCAGATACATTCCCCGATGGTAAAGTTCCTGTAAGTTAATACTTAATTAATATGCAATTAAATTTGTTCTTATTACTGTTATTTTAAATTTATGTTTATATTTTAATTATAGACTTTGAAATTTACATCACAAGTATACCACCCAGCTGTTGATATAAATAGTGGTGAATTAAATCTTAATGAAGTTTTTCCTCATTGGGATAAGAAGCAAAATCATATATGGCAGATACTCAAATATTTACAATGGATATTTTCAAACATAAATCTTAAATCACCAGCAAATAATGAAGCTTCAATAATGTAAGATACTCATTTAAGTATATATATAATATCCCTATGAATATGATTAAGTAAATGTTTCTTATTATTGTCACAGGTTTAAGACAAACAAAAAGTTATTTATGGAAAAAGCTAAAGAATGTGTCATACTTAGTTCTGAACACTTATATGATGAACCCCTCATCGAAGATCAACATTACATCACTTTTAAACCATATGACCCTAAAATACATGATGCAGCACGAAATAAAATGTTACAAATAAAAGAAAGTGAAGACAATTCCCATGGCATTTCATGGGTCCAATCTGGAACTTATCAACCATTCTCTAAGGATGAAGCTTCACAATAATGTATGAACAAAGTTTTATTGAATTAAACAATAGCCATATTTTGTACAACTGTGATAAAACAGAATATAATTATATAATATATATTGCAAAATGCACAATACTAAAAATGTTAAGGTATTTCATATCAACTATTTTTTCAATGACTTCTAATTTGATTTATAAATTATTTATTTCAAAAGATTTTATTGGGATTTGGAAGGATATTCCAAAAATGAGACTAGAAATTTATTTCAAGGAAGTTTTATTTATAAGTGATAGTAATACATTTTACTAACTAATTTTTTAAACAAATTAGTTTTAAATAATTACTAAGTATAAAAAACATATATGTTTTTTATACTTAGTAATTATTTAAAACTAATTTGTTTAAAAAATTAGTTAGTAAAATGTATTACTATCACTTATAAATAAACATTTATGTTTGTACTTTATTTAGTTTAAAAATATTAATACAAAAACTACTGTACTAATGGCACAATAATTTTTATAGATTGTTTACTTGTGTACCTAGAATCATAGTATGTAATTTATTTAAATAACAAAAATGTATTATTGCAGTGTTGTTCTAATTTTCACATTGTTTTGTTTGATCTTGTCATGAAACCAAACTTGATCTAATTCAAATATGGAGCCATTCCACTGAAAATGTGTAGGTGGGTGTGATTCACCATTTTCAAATGTAAAGTTTTTACTTAATTCAATTGAAAGCTTAGATCGTATTAATCCGATTCCCCCATACTTTTCATCTGCTGGATGATAAACACGCCCTGTATCTGGTAACATATAGATTTTTTCTGGGCAAAATTTGTACATTAATGATTCGCCTACGTAAGCATAAGACAAAAATTCAGTTTTTGGAGCCTCTTTTGGTACAATATGTGTAAACACAATTGGAAGATCATCACATCTAATATAATTCCTTTCCCTGCCACATAAAGATATATAAGGAAATTCATCTTCATATCTGCCGGTATTATTTTTCCGAATCCTTCTGAAGAAAAACTCTAAAAACTTTTTTTCTTTGAAGCAAGAAGTAAAATTTTTCATTTTGGAATCATCTAGAAACAACTAAATGAAGATTATTATATTTTTAACATGCTAAAAGATATATGTATAGATAATTTATATATACTTACCATACCTTGATGGTCTATGTAATAAAAATATTCCCTAATTTTTGGCTCAGGTTCTTGGCCCTGTATATAATTTAAATTTCTTGGTAATATAGTCAACTTGTGATTTGTTGATAAATAATTAAAACGTCTAAAAATATTTAACAAAGACATTGTATAAATTAATACGAAAAATATAAAATTACTTCTAAAAAATTGCTAATAGGTATTTATGAAGATTGTTTTTCTTCATGCATACATGCATGATTGCAGTCAATGTCAACCCTTGGTGAAATGCAGTCGCCAGTCGGTCAGCTGTGTCAACTGTCAACGCCCAACCTGATTGCACTATTCATAAATAAGTTCTACTTCACAAGTTTTTCATGGTAACAAGAAAGTCTTTTATATAAAAATACTAGTACTAATTAGCTTATCATATATAGGCAGACTAATTACTAGAGAGAGACAAATGGAATATATTCCATAACAGAGAACTATTAATAGTACAAATAAGTTTGCAATGTTAAGTAAGCATGCGTCCGCTATATCAAAACGTAACCAAAAACCGTTACC
>JADANM010006787.1:5323238-5342630 GCA_026213755.1 Eurema hecabe | reverse complement strand
AGGCACAATAATTTTTATAGATTATGTTTACTTATGTACCTAGAATGATAGTGTGTAATATATTTAAATAACAAAAAAATAAACTACCATAAAAATGTATTATTGCAGTGTTGTTCTAATCTTCACATTATTTTGTTTGATCTTGTCATGAAACCAAACTTGATCTAATTCATATATGGAGCCGTTCCACTGAAAATGTGTAGGTGGGTGTGATTCACCATTTTCAAATGTAAAGTTTTTACTGAATTCAATAGAAAGCTTAGATCGTATTAATCCGATTCCCCCATACTTTTCATCTGCTGGATGATAAACTCGCCCTGTATCTGGTAACATATAGATTTTTTCTGGGTAAAACTTGTACATTAAGGATTCTCCAACATAAGCATAAGACAAAAATTCAGTTTTTGTAGCTTCTTTTGATACAATATGTGTAAACACAATTGGAAGATCATCACATCTAATATAATTCCTTTCTCTGCCACATAAAGATATATAAGGAAATTCATCTTCATATCTGCCTGTATTATTTTTTCGAATCCTTCTGAAGAAAAACTCTAAAAACTTTTTTTCTTTGAAGCAAGAAGTAAAATTTTTCATTTTAGAATCATCTAGAAACAACTAAATAAAGATTACTATATCATATATTAAACATATTAAGATACAATTATAGATCATTTATATATACTTACCATACCTTGATGATCTATGTAATAAAAATATTCCCTAATTTTTGGCTCAGGTTCCTGGCCTTGTATATAATTTAAACTTCTTTGTAATATAGTCAACTTGTGATTTGTTGATAAATAATTAAAACGTCTAAAAATATTTGACAAAGACATTGTACTAATTAAATACGAATAATATAAAATTACTATTAAAAATTGCTAATATTTATGAACTTATGAAGATTGTTTTTCTTCATGCTAATCGGACATCGACGGTCAATGGTCGTAAGTCGCAACCAATAACATTTCATTGCAGTCAATGTCAATTGTCAATTCGACTCTTGGTGAAATCAGAAAATATGCAGTCGGTCAGCTGTGTCAACCTTATTGCACCATTCATAAAATATAAGTTAAACTTCACAATTTTTTCATTGGATCCTATTTTATTCAAATTATGGGAACAAGAAAGTCTTTGATATATAAAAACAGTACTAGTTAGAGTTTTAAATGTTAAGGTATGGATGTTCTTTTTAAAAATATTGCTTATTTAACATTATCATCTATAAAATAATGTCATCTGTGGTCTTATATAGGGTTGGCGATTCTATCCAAAAAAGATCGATTTTTAAATCGATTCGAATCGTAACCTGATAAATCGATTCATAAAAAAATCGAGGTCTAAAAAATCGATTTCTAAAAAATCGATTTTTTTTCGAATTTGTACTTACAATGTAAATATAAATCTATTTTATGAAAAACAAAAATGATACCATAATAAACAATCTCTGGGATCTCTTATCAGTGAAATCAGGAATTTATGAGTTTAGGGAATTCGATAATTACAATTATATTTATTACCATATCAAAATATCAGATCAGTTATAAAAGAAGACATTTATTTACGAAGACAATTAAGAATTCCACCTAATTATTTTAATGCTCATAATTGATTATTTATATGAAAACTAATTTAAATGACTTAGATATACGATTAGATTTAATAATAGCAACTAATAGATCAAACTTAAAAAAAAAGCATAAAAGTAAAAAATAAAAAGCGTTTTACTTACTCTCAATTGATTATTATTCCGTAACAAACACTATATAGAAATAAATATTTATTTCCCTAATCACAGTATATATAAACAAATGAATGAATAATAACAAGACAAAACAATGACGCAATATCAATCAACAATGTCAAAGATTACCAAAGTAACTTTTTTTTTACTACAGAGAAGCGACGAAAACTAAACATACCGCCATCTCGCGAGTTTTTAAGTAATTAAACATCTAACTGGTAATGTCGTAATATTGAGAGTGTGATTTTTTTTTACCAAAACAGAAAAAATCGAAAGTCGATTTTCAAGGGTGAAATATCGATTCACTGAATCGATCATGTACGACATATCGATTTAAAAAATCGATTTATTTGGTCCGAAAAATCGATTCTTCGATTAATCGATTTGAGATCGCCATCCCTAGTGCTACAATTGTGCAAATGCCAATGTCAAGGTAAGTTACTTTTTCTTTGTCAAATGTCAATACTTAAAATCTATCAAGTATCAATTCATAAATAATTTCGTGCATTTATAGTACCTATTAAAATTTTTTGTTTATTTTGTGGATTGCCATTAAATTTGTAGAGGTTTTATTAATAACTGTTACATTTGCATAAATTCGTATGTACAATGATCGAGAAGTTTTAGGTACATTCAAATAATTGCTCTGTATTAGATCACAAAAAGCAATATACAAATAAGGTTACTATCACGTATATGGAATGCTCTAGGTGAAATGGATACCCTCAGAAGGTCATGGAAGCTGCGTGAGTATTTATTTATTCAAAAGCTTAAAAAATATTAACCACAACTATGCTATTCAATATTTTATCATTCTAGAGGAGTTCGTCGCCCACAAAGCAAATGTCAACTGCTTGGCCATGGGTCATAAGTCAAATCAAGTATTGGCTACTGGAGGTGATGATAAAAAAGTTAATTTGTGGGCAATAGGACGACAGGGGTGTTTAATGGTTTGTAACCAAAATCAAAGTTTTCATTATGTGTTTAAATATAATACAGCTGTTTTATCATATACCTATAATTTCCACTTTACATACTCTATATAGATATCAATTGTATTGCTGACAATGATTCATTAAATTCATAGATGGATAGGTATTGTATTTGTTCTTGGTTAGTTTATAATATTTAATTTACTTACAGAGCTTAAGTGGTCATACAACTCCTGTAGAATGTGTTTGCTTTGGACATTCAGAAGATTTAGTGTGTGCTGGCTCTCAAACTGGAGCACTTAAAATATGGGATTTAGAAGCTGCAAAATTGCTAAGAACATTTACAGGACATAAAGGAGCCATAAAGTGCATGGATTTCCACCCATATGGTGACTACTTGACAACAGGGTCCTGTGATAGTAATATTAAATTGTGGGACACAAGGAAAAGAGGATGTATTGTTACATATTCAAGTCATCGGCTAGCAGTTAGCAGTCTTCAATTTAGTCCTGATGGTCAATGGATTGCTTCAGCCTGTGAAGATGGTAATCATAATTATTTAATTAAAAAAATGCTTACACTTAACTTTAAATAATATTATAAGCATATTTTATAATGAAAATGTAAATTGTATAAGGACAGAAATATGTACTTACATATCTAAATTAAAAATTATTACTTTAATAGGGAGGAAAACCTTTAAATTGTTTTTATTACATAAGCTGTGAGGTAACTTTAAAGGCTAATCGTTTTTATAAATTGCTTCAGGGTTAGTAAAAGTATGGGATGTTCGAATTGGTAAAGTGTTGCAAGAATTTATGGAGCATACTTCA
Source organism: Eurema hecabe (assembly GCA_026213755.1). NCBI lineage: Eukaryota > Metazoa > Arthropoda > Insecta > Lepidoptera > Pieridae > Terias > Terias hecabe. The sequence goes on along the minus strand of JADANM010006787.1, from coordinate 5,339,118 downwards.
GCAGTGACATGTGTCAAGTTTCATCCACATGAATTTCTGCTTGCTAGTTGTGGTACTGATAGAACAGTCAATTTCTGGGATATGGAAAAGTTTCAACTGGTTTCTAAATTTGAAAAAGACAACACTTCAATAAGGTATGTCATTAATTATTTTAATAGCTATATTTTAAAGTGAAGCCAGATTTACCTTTTAATAATTCTTAATTATTGAACTTTAACAATATATATTTTACTATTTACTCAACAGTAACCTATGTGATCAGTGCCTCCTAAATATTTTATTGGTTTACACATTTATGTTTGAGGAAATCTCGAGCTAGACTTATTAAATACGAAATAAAAAGGCTTGTGCAAAATTTTATATTAATGTTTGATTCTGACTTATATTTGGTATGTCTATTTTAAAATCTTACTAGTAACATGATTGAGAATAGATTTAAAAATGTTTCAGGCATATGGCATTTAGTGACGATGGCACAACACTGTTAGGGTGTGGTAATGATGGGCTACATGTAATTGGATGGGAGCCAGCACGAGTTTTAGATACAGTTGCAGGCCATTGGGGACAAATACATGATATGACTGTTGCTCAGACTCAATTAGTGAGTATACATATGTTGTGTAATTTGTGTAAATGTGACGTGTAATTAGTTAGTTACATATTGATCAATGTTGAAATTGTTAATTATGTTTTAAATTGACAGTTTTTAACTCTTGTTTTTTGAATTTGTATCAATAACAATAAGATTGACCTTACTTACAACATCCATGTGTGTGTTATCAAAATGCAATATACCTAAATGAATTATACATGTAAAAAATCCTATTATTTTTTAGATCGCTGGCTCGTTCCACTCTACATATGTGGTGTTGTCAGTAGTAGATCTCAACAAAGTACATCCATTTGGCGGGCCACCTCCCACTGCGCCTACAGTTGTCAGGGATCTCTCACCATTCCAAAAGGGCCATACAGTGAGAAAGAGTTTCTCTAAAGAAAAACCTGCCAAGGAAGGTATGGCACATGATTATCAGTTCATAAATTCGAGGACTTACGAAATGTGTTTAATTATCTCTTTCTTTTTATTTACAGTAACAAGTAGGGTTTTATAATAATACTTACATACGCTTTGATATTTAGTTTTCTTAATTAAATGTCTCGCTTACAGTTCTACATAGACCAACACTTCTTGATGAAAAGACTGCTGAAGAGTCAACGTCGGGAACTGAGGCAGACGAGGACTCAGGTGCTGTTATATCCAATATTAATGACTACACTGAAATATTTCGCCCCTCTAGAGCATGTGAGTAGTGTTGGTATTCATTCAAAGTCCTTACCCCTAACCCATAATAAACCTCTTAAGTAAAAAAAATAATTTGACAGAGAATTTTAAATATATTTTAATATTTACAGTGACACGGACCCCACCGCCAGCAACTAGTCTATCATCAGAAGACTTCTCCATTACAAGTACATATGATTTTTTCATTAAAATTATATAATCAATTGCCTACTACTATAATATCATTTATCCAGACTAATGAACAACAGACCATCTTCTAATTTTGGCTTCCTAAAGCTATCTTGCTTTTCTTGCGTGCTTTTTACACTTTACATAAACAAACATTTCGGGCCTTGTTATGAAAGTTTGTACTAAAATTATATTACAACTAATTACTAAATTTTCATATAATATTGAACTTTGTTTTTATCGTTTACATTCATTTTATTTTTTCATAGTAAGAAACTTTTTAGAAAAACAAAAGGTATAAAGGTAAAAATAACTTAAATACAAAAACTACTGTATTTTTACGCTAGACGGATCTACCCCAAGCTACTATATTTTTTAAATATATTGATTTATTAAAGCCACATTCTGTTTCAGCACACGAATGCAAGCTAGAAGGGTCAGTGAGTACGTCGCTGCGGGACCTGATGCTGGAGCCGGCGCGGCCCGCCCCGCAGCCCTCGCCGCCGCAGCGCCACCGCCCCGAGCCGCACTCGCGCATCCCCACCCCCAAAGAGCACTATGTCATAGAGAAGCGCAGCGAACAACCGTTCCCCTGTAAGTACCTGGTATCAAGTGCTTGCTTCCTGGCTTCGTTTTGAATCTAGGCTGATGCAATATATGCATACAATTCAAAGTAACCGAAATACTTTTCTTTTTTTTTGAATATGAAAAAACGTGTTTATACTGTTTTATTTTAAATTATAAAATGATAGAGGCTGTTTTTGTTTTAATGTTTTATGTTCATCTCATTATTTATGAATATCCATATATCATAAATATATGCTTATTGCATAAGCTTTGTATTAACGCTTAAAATGGTTGGCAGGTTTAATAGACAGCAGTAAAGACGAAAGCTTACTAACAAATGTACAAACGTCAACAATAAACGATTTTACCGTAAACGCTGCTCCAACGCCAACATTAAATAGACATAATTCATATAAAGAAACAAAATCTACCACGGAACTATGTAAGTGAGAATTTTGTGTATTAAGAAAGTATTAGAACCTTTTTTTTAATTTTTGTATTTTATTAAATCAATCACTCTATTACAGCTGGAAAAAATTTACGGCCTAGTAACAGTGAAGTGTCCTTGGGTCCACCATCACTAGGACCAAGATCATTATCATTTACAAGAGTCTCTAGTCAAAATTCAAGGTAAAGTAATCAATTATTTATGAATATCTGTTCTGGGTGTATCTGTGAAACATTTTTACCTAAGTTTTATAATTTAATGTAATGGTCATTCTTTTAGAACCAGAATAGATACGGTGTCACGTGAGAGAGTGACGATTAATAGGAGTGTAGAAACTGCTCCAGAGAGAGACCCCGAGCCGGAATTTGTACCATTAGCCGTCGATAAACCTGTCGGCTTAGATCTCGATGACTTTGTTCCTGTAAGTAGTTGAATATAATTAACAATCAATGTTTTAACGCCCCTTATTTCTTTACACTTCAATTTTTTTAAATGTTACTAAATTACATACAACTTTTGATTAAATATAAGTTTTCAGTGCAAGCAGAATTATGTTACAGGTAGATCAATTTTTTTGTTTAAGAAACATTATAATGTATGTGTCGACTGTCATCCTCCTATGTTAGTAACGTCGTTCACTTATATATTTAGCATAAGCATCACGTGTCCCGTTGTTTGGACTCCTAAACTACTTAACCGATTTTAAATTAAATTTGCACACCGAGTGCCGATCCAACTTAAAAGATAGGATAGCTTACATCATAATATATGCGAGCGCATGGGGGGGGGGGGTTCGCTAGTTTAGTACCTATATAGTGATATGTATGAAACGTGTATGTATCGTTCGGCAGCGGGCGGTGGGCGCGGGCGGCGCGCGGCGCGGCGGGCGCGGCGGCGGCGCGGAGCCGAGCGAGCAGGAGGTGCTCGGCGTCATGATGCGCGGACACGACTCCATGATGGCCGTGCTCACGGCCCGCCAGCGCGCTCTACAGGTATAGTACGCGTCATTTATGTTTAGCGCTGGACGAGAATAGCTGCGCATCGGTAGAATCGCGCTCGTAATTGACGTATTAGTGCGCGAAAGACAACACGACTGGGACAACCAATCCACGCTCGCGCACCCGACGATCACGCGCCCCGCGCGCCGCGCCGTTACCTCAATACCTTATTTTTGACTTCTGCGCAGGTTTCGTTCAGCGCTAAAGATTCGTGACGCGACCGTTACACGAGTGTAAAACACTTAATAACGACAATTGAAGGGTGCATGTATGTATGTAGAGGCGGGCTGGTTTCCGCAACACGACGCCAACCAAAATGCGCCTTATTTTGCATGGAGGGTGCATTCAGACAATGGTTCTTAAGTACGTAACCATAAAAATTTTGATTTCAATTTTTATTTTGTCAGATTCAGTAAGTGTGCTATAATGTTGTACAATAACATTAAAAAGTACAAAATTTTCTAAAGTACAAAAAGTCTCCGCTCGTCAATACAACTCCGTGCGTGTGTTTCCATTGCTATTCGGGAAATATGAAACAAATTTATAACATCAAATAACTTTTTAACCTGTGTTGAAAATTAATAAAGCTATGTATGTCTGTTATCGATGATATGGTCTTACACTATCATCTTCAATCGCTACCTTAGTAAATATATCACTATTAAATAAAGATATGAATCATTAATTTCTATATACTTTCTTTCGTTATTTTCACGGCGTTTTATAGATTATTTTTTATTCTTTCAGATATTCCACTCGGTGAGAGTGAACAAGAGTCTCAAATCCGCTTTGGAGTCTGTCATCGCGTTAGAAGATTCATCTGTGATATTGGATATACTGAATGTTATGGCACATAGACCGTAAGTATTTCATTTACATTCTTTCAAATCCATACTAATATTATAAATGTGAAAGTGTGTTTGTTTGTTTGTCCTTCCTTCACGCCGTAGCTTAGCAATCAATCAACCTGATTTTTGGAGTTAGATGAAAAGATGGAGAGTAGCATACTTTTTAACTGTAAAAGGGAAGGGGGGGTCAAAGTTTATATGAAAGTCCACGCGCACGGAGTCTCGGGCAACAGCTAGTAAATAATATTTTGTAGATGATAGATATGTACATTTTTATAAACATGGCTTTACTTTTCAGTTCATTATGGAATTTGGATATTTGCTTGCTGATGCTTCCGAAGATTTATGAGTTACTACAAAGCAAATATGAATCGTAAGTATCCACTAAAGAAAATAAAATCAATGTAGTTTTAACTTCAGTATTTTCATTTAATTTAAATATCTAATAAAATTAAAAAAGTCTTGCACCACATTTTATATTTAAAAACAATTAAAATTTAGAACATAAAAGAATAATGTGAAATGTTTTATCAGTTACATGCAATGTGGATGCAACGCGCTACGGCTGATCGTGCGCAACTTCTCGTCCGTGGTGCGCGCCAACGTGAGCGCGCCCGTGCGCACGCTCGGCGTCGACATCCCGCGCGAAGAGCGCTACGCGAAATGTGCGCAAATACATCAACTCCTTCTCGACATCAGAGCATTCCTACTTAAAAGACAAACCCTCCAAGGCCGCCTGGGCGCTGCCTTCCGTGACCTCCATACGTTGATGCAGCAAGGCCTCGACTGACTCGCTTTATGAAGTATGAACCATAAGTCACATCGAAAACAATAAGTATATACAAACGACATTTCAATGAATATTGTAACCAAATTAAACACATCCAATGTCCTCTTTGTAAAATGTAAGTTTTTTATACCATTTTATCTACAGTTTTAAACAGACAATCAAAAATTGTTGATAAGAGCCAAGCAAGACAAGTTTTAAAACTTAATATATATATATTACGAAAATTTCATCATATTGATATACCTAAGATTATTTAGGGAGGTATTTCTATATTATCAATATCAGTTAACCCTACCTTATCTTTTATTTTTGGAAGCTAAAAGGATCTCATCCCTTCGTAAAAAATAATTGCAAATACATAAAATATATAATAGTTAATAGTACAAATATAACTGACTGATTTTTTTATCAAATGAAATTGCATAGTATTATTTTCCAACTCACTTATATATATCATTTTAATTAATCTTTAAATTTTATGAGGTTTCATTCACAATATACTAACGTTTAAGTAAATTGTAAATACAGTAAAGCAAAATATTAGATGGCTTTTGTCACATTAATATTGCAGGATAGTTTTAACAAGTAATAAATAAATGTAATTCTAAGATTGGTTTATTAAATAAACACAATAATGGCCTTATACTTAAGTAAATTATAACAAAAGTATTAATAAAATGACATTTTCTGAATTTAATGTTTTATTTACATAAAATTGTTACTCACAAGTTATAATTATTTATCTTATAAGAATCAGAATAAAAACAAATTTCTGCAATATATTCTAATAATCATTTGCTTATTCTTTCTAGCTAACCATATAATAATTTTACCTAAAATATTAAAATAGAAAAGGTGGACTCATAGTACTGTGTAAAAAGTGAACTGATTGAAATATACAAGTTTCGCGAGTAAACATCTACATATATAGTATTATCTACATATTATACATTAAACTTATAATCTACATAAGCTGTATATATTTCCATTATAACAAATTAGCCTACTTTACTATTTTATCATATTTTCTTTGTATGTAAGGAGTAAGGACCCACTAAAATCCATTAAGGGTTAGGGTGGTTATAATGAAATAAATGATAATATTGAATGGATAGTTTGTCCAGTTTAGTTGTATTGCAACTATATCTTTATGAAGAAGGTTATAGATATTAAACAAGGTTAGATAAAACATTGTTGTATATTCTAGGTAAAAATGAATACCTAAATCGAGTTAAAAGTAATGACATAAATTATTAGTATACTTCTAGGATTGGATAAGATTTATCTCTTCTTTGATTTCTTGATTAAATTATATTTACTAGGACTTGATGTCCTTTTTCTGGTATTAAATTTATTCATTTTTTTAGCTAGCACCTCATCAGACACATCTTTCTGCATGTCCTCTTCGTTATCTTCTGGTTTTTTATCCTGTTCCATAAGCCTTTCTATTTCTTGATTCATTCCTTTGAAAGATAATCTACCTTCCAACAAATCTGCACAAAATATAAAACTTGATTCTGTTATGTAGTTGCCAGAGGCTTGTTTCATCTCATTTGTTATAACATTAGCATATAAGCTATCGTGATCTTCCACATTTGCCAATTCTTTTTCTAACCTATCTTTTGTTTTCTTCATGAACTTCATATCTAAAACCGACTTAGGTAAGGAAGGATTTTTTTTTAAAGCCATATTTAACGGCGAATAGATATTAATAATTTTGATAGAAAATTAATGAAACAGTATTAGGGCTTGTAGTATCACAAATTCAAATATCAAAATAAATTGAATGCCATTCATTACAAACGTCAATAAACTCAATGTGACTGTCGACTGTCGAGTGTCAACTTCAAAAGTCAGAGTATCTTTTTTTTTATTAGCAGCACTGCCATTTTACCAAGAATAGAATAGAATCTTTTTATTAGTCAAAACTACCGAAATATTCATTTCGTATTTCTTAAAATCTTAAAAAGTTTTATTGAAAATAAAGCAAAATATCATTTATAAAAGCTTTACATGTTTTTTTAATAAAATCAGACATCATTGATATCTCAATATTTAGAACAGCAAGGCACTACTAATATTAAAATTTATGAAACTTTATAGTTTGCTTTATAGCTGCATTTAATATACGTTATTTGGGACTTTTTAGTTCGTTTAAGTGCGAACAAATTACCAATGTTACGTCAAATAATTAATTATTGTTTAATGTTTTAAGTTGTTATTAGAACATGCGAAAAAGATTTTTTTGTAATATATTACAGATATCTTTGGGCAAAGAAAAGCTCAATTTTTAATGGACTTTCGCCAGAATGACGTTGACACTTGACAGTAGAGTCTTGACAATTATGACAAACGCATGGTTTTTAATATGTACCTACTTTTGATTTTTTAATGAAAAACAAAAGTCAAATACACATGGCACATGTATTATTATAGTACGAACTTTAATTTTACCAATTTAAAAGACTTTTTAGTGTGAAAAATTAAATATATTTAACATTATGTATATTCGTTATTAATTTAGTGTAGTGAAAGAAAGATAGTGCAACTATAAAAATGCAAGTCTCAGAAATAGACAACGTTAAAATATACAATCTTAGTGCTGGAAAATCTTTACCTGATGTAAGTTGAATAATTTCAGTACTCAGTAGTTACTAATTAGTAATTTGTCTTCTTTATACCATACGCGGCAGCAGGTAACTCGTGCTAAAGATATAATATGTATGCTGATGATGTAGCGAAATACTTTTTTATGGAAGAATAAGAAAGTTGAAAGAGTTTTATCTAATGTTTCGTTTATCCAGAAAACTGAAAGATCTTTCTATTTTTATATTATACTAGCTGACCCGGCGAACTTTGTACCGCCCTATAATCATGAATCTAAAAAAGTGAAATGCTAATGTTCTTACATAAGAACCTTCTCCAAAGAGTAAGAGTAAGTAAGAGTGAGTAAGATGTACATGTTATAATTTTCAGTGGTTAACAGAAAGAAAAAAAAGGGCACTATTGAAAAAAAATGTTGATCTACGTCGAAGAATTGAGCTCATTCAAGAATTTGATATGCCAGGTGTAAGTACTAGCATACGAGCATCAAAAGATGGACAGTATATTATAGCTACTGGAATCTATAAACCTAGAATTAAATGCTTTGATGTAAATAATTTGTCCCTTAAGTTTGAAAGATGCCTGGATTCCGAAGTTGTAACATTTCAAATTTTAAGTGAAGATTACACTAAGGTAATTATCTAATATTCATTGATTTATTGCAAATAGAGTTTAATTAATTTTTTTTTAGATATAATATAGTGTGTGTTTTATAAATATAGTGTGCATTAACTTTTTAGAATTAAATTGTCTGAAAATCCTTAATCAAATGCTGTAATCATTTTTGGACTTTAATTGCAGATAGTGTTTCTACAATGTGATCGTTATGTAGAGTTTCATGTGGGTCATGGAAGGCACTACAGATTAAGAGTGCCTCATTTTGGGAGAGATATGGTATACCATCGACCCAGCTGTGATCTTGTTGTTGTTGGAGCTTCAAGTGTAAGCATTTATGTTTAAGTATGTGTGAGGAACTTCAAAAGTGCATACTGTATAACATTATACATAATAGAAAGTGAATAAATCTCATATAAGTTTAAATAATTCATATGCATTTTTATTTTAGGAAGTATACAGGTTGAATTTGGAATTAGGACAATTTTTGGCACCATATGTTACAAAGGCAACTGAAATTAATTGCTGTAGTGTAAATGAAGAGCATGGCTTACTAGCATTTGGTTCGGAAGGAGGTCATGTTGAAGCCTGGGATCCAAGAACTAAATCTAGACAAGGAATTCTTGATTGCGCTTTACATTGTTCAGATGCTAATTATAGGTAATTAACATGAGATTATGTTATACATGGATAAAGTTTTAAAATGTCATTAATTTAAAATAATTTTTTGTTCATTATAAATTTTATAGAAACACAAGTATGCCCTCGATAACTGCTTTAAAATTCAATGGGGCTCTTGAAATGGGTGTTGGCACTTCATCAGGACATGTATTGTTGTATGATATAAGATCAAGCAAACCATTGTTAGTCAAAGATCACATGAATGAAATTCCCATAAAGAATATTGAATTCCATAAACAAATGAATTATGTTTATTCTATGGATGCAAATGTTGTTAAAATTTGGGAAAAGAATACAGTAAGTAAACAATCTTTCATTTTTGACATTTTCTTTTTTTAATCTGTAGAGCATCATGTACTTAATATAATTCCATATTTTTAGGGAAAACAGTATACAAATATAGAATCATCTGTTGATTTTAATGACCTTTGTGTCATTCCAAATACAGGCCTTTGCATGATGGCAGTGGAAGATCAGAAAATGCAAATATACTATGTACCATCTTTAGGTTTGTAATATTATTAACATACTCAAAATGTGGCATACAAACTAAAATTTCATGATATTTTATAATTATTTATTGCAGTTATTTATTTTACAACTATTTTTTACTTACAGGTCCAGCTCCAAAATGGTGTGCATTCCTTGATAATTTAACAGAAGAAATGGAAAGTTCAGCAACTCAAACTGTGTATGATGACTATAAGTTTGTAACCAAACAGGAACTTGAATCTTTAGGACTGGACCACCTTCTAGGAACAAATCTATTAAGAGCGTATATGCATGGGTATGTATTATAACAATTATTACATAGTAACACTAAGGATGAATACTTGTTTTTAATACATTTTATAATGTTTTATGTAGATATTTCGTGGATGTACGTTTATACAAACGAGCCAAGTCAATTGCTGATCCATTTGCTTTCGAAGAGTATAAGAAACGGAAAATAAGAGAGAAAATTGAACAAGAAAGACCATCACGTCTCAAGGTGGATGATAATCTGCCCAAAGTCAACCGGGAGCTTGCATCCCGTTTATTAGATGAAGGTGACAAGCCTAAAAAGAAACAAGCTGGCAATTTATTGAAAGATGATCGCTTTAAGGTACTTTTTTAACATTGTCTTAAATGTATAATTAAAAACAGCGTTCTGATGAATTTATACTAAAGGCAAAAATTATGCACTAAAATTGTTTGTATTTTGTATCCCATACATGCATATATATACTAGACAGAATTAAAAATATTAAATGAGAGAAAAATGCTTTCTCAATAAGGCTAGAAGTGATAGCTATAAAACTGTAATTTATCAATTAATATGTTTATCCATATGTTTAATTGTAGGCCTTATTTGAAAATCCTGACTTTGAAGTGGACAAAGGAGCTGAAGAATATCGACTATTAAACCCAGTGCTGTCTCGATTGGATAAAAATAAATCTAAACCACAACCAGAAGAAGAACCAATGCAGGTATGTACGGCTTTTTTATACATTTATAAAATAACATACTTACTCAGAAGGAATTTAGATAGAATTTAATACGTAAAACAATATTAATATTAAACCTTGTCAATCAATTTTTCTTTCTGATCACTTGCAGGATGAGGCGAATGATGAAAAGGATTCAGATGCAGAATTATATGAAACAAGTGGGGAAAGTTCTGATGATGACCGAACATGGGTAAAGGAAGTTAAGAAGCAACATAAAATTATAAGAAAGAAAAAACAAAACGAAGAAGAGGAGGAAACTAACACAGAAAGGGTTTATGAGTTCAGTAATGCTCCAAAAACAGTTAACATAAGAAATGTGATGCAAGTTAGTAAGAAAAGTTTAGGTGAAAGATTAACTAGAGAAGGCTCTACAATAGTCGCTGGTACTGGCGGTAATCGAGAAATGAAATTCTTTATGAGGGGTAAAAAGCACATCTCAGAAAATCAGAAGAAAATGAAGAAACACTATGAAGAAAGGAAACAATTAGTAAGAAGAACTGGATTTTTAAAGAAAAAGAAAAATGTATAGTAATAATAATAAAATTGTTGTCTAATTATGATGTTTTATTGCCCATGCCCAAGCATAAGAATTGCTCTTTCTATTATAATTTTATAATTATACCAAAAAAGTAAACTAACGACAACTCATATATTTTCAAATTGTAATGACAAAAGATGTATAAAAGTTATTCATACTTACTTGCATAGCGAATAAAATGTTTTCTTTTTATCAATAATTAGTATTATAGGGTATCACAGTTCAACATGTGTTATGAACATTTGGTTCATATACGGGGCGATAGGTATAAATGAAATCAATACGGTATTGTATTTTCTGAATATTCTATACGTAATCATAAAAATAGTTTTATAAAAATAATGCTCTAAGAATACTTTATCTCTTAGGGATTACTTAGATCGTCTGTCTGTATAATATGTCCACTGAGACATGTTATCTCGCAATTGTAATAAATGTAAAATATCGTGCTAACACAAAATTTTGTGAAATACTATCTATTCGCTGGCAATGAATTTTTCCGGCGATAGTACAAAATAAGTTACAAGGGTGGTTAAAATTTGAATCCTAAAATATATAACTACAATAACATAGTTCTAGTCTGAATAATTTTGTGACCAGTGTATGTATGTATTACAGTACAGACGACACCTGCCAAAATATTTTCATTTAATTAATTAAGGAACTTATGCATTGTTGACTATATCTGATAAGTAGAAGTCTTATTGAGAGTGTCATATAAACCTAAAAAGTTGCATTTAAATGCAGTTCAATGCCATTCATCAACAACAAGCAATTTGTAAACACGTTAGTATATTTTAATAATTCGAATCATTATTATGAGGGTAAGCGGTTATAATGTATTATTTACCGTGATTGATTGAGATGATATTGGGTGGAGATTTCGATCGTGTGAACACACGACCCGACTAAATATGAACAACGAGAATGGTTTCTATAGTAGCAGTAAGTACAAGAGCAATACAATAAATGTTATTTTTATTATTGGTTTATATTAAATATTATTTATGTTTAACGTTACTACCATTAAGAAGTTATTGTATGAATAATGTGCTTCAAAGCAATAAACGTGTTGATATGGACAATAAAGTGCATAATGTGAAATTTTTAATCGCTCGTACAGCTAGCGATCTTCTGGACAGCCATGTACTGGGTATCGAACAATCAGTGTCAGCTATGGAGCAATCCATGAGGTCTAGCGTAGACGGCAATAGCGTTGAAGTGAGTGCTTACGTTCTCTTGTTTTTCAAATAATGTGCAGTGTTTTTAAATCAAAACAATTCACAGTGATTAATGAGTGCGCTTCATCGTTACTGAAAATGATATAAATATAGCTACAGATTTTAAATATGGTACCTACCTATATATTATTTTCATACTTACCTTTTATAAAAGTTCTACACATTTTTAACCTACATAAGTAGGTTGGTAGTAGTAAGTTTAAGTAGGTTGTTTGACCTACATGTATATTTATTTAGAGTTGGGTGCAACTATTAAATAAATATAGCAGGCTTTGTAAAAAATGAGAATGCATATACCAAAACCAGCCATTTAAAATTATATTATATACATAAATTTATGCAAAATTAGGGACTTATTCCATTTTTATAAAATTTGGTAAAGTACGAAATGTCTTAACTGGACAATTAAATCGTCGAAATCGCATATAAAACTTTCTTTAATTCATAGACAAATATATTATTGTCTTTTCGCAAGCTCTAGACTGTGTTCGGTACTAAATTTTATCGAAATTTGTTCAATGGTTTAGGCGTGATATCGTAACAGACACACATACAGACTACAGTTAGACAGAGTTTCTTTCGAATTTATAAAATTAATTAACAAATTAATATTACTTTGACGAACATTTTCAGATTGGAGAAATCACGGAATCCCCAGAAACAGAATACATGAGTACGTCAGCTATTCTACATTACTGTAAATCAAAAGTAAGTATAACGTAAACAATGACTTTTTATCATTTCTATTTATCAATACTAATGTAATAAAGCAATCGTGCCTTGATAAATATTAAAACTATATATTATTTAATCATCTATTATAGATATTACTTCCATATTTAAAACTCCTATCTGTAATGGGTTTACGACCTAGTGCGGATACATCGAGCTCTTCCTGCTACACGAACTGCCTATCCCACTTTCATTCAGCACAAGTGGCTGTATTTATGTGTTTGGGATATATTTTACAATATATGGCATGCTTCAGGTGAATGATGTGTTTTTTATTTTAAATCAATTTATTTAGACTGTAATACTGTAAGTTTTAGTTTCAGTACATACAATTATTTTTGGAATAAAGTTTCATTCGTCAGGTTCTATAACGCCTGTAACAAACTCGACTTGTATAGAGGTATTTAATAGCGTAGGTATTGGACAATCATAAATTCTATCAGTACCAGTTTCAATAAAGTCTTGCTTCTTACAGGAGAGATCGAGGGTTCTGTTACAAATTAGTACCTTTAACACTTACCTCTATGGAATACGATTCGTATAAAAAAGTGTGTTACGGCAACGTTACGTTCACATATATTGGGCCCAGTTTGTTACACTTTTTGGGATTTCTTTATGCGCTCTACCTATTTAGAATCTCCGATAATGAACAATTGCAAAATCTCATGGAACGAGTAAGTGAATAGACAGTACATTAATACATACCTATAATTAAGTTTTAACCTTAAAATAATTTATGTATCGTGCAGTTCATAATTTCTAGGTATTTTTGCTATCGTCGTATGCTCCACAAGGAACACCTACAACAAAACCAAAGCGTTTATTGCGCATGTTATGGTTTTTTATCATTTTGAGTCTGCTGTGGATGTGTCTGTCACTTATTTCAGTCAACTTAATGTTGGCAAGGGGAACCATTATATTCCGATGGATGGAAAACTGGTAAATGAAAACTTTTTGGTAAAACCTTAATTTTGTTTAATTTAAATCGACGCTAAGCATTTCTACATTGTATTGTAGCTCCGACGATGTCATACTAGCATTCAAAATATTATTGATAATATGCACATTAATACATGATATGGTTCAAGCAACAGTCATCACGTCTTACTGTTTGCAAGCTCAGCTCTTGCAAGCACACTTGACGTTCCTCAAAGAACGCTTGCACAATAGAACAATATCAACGCTTAATTGGATGAGGGTAATTATAAAAAATATACATATAGCACAACTAATACAATGAAAAATAAATAACTTATTCTTTTAAGGAAATATCTGAATTCAGAAAGCTTTTAAAGTATTTGAACGGGGACTTGGCGCCGGCTGTGTGTTTGTTTACAATCGTAAACGCGTCGTGGTCTGTGTCGGGCATTTTGTGGCTGCTCGACTTCGATAAAGTGGATAACGGCACAGAACCTATAGCTGGTATCAGTATACTAAATCAGCTAATATGGATAACAGCGGTGGTCGCGCCGTTTATACAGGTAAATTTTACCTCAAATCCATTCGTTGGTTTCCCAGAGATATAAAAATGTTCACATATTAACTAGCTTATCACACCGGAATTGAATAAGAAAAACAATTACGTTTTAAGACGCATCATAAAATCACACTTCTTCAGTTTAAGATTTTCTTACTTCAAATGGAGTAAATAAGGTCTGTCTGTCCCTTTTGTAGACGGCATGTGTTTAAAATAAAATTTCTAAGTTGACTTGCATTAACAATACCCTCGGTGTCTAAGTCAAACTCGAAATAAACAATTTTGAATATGGTCAATATTGGTTCGATGCAGCAAGCAGCAGCTTGGAATAATAGGTATAAGCGTATTTTCAAAGGTTTATTGTTTATCAGGCAGCCCGATTATCAGCTGAATGTCGCCGAACGCAGTCTATAGGCCATGAGTTGTGTGTTCGTCCGTTTCTACACCAGGACACCGCTCAAGAAGACATTAGCATGGTACTAGCCTACTCCACTTCCCTTAAACTACGAGCAAAACTATTTTATTTTCCAATCGCCGGCCGATACATCTGTTTAGTATTGACACTTGGTATAATAATATTATTTGCTTTAGGAATGTGCCACTATTTACAATAGTTGCTTATTAATCAAATTGTAATTTAATTGAAATTAAATTTCAAATTTAAGTATTTGTTTTATGTGAATCTATTCAATAAATAGCATGGAATTTTCAATTTGTTTTATTTCTCTAATAAACAATAAATACACTTATAACAGACAATTAATAAATTTAAAATCTAACAACTATATATCAATTTCTAAACTATTCAGTTTAAAGTTAAAACATAACAATAATATGTTTCTATATCCATATTGATCTACTTACTCATTTGCATACTTGATTGTGTTTTTCAAATTACATATAGGTATGTACAATATGACTACTTAACACATAAATATTCTTAATATTATGAAACGCAACATGTAGTAGGTAAGCAGAGATATTATTTCTTTCTATTTACAAATAGATAAAACCGTTTAAATTTAGATGAAGAAAATCTAAAACTGATATTACTAAGAAAAAAAATTCTGGAAAAATTATTCATAAACGGGTTTTCCTTCATAATTTTCATTCCTGTAATATATCCTATTTTGGTAAGGTAGGTAGGTATAACCTACCGTACGTGCGTGCTATATTTCAGCAAAATCCTTTTAGTAACAGACATACTCGCAAACGTAGCAATTTAATATACTACTATTTAATTTATTTGTAGTGTAACCATATTGGGATTTTAGCTCCTTAAACAAGGGTCTATTCTATCTACACGTCAAACTTTAGCTAAATATCCATTTAATTCTGCAAAACACGTAAGTTAATAGCGGTTAAACCTACAACTAACATTT
>JADANM010006787.1:5299583-5310526 GCA_026213755.1 Eurema hecabe | reverse complement strand
GACGCGGCGCCGATGTCGCCGTTCTCCACCAGGTGCTCGTACGTCTGCTTCAGCTTGATCGAGCCGCTGCGGACCGAGCGACGGATCGAGCGTGAACCGAATCTGGTACGATCCACTTCATTTACCAACCTAACTTAGCTAGCTACGAGCCTAGTACGTTTACGAATATGCAAAATATTATTTAAAAAAATAATCTCTTTGAGCTTTAGAAAGAGACTGTCTTCTAATATTAGTGGCCTAGAGCGTTTTTCCTTTATAAACATAATCGGCTCTTCGTTATCGGACAGTAAACGCAAGGAAAAAATGCTCTAATAACGCTGAAAGCCGATGTTTTTCCATAGGTTCATATCATCATGCAATATTTGTCAACTATTATTGTATTTAAAAAAAATGAGAACAGATTAACAAGACGAGCACTCACGAATGTACTGTCACCTCTTATTTAAGGATAAATTATTAATACTTCCTACTTGACAAATATACTATAAATTATATCTTAGTTAAATTGATTACTAACTTTTTCTGATCCACCCTCAACTGTTTCGCACTGGATACTGTTCCCTGTGATTTCAGACCAGATTTTCCACCGGTTGCTAAAAGAGCTGAATCTCCGAGAACTAGGCGACGGTGATTGTTCGAGTCACTGTAATTTAAGTCCAAATTAGTACACCTTAAAAATATTCACATCCAAAATTTATTAGTATACCAATAAAAAATAAAAAGTAACAAAAAATATACCTCCAACAGAAAAAAAAAATTTTCATCTGAAAAAAAAGAAAGAAAATCAATAAAATTCAGAAGAAACAAAAAATTTTCCCAAAATAATTAAATTATAGTATAATGGAATAGCGTTTCTTACTTGATGATAGATGCGACGACATGTCTACGCAGCGCTGAGCTCGGCCGCTGCGACGGTGGCGCTACCACGAGCGTCTTCACCAGACAACGTTTTCTATATGGAAATGCTATTTTATCGACACCAATGTACTCAAAAGCTCTTCTCGACAGATCACCCGCGATCGTCCGACCTCCTATAGGACCTCCAACCATCCCACCTTCCTCTTCACCTTCGACTTCACATACAAACTGTCGCATAAATGATTCTCGCACCTAAAAGTTTGTAGGTGATTAAGATATTTATTCTTATTTACCAATTTATGTACAAGAAATATAACTTGATAAAACTTAAATAAAATATTGTAGACGAATCATACATAGAATGAGTTAGCTGTACCTTCGGCAAGTTAAAGTCGCCGGGAACTTTATGTAATTTCGTCATTTGAGGGCTATCAGGAAATTTTTCAAATATTCTCAATCTGAACGGCAACGTTTCCTTTATTTCCGCACTCTGTTGGCGGTATCTTAGCTGCTTAAGTTTTTTTATATCTTCATCCAATTCCAAGTTATCGAGGATAACTGCTACGAAAAGTGACAATACAATCTGAAAATTAAAAAATGTCTTTTAAATTTACCTATCCTCATTATTTAAAATCTTTTTTTGTAATTAATTCTTACCAGTGTGACGAATAAATGGTACAATATGAAATATATTGCGACTAAGGGAGTGAGTGTTTGACTTGTTCGAACCATTGTCTCATCCATGACTTCAACCCAAGCTTCTTGTGTTAATATTTGAAACATAGACATAAATGCCTGCAAGTAATATCAATATTTAATAAGCTTATTATTTCTATAATAATACATATGTTTATTTAGAATATTTTAAAATTACCTCAGGAAATGTTTCAAATTTTGTGAATTCACATAAAAAGCAAAACATTTGCATGGATATTGATGAACTTATTATTAATAAACACATAGTGAATATTATAAGGCTTCCGAGTTTTTTGCCTGGACCGAATATTTTATAAACAAATCCCTCTAACAAAGGCGAAGCTTTTATCAACCTGACGATACGGAGAACCTAGAAAAAAAGCTATGCTACAACTTTACCATACTTAAATATCTTGAAGTTTTTTCTAATATTTATTCGTATCTTACTTGAAAATATGTAAATCCAGACATATACAACTGAGGGATAATATGTATTGTTGTTCCAATTGCTAAAAGTAATTCAAATTTATGAACAGAATGTTTAAAATATCCCTTCCAACCCAAGCACCACATCTTCATCAGAGCTTCTAAGTCTAGAAAAATGGTGAACGCGATCTGTAAAAAAATAGAAGAGGAAAAAATATCACCAAATTAAATACTCCTTAATTTAACATATATATCATAACAATAAGCATATAACATAAATAGAAAAAAAAGAAAACAAAATGTGTACAACTTACTTCTATGTAGTAATATTTTTCATAGAAGAATTCCCGTGGGTTGTCATCGTGCTTAAAATCCATTGTAGCTGTAATTATTCCATTTGCTAATACAACACCCATAACTAGAAGACGAAAATATGCAGACTGAAGCATTTTGTGCAAAATCTCTGGTGCACTCCCTGAAAAATTATAAGATTAAATGATTTTCTAATAAGTTTTTCAGCATAATCAATGCAATTTTTAAAATAAATTTAATAAGTAACTAATATATAAAAAATATGAAATACTAAAATATTTTAAAAATAATAATTTTTATAATAGCTAATTGTTAAAAAAATCTTACCGGAATGTTTATTTTCGTCAATTGTCACCAGTTTCCAACCATTATCATCACCAGTAAAAAACTGTGTAGTACTGCCTTTAGTTATTGGATTTCTAACACCCCACATTTGTTGGAATTGAACTCTTATTTCATTAAATGTCTCCGTTATAACAGCAATGAATACATTTTTTACCAACCAAGCAAGGAAGAAAATCATGGTGCTAAATTAACAGAAAATAAGGTATAGTAGTTTAATTCATTCAAAATTGCAATAATAATTATATACATAATTACAATAGTTCATACCTAAAATACAGAGCTGATCTCCATGTTGGTAAAGAATCTATAGCCCTGTACATAATGAAAACCCATCCTTCTTGTGAAGACGCTTGGTACACAGTGAAGAGACTTGTAGCTAAAATAATATTTACAACAAAAATATTTATGTCAATTTGAAAAAAAATTGCTCTTTAATTTGGGTATCATATACAAATCCTGCACCTTTTGATAAATAAGTCAAACTGTATTTAGAATGCAATTATAATTCAAATATTAAGAGTTATTTGTAGAGTACAAACCAAATTCTTCAAATCCATTAAATCCCATGATATATTTTGATAAATTTAATTTCATGCATTTCATTCCTTTTGAACATTGGTATCCAGAGTTTGGCTCAGGTGAACAAAATGTATCAGGTATTGCCAAGGAATTAATAGTTATTTCACTAAAACACATAGTTATTATATTTATTTTCCGGTTTCATAAATAAACTTAAAAAATATATATTAAAAAACTAAAATATTACTTACTTTGGATCCGTATCATTTCTAACACAGTGATGGGTTAATTCACCAAAGAATTGAACACCTAACAAACTATATAAGGACATAAAAAATAAAAAGAATAAGGTAACATTATATATTTGCTGGCTTGATCTCCTGCAACCCAAAAATAAATATTATTAATAAAATATAAAAATGACTTATCAAATTCAATGAAAGATAATACTCACTTAAAAATTTGGTTTATCCTGGATTTTGGCATAGAGAATTTTAGAAAGACTCTCAAAAATCTTATCATGATAAGTGGCCTAGGTGCTCTCAAAATACTAAGGTAACTATATCTTGGCACTATTCCAGTCAACTCAAACATTTGAAGTAAAACTGATACCCATAGGAAAAACACCATGGACGCATCAAATTGGCACCAATGATCCTTTAGATAGGCGACATCACCCTGAATCAACGGTATTTTATTATTCTATGAAATAAAATCTTATGAATATATCATATTTTTATTTTAATCAATTATTTTATTACCCTAAGTATTCCCCTGATGTGCATCTTTGCAATCATCTCTGCAGTAAATAATAATGTTACTGTACAGTCAACAGCAAATGTTACAGTTTGCAAATATGGATACTTTTCAAATGTTTTTGGTGTATTAAGGGAAACAGACATCAGGCTCAATAGAGCACAAAATCTTAAAATTCTTCTCACCCATAGCTGGAATATTTTTCAAGGAATTAGATAAAGCGTGAAAAATACAAATACGTAGTAATTATATGTAAAAAAAAAAATTGTTTACCTTATTAACCCATTCAATATCGGCACTTTCATTTAATGACTCCTCCGGGCCATAATCCGCCAACACTGGCTCACCTTTTAGGCTTTGCTTTCGGCCCAACATTTTTATATTTTTGAAAATAATTTTTATAGTTTTTACTTAACACTTTATATCAAAAATTTAACTCTTCCCAACAAGTGGACAGATAGCTCCCTCTTAAAATGTAACAGTATAATATCTTGCAATGGGTCATTTTTAGGTTCATATAAATTCAAAGTAATATTATAACTAAAACTAAAATAATTATGAAGTCTAGATTAGCAACAAATTTCGCAAAAATATTAATTTGCTAACGCAGTAAAAACAGCTGACACCCCAAGTCTGAGTTATTGATTATTTTGAATGGGAGGCAGAGACTTATTTATTTTTTATTTAGTGCTCATTAAATTAATAGTAGAACTTTAATTATTGAAATTGAAATGAGTAAAATATTTAATATTTCGCACAATATTCTACATATATTTATAAAAATATAGTCCGCACTTATTTATCGCAGACGAAGTTTATTACTTATGATAAAGAAAGTCTATGGTCTATTTGGTTACTAAGCAACGAATTGTTTACAGTTTACACTTTAGTACGCGACACACGTCTTGTTGCAACTTAAAAGTTTGTTCGTTGGTTTCTTCGGTTTTAATTTGTAAATTAAAACAATGTTTCTATCTTTTTTATTTTAATAAAGTTTTTGTAAAATCACAAACAGATACTTAAAATTAAATCTATTTCCTTATCGAAAAGTTGAATCTAGTAGTTATTTATGTAGCAAAAATAAATAAAAAAACATGTTTATTTATATGAGTAAAAAGGTATGCAAAACAATCGATCTATACTGATTTTCTGTTTGCCCTTTATTTATAAAAAAAAATCCATTCCATTATACAGATAGCTATTCCGAAGCAGTCAAATGTAACATGTTTATCATGGAATCAATCTTCAGGATATATTGCTGTTGGAGGAGAAGATGGAATGCTGAAAGTTTTAAAATTGGAATCAGGTAAATTAAATATAGAAATATGGTATAGTAAACAGTTGTGGTATAGTTTTTCTATGTGGATTATATTTTAGAAACATTTTTATTTAAGGTGGAGTGGGTAATTTATCTATGAATATAAGTCTAGAAGGACATACGGGCCGTGTTTGTGTTGCAATATGGAATGAAATTTTTCAAAAACTGACTACTAGTGATGAAAATGGTGTAATTATTGTTTGGATGTTGTATAAGGTAATCAATAAAATTCATTCTATTAAAAATTTAAGAATGAAAAAAGTCAGAATTATAATATAGCAACCCTGCTTATTAAAGTATTTTATGTTCTTAGGGATCTTGGTATGAAGAAATGATAAATAATAGAAATAAGTCTACAGTGAGCGGTATGGCTTGGGGATCTGATGGACAAAAAATATGTATAGCCTATGAAGATGGTAGGTATAAACTTTTATTACATACTTATTGCTATATATGGTTGTAACTAACTGAAACTAACAATATATGACACATACATAAAATACTTTTGCAGGAGCTGTTATTGTAGGATCTGTCGATGGCTCTAGGGTATGGGGCAAGGATATAAAAGGTCCAGGTTTAGCTGCGGTGCAATGGTCACCTGATAACACAACATTATTGTTTGCATTGTCGAATGGAGAGTTGCATTTGTATGACGACCAAGGAAATTTTATGGTATGGAGTAAAAACTAAATATAAGTATAAAAACTTCTGCATTTGCAAATTATACATTATAATCATTAATAAATAAAAGCCTTACTAGTTCTAAAACATTACTTAAATTATGTTCGAAATAATCCAAAGAAAGTATGATGTTGAATATTACTATTATAGTAGTAGCAGTTTTCGTAGGGAAATGCGTTCCCATACCTACCAATTCTGCCTCCGGTAAGGAAATGAAGGTGATGTCGGACTCCAGCCGACTAAAATCTTAGTTTTTATCTCATGCCCTATAAAGGGCACAAAGTACCGCAAGTAGGCCCGCAAGGTAGCCCCAAGTTCGAACCTATTAGTCTATATCACTCTCATTTAAGCGCGCGTCGCTCTAGCCGCCAGCCTTTCCTTTCCCCGGGCAAGACGGCCGATCGCATGACTCAACCTAAAAAAGGTACTCAGTGATCAAAATTTTCGTAGATGCCAATCGCATGCAACAGTGTATCAAATGGAATGGAAATAGTAGCAATGGACTGGTTTTCAGGAAAGGCACCAATAAATAGACCTGTTTTATTGATTTGTTATAAAAGCGGTTTAATGTTGTTAATGAAGACTTGTACAGAAGAAGGTAATTGTCACAAACATACATTTTTTATCCTACTAGTTTTAAATAATTTCTGGATTTCTGGATGCATTAGACAGTTAAACGTAATAATATATTGATTTAATGTACCCCACATAAGTCGGTATCGAAATAATTTTTCTCGTTTTATGTACCTTATAATCATTGAAATAATACATCAGAGAGTGTGATGTTGGAAACCAATATGAAAATAATTGACTGTCGGTGGAATCATAATGGATCAGTACTAGCAGTTGCTGGATGTACTCAAGAACAAGCGAATGTAGTGCAATTTTTCAGTGCGTATGGCGAGGTATGTTTCACTTCATCATAACAACAGTCTTATATTTTCGATAAAGGTGCTTTCTATTCATATTTAAATGTTTCTATATTATTTGATTCTAGCACATAAGAACTTTGCGGGTACCAGGAGGCACAATGCGTTCGTTATCATGGGAACAACATTCGCTGCGGCTAGCAATAGCTGTAGATTCATTCATTTACTTCGCTAACGTGAAGCCAGAACAGAAATATGCTTATTACGGTAACACTCTTGCCATTGTGACGGGAACCGAAACAGTAACGTTTTGGGATACGGTCTCTCATCAGGTAACTTAATTAATAAGAATTTATACTTTTTTTTCTAATATAAGTATATAACTAAATAACTATATTGTTTCATATACACTCTATTAATTTATTTTAATGTTTCAGTCCTGGATAAATAACATTCCTAATGTAAACGACATGTGTGGCGTTGATGAATTTTGTATTATAGCGACCATGGATTCGTTGATTGTTTTAAATCAACAGGGCATTCAGTGCGATGGTGAAAAGTATTATTTTGCTTTTGGCTGTACTTTGTGCTGCAAGTTTATATTATCGATTCGCTTATTTCAAACGTATCTAACATTAATTACAATTATTCTACTTTTTTCAGCAAAAACAATTACTATTCCGATTTCCTATGTGGCAATAAACAGCAAAGCTATTGCGGTCGCTGCATCCAAAGATTCTTTCCTTATTTGGAGGTTTTCAACGCCTACTCGACCCCGTGAGTATACTTGCATAAAATTATAGTTTAATATTAAGTACTTAGTTGGAAACTAGATAAAGCGAACGAAATGTAACAGGTACAACTGAACAATATTATCATGCGGATGGATCTCCGGCGGGCGCGGGCGAGGCTGGCTTCCACGACGACACCATATGCTGCATCACGTGCTCCGATAGCCACTTGCTCGTGGGAAGAGACTCTGGAACGATTCTCCTCTTTTCATTAGTTAACTTTAAAAAAATAACACAAATCATCTTGAACTCTAAACCTTACAAATTGGGGTTGAATTGCAATTCAAGGTAAATTTCTTGTCTAGCGTACATTTTATGAAATTGTTCGAATTAAAATAATTGCTGACAATATCTTTGCACCCTAAACTAGAAAAAAGCCGGTGCATTTACTAACATTGAGTACATAACATTTTTTATGTTTTAATGTTTCAACTACATCTTCCTTTCTTCATTTAACGAGAACTTTCAAAAGTTCTTAGTAGTGCTGTCGTTGAGACACATGTGCAGTGCCAGTAATTTAACAAACGTTTTTCTATAATTTGATATTGATCGAAATGTCGCAATATTACTTTTCAAAATCTAAGCTATAATTACATACCTAAGGGACTAGTAGGTTGAAGCATGTAGGCACACACTACACTGTGTAGCCGCTTGCTAGACGTGACGTGACGTGGCGGCGGGTTTCAGCAAGTTCTTCGTGATCGACCACGCCGGCAACCTGTACCTGCTGGACACGGACATGTCGGCCAACGTGAGCGTGGGGCAGGCGCTGCGGCGCGACGCGTGGGCGGCGCGCTGGGCGGCCGACAGCGCGCGCACGCTCGCCGTCGCCGAGAAGGCGCGCCTCTACGTCATGCGCGACCTCGAGCCCGAGGAGCCGCTGCTCATGCAGGGCTACCTCTGCGCCTTCAAGGTTACCCTTATCATTTATTCGATGTGTGTGTGTGTGATGTGTGACACTAGCAGATCCAGCTATGTCGCCAGGGGGTATATAGGGTGAATATACTTGTTAGTGAACAAGTAAAAATAGATATTTTTATAAATAAACTAGCTGTTGCCCGCGACTTCGTCCGCGTGGATTTTCATATAAACTTTGACCCCCTCTTCCCTCCCTTATAATTCTTTTTTCCTAGATTTTCATACAAATGTTTTTCCCGCTTTCTCCGTTGCTAATAACCTTTAAGTTTACTAAGGTCACATGCCAAATTTCAAGCGTCTAACGTAAAAGGTTTTTCCCGCGGGAATTTCGGGAATTCCTTTCTTAGCGGATGCCTACATCTACCTACACTGCAAATTTCAGCCCGATACGTCCAGTGGTTTGGGCTGTGCGTTGATAGATCACTATGTCAGTCAGTCATCTTTGAATTATATAGATATAGATTTATGATCTATTTGGGTTCCACCTTGTCCTGGAACCGCCATTGATGTGTTTGTAGGTATGAATTTTATAAGCCGGGTGCCTTTTTATAACTAAATTGCTTTAGAGACTACAGCCTTTTCCAGGTCTTTATTGCTGGACAGATTTGTGCCCTTTATTAGATAGTAGATACTAGTATTTTGGATGGGTATTTTCTCCCAGAAACTTAAGCTTGGAATTGTTAATTATTGTACAAAAACAACGTCATTCGTGAAAAGATAATTATATTTTGCACAGGACTTGGAGATCACCACAGCGTTGCTGGACAGAATTACGGATAAATGTACCCCGCAGCATATTATACGAATGGAAGTCAAGTCGCTAAGAGATACGCGGCAGTTAATAGAGAAAGTTGGTCTTAAAGAAACAGAAAATTTCATTAAGGATAATCCGCATCCGAAATTATGGTACTACACAGTTTATATACAATATTGTTTAAAATATTTTCTAGGAATAAACTCTTATTGTTACCTGTATTCCATTTTAGGTTGCTATTGGCAGAAGCTGCTCTAAAAAATTTCGAGTCTGAGTCCGCGTTAGAAACTGCAGAAGCAGCGTTTGTGAGAAGAAATGATTACGCTGGCATTCGATTTGTATCTCGATTAAATGCACTACATTCAAATGCACTTAAGCGAGCCGAGATTTTAGCTTATTTTAAGGACTTCGACGGTGCCGAGAAAATTTATCACAACGAGGACAGACGGCAAGTTTTATTTCTATTTTCTTTATTATCTATATAGAATATTTTCTTTTTTATTATTATTTAATTCATTTTTCCAGCGATTTGGCGATAGCACTAAGAAAACGGTTGGGTCACTGGTTCAGAGTGGTCGAATTATTAAAGATGTCTGTAACCACAACCGAATCTCAAGTTAAAGAAGTGTATACGAATATAGGAGATTATTATATTGATAGACAAAATTGGTATGTTCGTTGTTAGGTTTAAAGGTCTCTACACAGCATCATACTATGATCGTGCTATGAACGTGTCAGGCAAAAAAATATTCTCTGTATTAAAAAGCATGGCCACTACCCCGTTCTTTTATCGACCAGCACCGTCGCGTGCCATGCACGGACCGGCAAGAATTGTCAACGAGAGCCGATACATATTAGTTTGATTCGCTCTAGTGAGCATACTAGAGCGTATCGTGTTGCTTGACGTGTCTGATACGTTCATAGCATGGTATGGTACGTTGTAGTGGGTAGAGACCTTTACATCCACCGGTTTTGTAGGCCGTAACAAAGGTAATTTTTTTTCTAGGCCTGGAGCAATAGAATACTATACTATGTCCAACAATACCGAAGGGTTGAAGAAGTGTTATATGGCTATGGAAGATAGTGCATCACTAGCTAAACTTTGCTTGTCTTCGCCCAGGACTACAAAGGTTTGTCTGAAATGTACTATATGGAATAGATAACATTATAAAGAAACGCAGCTGGTTCCTTTCTCTTTAAGCCTCAAAATATTTGTTCTTCTGGACTGAACCTTCTAAAAAGTAAAGTTTTAGGCCGCACCGTATAAGAAAAATGAGCTGGAAAACTCTAAGACGTTAAGTCAAATGTACATGTATACAAAATACGTTTAAGGCTTAGAAGTAGATAAATATTAATTTAAATTAATATTTTAGATGGATGCGTCAAAACATAATATATCAGAAGGTATTGAAGTGAACCAAGAGCCGTCTATACTACAAATTACAAAGCTAAAGGAGAGCGGCAGAATGCTACATGCTGCTGCAATGGCATTTCAGGTGGCATTGATAATATAATTAATGAAGCACCTTATATTAAAATTAACTTTAGTGTCTTACTTATGTACCAAATATGTATTTTAGTTGGCAAATATTGAAGCGTCAAGAAACAGTTCACCGTTGAAGATAAAAATGTTGTATGTTCTGGCTGGACATATGTATAGTCACAGTTCTGTTGGTATGTGCTATATTTGAGACATTTTA
>JADANM010006787.1:5274907-5293536 GCA_026213755.1 Eurema hecabe | reverse complement strand
AAACAAGTAATGCCGCAGAAACGGTTAAACTGATTTTAAACCAAATGCAAACATATAAGAGTTCAAATAAAATATAAATACATACATAAAACTTATACAATTCTAATAAAATCACATTGTCTTACTTCTTTTTGAAAATTTATTTTAAACTATATTATTTTTCCCCAGAATTGTATTATTTTCATCAGTCTCACATTTAACAATGCATTTTCCTCTAAATTTTGGAGCTGACACTACCAAAATTTATTATATTGGCCTTAAGGGTGAATGGAGTCCAGGGCATAGACATGGAGTAACAATTTGCACATATGAAGCAAGACCCAATCTTGACGACCATAAATTAAAACACTTGGATGCTGTAAGCCGACACATAGAGTGATAGTCAAATTGTTGTAAATGGTAACAAGTACGTGTAAATACTTGCATTATATTATTAAAATAAAACAAGATAAAATAAGTTGTTATCTCTTTTGTTATTAAATTTGAACATTGGTATGCTTTTGCCTTTCAATACACACATCTAATTAACTATTTCTTTATCTTGAAATAGTTTTCACTTTTCAGTATAAATATTGAAAACTGTAGATTGTGTCAAATTATAAAAGAAAAAGATTTAGTTTAAAATAGATGTCACACTGATAACTTCAGTTTCTAACAGGAAGACCCAGCAGTGGAGTTCCTTAAGTGCTTAAAATAAGTTAGGAAAGAGGTATAAAAATTAATAGACTTTAAATATTTTTAAGTAAATATAATAAAATAATCTAGAATACACATAGATCTTAAATTAAAATAGTATTTTAATAAGAAATGGATGTGGCAGAGAAATATTTACAAATGCTTTTTTTTGCATCATAAATTTTGTTTCACTATTTAATAGAGAAACTTCTTACATAATAATTAAAAATTATTGCAAAGGTAACATAACTATGTATCTGAGAGCATAATATATTTCTAGATACATAATTTCAATCAGCCCATTCACAATATAACGAAAGCTTTAGTTATTTCGTTATATTTAATGTATTTACTTAAAATAGCTCTGACTATGTATTAATATGGCAATGATATAATTAATTATAATTGAGATTTTTATTTTCATGCACTTTGGTAGTTTTCACACACTAGGTAGGTTCCTATATAATTTTATTTGTTATAAATTAACGAGATTAATAGGAGTGGAAATAAGTTTTGATTAGAAATAAAATTTGCAATTTTCATACGTTGATAAAACGTATTGCACATTCGGTATATTTAAAATAAAAGTTATTTTTTATACTGACTATATTTTATAGTTTTAATATATTATATTGATCTAATGGCGACGCCTGTATCTAATAGGGTTTCCCCGATTTCTTACTCGATGCACCGGTCGTCTTACCACTGCATTTGGTATGGCTTCCACATTACCAGAGGCATATGCTGTTGCTACTCCAGGGGCCCGTCTCATGCAAACAGCACATCTGTATAAAAGGTTTTTTTTTAATAATTTTAAATTGCATAAGATCGACTTTTATCATTAATCTGTAATTACAAATAATATATATTCTATTAATGAAGATTAGGTGAACAAGAAACCGTACCTGCTAACTTTAGAAACATGATCAAATTTAAGTGTCTGTTGTTCTGGTCGCAGGAACATTCTATTGTCATCAATAGTTGACAACCAATAAGACACAGCGGTTGCGAAATAATTACATCTACCGAGACCATTGCACTCTATGAAAGGCCGAGTTCGGAAATCACGTAGGCATGATCCAGGTGATATTAAACTTTGACCTGCTGCATCGGGCCCTGCTGAATGCTGTAAAAATAAAATCAATAAATTACTATTTGATACAAATAATTAAACGCAATATATATTTATCAGTTTAGAAGACAAAAGTACCATGAGAAAACTGTATCCGACCCATAATTCCTCCCAATCATCTGGACATTGAGGTGGTGTATTGCTTTGACTATGTAAAGCAATCGTTCGTGTTGCTGATTCACACACTTGGCATCTAAATAAAAACAAATAAGATAAGTAAATGGTTATGCGCATTATAGTTCCATCACCTACTTGAATACTAGAAGTGAATGAAAATAAACAACCGAAAACTTTATCAGGAAAATTGTATGCTGTAATTTTACTTTACAGCAACTTAAAAACTTATTTAAATATTTTAAACTAGACATTAAATTACCTTGAGATATAAGAAGCTACGTCCCTGGCCATAATTGGTGTCATTGCCATTGGCATTGGTTCTGGAGTTGATAACCAGAAACTGTAGTCTTCCCTTTGTGCAAAATCACAAACATTATTAATATTGCAGAACATAAATGGCATCGTAGAAAATTTGCGGAGACAACTGCCAGGAGCGCCTATAATTAAGATAAAAATAAAAATTACAATGCATACTATACAAAATACTTTATGATTACATAAGTATTATTTAAAGTATATCCTACCTAAGTCTTGACCGTGGGCTTTTGCGTTAGCTACAATATGAAGTAAAGAAAATCCATCCCATAGGGGTGTCGTTCCTGATGGACACTGAGGAATCATTCTGGATTGCGAATGTACGGAAAAATAATATCCTCTAGATCTTGGTATAGGCGGAGGTGGGGCTGGAGGGCCGGGCTGTCCAGGCACTCCTCTTACGCCATCCTGGCCAATCTGTCCTTTTATACCCATTGCGCCTTGTGCGCCTTGTTCACCTGTATACCCAACACTACCAACGCTTCCAAAATCTCCTCTTTCACCTTTCAATCCAGGTAAGCCATTGATTCCGAAATCACCTGGAAGACCTGGACTACCAGGACGGCCGTCAAATCCTGTTGGACCAATGTCACCCCTCGCTCCAGGTGGTACATCTGAAAGAGGCACTGTATCACCTCTGTCACCCCTTTTACCTTTAGGTCCGGGATATCCGGGTAAACCGGGTTCACCCTCGTCGCCAACATCTCCTTTTACTCCTTTTTCGCCTTGTCGTCCAGGTAAGGCATCACGACCCAGTTCACCCATGTCTCCACGTTCTCCTTTAATCCCGAAAAATCCGGGAATACCACGATCTCCCATTTCTCCTTTTGGACTTATAGCAAATCCAGGTTCTCCGGTATTTCCTTTCATTCCTATATAGCCTGGCTTTCCTTCCATTCCAGGTTGACCAGGCAATCCGGAATTTCCGCGTCTTCCAGGAAGTCCATCCATGCCCTTCATACCTTTTGCACCTTGAAAACTTAGTCCAGGTTGTCCAGGTAATCCTTCCGGACCATCCATTCCATATTCACCTGGTGCACCTTTTTGTCCCATATTGCCGGGCCAACCGGGCAATCCATCTATTCCGGGTTTGCCATGTTCACCTCTTTCAGCGTTAAACCCATCTAATCCTGGTCGACCAGGTGGACCCATATCACCTACATAGCCCTTAAGACCTGGCAGACCATCATCTCCAAATTGCCCTTGGAAGCCTCGTTCACCTTGTTCTCCTTTCCTTCCGTCAATACCAAGGTATCCATCATCTCCTCTTTCACCTGGTGCTCCGGGTATTCCCTCTATACCAAAATCTCCCATATCCCCTTTTGTTGCAGGAGCGTATGAGCTCGGGCCCATTTCTCCTCTCTCTCCTTTAAAACCAATTTCTCCAGTTATACCTACAGGACCCGGAATACCAACGTCACCTGGTAAACCAGGAAGGCCTATCCTTCCGGGCTGTCCTTCCATTCCCCTGTCTCCTTTTATTCCAAATTTACCTACAGTGCCTCTCGGGCCTTGAATTCCTTTTGGACCATTAAAACCATATCTACCAGGTTGTCCAGGAAAACCTGGATATCCTTTATCTCCTATCTCTCCACGGGTACCTTCCGCACCATAATCTCCGATTTCCCCTTTTACTCCTATAAATCCTGGTAACCCTGGTGGTCCTTGATCACCTTTTTCACCTTTAAAACCATCGTTACCATTGATATCAATTCCTCGATCACCTTGTTCTCCTTTTTGCCCACGAAGACCAAATAATCCCGGCTTTCCAGGAAAACCATCCAGACCTCGAGCTCCTGCATCACCTTTTGCGGCGGTCGAAGCATCATCACCTCTGATACCTTTAAGACCCATAAAACCAACGTCTCCTATATTTCCTTTAACACCTACCCTTCCATCTGCACCCATTTGTCCGGGCAATCCAAAGGCTCCTCTTAATCCTTTTAATCCTGGTAAACCTGGTAGGCCTATCCTTCCAGGGATACCAACTGGACCCGGAATTCCTTGCTCTCCTTGATCTCCTGGCTCACCAGGTTGTCCAGACATACCAATTGAGCCCATAAATCCAGGATAACCTAATTGACCTCTTTCACCTGAAGCTCCTCTTGCTCCAGATTTGCCTGTTTCTCCTTTCATTCCTTTTGGACCGACATATCCTGGCAAACCAGGAAGTCCTTGCAGTCCAGGTTCTCCAATAGGTCCAATGGCGCCCATTATTCCCGGTTGCCCAGGTAATCCTTGAGCACCCTGCCTTTCTATTCCCGGGAAGCCTTTACGTCCCTGAAAGTTTATTTAACTGTGAAACCTATTTGATACACGTATTAAATGAAAAATATGTATTATGTTATGGCTAATTTAATTAAATAAAGAAAGGACATATAATTTTATCACTATTTTTTAAATGAATTATATTTTTAGCGAACTACTTCTTCTTAAATATGATGTTGTATTGCGAATTGCGTTATATCTATATAGAATTATATTATACTAGCTGTCGCCTGCGACTTCGTTCGCATTTGAGTCGTTTATAAATCCCAAAAATACCTATATACCGGCCGCACTGTATGCTTGGCGCTTAGCTAGACCGATCGCGAAATTTCGAAACTATTCATTTTACGAAAATTAAAATTTATAATATAGGTACATTTTTATTAAATAACTAGTGTAATAGTAGTAATGAATAGTGTCTGTTTGTCTTTCTGTTACGGAAAAACGGTTATACCGATTTAGTTGAAAATAGGTATTTAGATAGATGATACCCTGGATTAAAACCTATATTCTAATAAATAATAAATTCTACATTTTGAACATTTAACATTACGCGTTATATTGAGGCGGGCGCGTTAGTGGCGTACTCAATGATAAAAAAAATCTTATTTCAATAACAAAGAAAAGAAAAAAAGAAAAATAAAACTTGCGTGGTTGGGATTTGAACCACGAACCAAATTTCACAATCTGACTCATTAACCATTGGTCTATTGACACATACATATCAGAGAAGAATTTATTGTAGAGTATCCACCATTTTAAGCGGGAAATCTTTTTGCGGTAAAATACAGCAAAAACGAATTTTTCCTGTGATGGAACCTAGCTAGATTATATTTTTGGCTACGTAAAAACCTGTTTAAGTTTTCAACAAAATCGTTAGAGCCGTTTTCGAGAACGCTAATATTGCTCTAAAGGAGCGATAGTATAAGATTTCATATATTATAATACCTAATTTTTATACGGATTTCTATGATTATTTTATATGGAGTAGTTAATATTGTTTACTTGTTTAGTTAGAGATGACTGGGAGTGTTATTAACGTAAGAGTAGACAAATATAATCTTAGCGCTTCAAACTGTAAAGCTATCGGGAGTTACACGTGTTATTGTGTGTCAACTAAAAAGATAGACATATGCTGTCGTAGGATATTTTTTACATAATTTTAAGGAGAACATTTTCGTCATACATGCTTTCTGTGTAACATTAACCATTATAGTAGCACACGCGACGGAAACTTAAGAAATGTAATAACTCTCCCGTTTTCCCAACATTTCCCTTCACTGCTCCTCTCCCATTGATGCTTGATTGTAGCGTGATGAAAAATATACTATAAGTTATAACCTGCTCAGGAGTATGAAAAATAATTGTACCAAGTTTCGTAAAAATCCGTTCAGTACTTTTTGTTTCTATAACGGTTATACAAACAGACAGACGACGTACAAAAAATTTACTAATTGCATTTTTGGCATTAGTAGGTATCGATCCCTAATCATCCCCTGATAGTTATTTTGGAAATATATTTATCATGCGCCCCGCGCGCCGCGCCGTTACCTCGATACCTCATTTTTGACTTCTGTGCAGGCTTCGTTCAGCGATAAAGATTCGTGACGTCGTGACCACTAGTATATATCCTATCGTTTTAAGTTACCCTTCAAAGTTTTCCTGTACTGTTTTATTAAAACGTTATGAAGCATAAATATTGACAAATTTGAACTATAAAAACTAACCGGAGGTCCGGTTGGTCCTTGAGGTCCTGTATCTCCTGGATATCCAGTTTCGCCTTTCAGTCCCATAGGACCAGCTCCTCCTGGAGCTCCAGAAAATCCGGGTTCACCTTGATCTCCTATGTCACCTCCAATACCGTCTAAACCCCGTTCTCCATATATAGTAGCTAAGCCGATGTCACCGCGTGCGCCTTTTTTGCCATATTCACCAGGATAACCATCAGGCCCCCTCTGACCTTGGTTACCTGGTTCTCCAAATGGTCCTATATCTCCTTTTTCTCCTCGGAAACCTTTAGCACCAATTGGGCCTTGCTGCGTTATTCCTACATCACCTTCATCACCTCTTGGCCCGGGTATTCCGTCGTAACCCATTTCACCGATCTCGCCTTTTCTGCCCTTTAACCCTAAAAGTAAGTTATATTTAAAATTTTAATATAATGATGTGCCTGTTTTTCACAAATATTTTTATAGTACAAAACATACCTATTGGCCCTCGTGGACCAATCTCTCCCTTTTGTCCTTTAGAATTGATTTCAGCACCAATAGCTTCACCACTATCACCCTTTAAGCCGTCATCTCCAGGTTCACCAATTTCACCTCTATGAAATCATAAGCAATAGGTAAGGAATTGTTAGAACATATTGAACTATTATCTTATTTTTATTTTTATATTATCACCTGTCACAATCATTTAAAACCACTTTAATTCAAATACCATAGTTGCAGTTCATTAGTAATATAACTTAATATCTTACTTAAAACCAGGTTCTCCTTTTTGGCCAGTAAGAAAAGCATATGGTATGTCAGCGCGCATACCGGGCCAACCTGGAGCCCCGTCTCGCCCACGAGACCCATTCCACCCAGGTAGACCAGGACGACCGTCATCACCTACGCGTCCTTTATATCCATTAATACCATAATCACCAGGTGGGCCAGGCCAGCCAGCATCACCAGGAAGTCCAGCTTCTCCAATGAAACCTTAAAAAATTCACGCAAATTTATTAGTTACTTGGTAAGTCCCGCAGTTTTCAATGAAAGTGTGTAATTTCATTTAAAAACACAGTAACAATTAACTTAGTATGGCGGCACAACGGCGAATGTGCGTGAGCTGCGCGTGATACTAGACATTACTTGGATTTTTTTTAATACAATTTTTTTAACTACTCCTGATTGCATCAGCTTCTCGCCAAAAAAATACCCGTCAAATTAGGTCCCTTAATTTTAGATTAACAGGAACGGATAGATAGACAGACATTAAAAAAAATAATTTTATTGTTATTTTGGTTTATGTTCCATTCAATATGCATGGCGGTTATTTTTTAGAAGTAAATTTTGTGTGTTTGTTAAATTGTAAGGGGTAATCTCGGGATCTACTGAAGCGATTTTAAAAATTCTATCACCAATAGGTAGCCACATTATTGCTGTGTCACAGGCTATATAAAAAACCGAATACGATATTTAACATTATGCCCAACGAAGTGGGCACGGGCCAGCTATCATTCTATATGTCATCGAAAGATAACAACAATAGCAAATTTCTACATTTCCTAGGAAATTTACTAATATAAATCTTCGTATGATTCTAAACGGGAGATAAATTATATTATTTTACGACCACATTTTCGCAAATTTATAAACTTACCGCACTCACACGTAAAATAATATGTAAGCAATAACAAACTCCATGTGCGCTCTGATTAGTTGAATAGGTTGGTTGGTTGAAAGTTAACATCACCAATCAGAGAGCAGTATATTATTTGCTGTTTTTAAAATAAAACAAATAATTCAAAAAATAAAAAAAAAAACCCGACTGCGTATAAAGTAAACCTACGTACCTAATAAAAATAAAACTGAAAAGACAAAAACAAGTACTGCAATCTGGATCTATGAAGAATAACTATCAAGGTAATTAAATTAAAAATAAGTCTATAGAAACTTAGGCAGTCGGGGCCCATTAAAATCTATGGCTCACAAAGCCATTCTATTCTCCAATTATTGGAGTTGGATTTTACGCAGTCGGGTTTATTAATTTTTTTAATTATTTGTTTTATTTTAGACTTTTTAGTTATGGTTTCCATTATAACGATGGGCATTCTTATCGGCATCAGTACTACATCCCAATTTCATTGGAATTAAACTTAAATGCATTGTAGAAAGTAAGTAAGTACAAACGTGATGGTCTATGTTTTTGTTAATAATTATTAATTATTTATTAGTAAATAGTCACTCTAATCGAAAAGTGATGAAAGAAAACTATCAATAATTTTTAAATCCCTATTCAACGATGATATATTTTGATGATTTTTTTTTTTTCATGTTCACAATATGGCGTCCTATAGTCGTCATTTTGATTTTTTATGAATTATATGTCTTTAGTGACATTCGCAGGACTAAGAGAAATCGATTGACGTATGAATCGTAAAAATTGGCCCAGGCGTTTAGTCTGTATAGTGCTTCAAAGGAACAAACATACATACATACATAGACTGATGTACACATTACCCTTCTTTGCGGCGCGCAGTCGGGTAAAAGGCGTTAAATTAAAAGCTCTTCTGTGATCGAACCATTTGGAACCTTACGAATTCGTTATTTGGTAAGACGAGACGTCGCAAATTGATAAATTTGAGAAAATATATATAAATAATACAGTTTTTCTCTCGTTTAGAAAGGATTCTAAACGAACGATACGAAGGTTTATAAATTTCCTAGGAATGTTTCGTTATTTTCCGTATATATACGATTAATGATATAATACATTGATAAAAACTTAGGATGCCGAATTTTATGAAAACTGTCTCAATGCTGTAAAAAATACTTCATATTTACAGGTTCATTAAGGTCGAAATAATGAATGTTATAATTTAGGTCTCAGAAAAGTAAGGAGGGTATGCTATGTTTCGATTAAAGTGTGTGAATCGAATAAACAGAACAAAGCATATTAAATATTTGAATAAATTTAGAAATAATAAGCCGAAATACCTGGGTCTCCACGTGGTCCTCTTTCTGCAATTGTTAATGAATATGGAGGTTGTTGTAGTCGACCCTTGCGTCCTTTTTGACCAGGAGGTCCGGCCATACCCGCGGGCCCTTTGTTTCCTTTAGTTCCTTTAGTTCCAGGGATTCCAGGAAATCCCGGTGTTCCTTTTTGACCACGTGGTCCAGATAAACCCTCAACTCCCATATATCCTTTCTGTCCTGGGAAGCCGTCATCACCCCTTTGTCCCTTGGGACCTGGCATACCTTTAAAAATAGACAAATAAAAAATTAAAAATAAATAAATACAGCTACCAAATAACATTAAAGGATTTATGTGTGTACCAACCTGACTTGCAGAATGGACAATCGTCCCCACGATCTCCTTTCAATCCAGGGAAACCCGGTTTCCCGGACGTTCCACGATCACCTGCAGTTCCAGGTCGACCTGGTGGCCCTGTTTCACCTACAGGACCAACCCCATACACACCTCGACCAGGATAACCAGGAGGTCCCAAAAATCCTGTTTCTCCTCTATCACCTCTTAATCCAGGTACACCGTCAGTACCTGGAATTCCTTCTTCTCCATCAGGACCAATTACTGTAGCTCCTTTAAAACCTTTATGTCCCATTTTCCCTGGTGGACCTGGATTTCCTGGTGGACCATAATTTCCCGGAAATCCTTTAAAACCATCGTTTCCTGGTTCACCTTTAGGTGATAAACCTATTACACCAGCACGTCCGGGAAGACCTTTTATGCCAGGTAAACCGGGTGGACCCACAATACCGGGTAACCCTGTTGCACCATCAATACCAGGGTTACCCCGTGGACCGGGAGGCCCTATTGGACCTTGAGGACCCATCGAACCAGGGCGTAAAGGTTCATTTAGTCTTTCATCGTATATTCCTGGTTCTCCCATAAATCCTTGTTCACCAGGTATACCAGGTCTTCCATCTTCACCAGGTTCTCCGGACACACCATCATCGCCATCTTCCCCTGCATATCCAGGTGCTCCCTTGTCACCCTTTAGTCCCGGTGGACCTTCACGACCACGACGTCCAGGTTTTCCTCTTGGTCCGTTATCACCTTGATCCCCTTTATAACCTTGTGGTCCATGTATACCATAAGGTCCCTTAATTAAAAAAAGGAAATAATTAACGTAATTCTACATACGAAGGTTAGAATAGTTGGATTTTGCGAATAAACAAATAATATTCTAAACGTACACACTGAAATCTTAATATTTATATATATGACGCAGGCGGATTGTATAATCCGCTGTATTAACGATTGCGGATTGAATGCGGATAAGTAAAAAACCGCCTAAATGTATTCGTCGCCATATGTTAGTTTTTTTATATATTAGGTTAGGTTAGGTTAGTTATTTATCATTATAAAAAAAACTTATTTACTCATCTTTAATAAAAATGAAGCTGAGCATCAAGTTTTTTTATAATCATACAAAACTAACCTAACCTAACCTAATTTAATAAAAATAAAGTAGAGTAATCAAGTTCTTTTTATAATGATACAAAAACTATGACAATGATACAAAAATAATAAGAATATAAGAATTTATAATGATCCAAATACTACGCAAGACAATACGGCTAAACGTTGAACCGCCGCTTTGCATAACGGCTAGCCGTAATGTAATACAGCGGATTATACAATCCGCCTGCGACATATACATTAGTGGACGACTATATAGTATGTCGAGGACCGTCAGTAGTGTTTCTAATTAGTCGTCCACCACTGTACCTATACATAAATTGCGTGTCACGTTGTTTGTCCACGATTGACTCCTTAACTACTGAACCGATTTTAAACTAAATTTGTACACCGTGCCCCGTTTGATCCTATTTAAAAGATGCAATATTCAATAATATATGCAAACGAAACCGGGACAGGTCGCTAGTATATTTATTTATTACTTTGTCACATTTATAGATCATATAAAGGACGTGTAAACGTTGGCGCTTGTAATCCTCAATATATGTATGTGTAAATGAATCAATTTTTTAACTCTTGACTAAAATGTTAACATCAACATTTAGTATATGTATATTGTTATATTTCCAAACTTGTCATTTTGAAAATAAAATACAAAGAAAAATATATATAAAAAGAGTAATTTTTTACTCACTGGTGCTCCTGTTGCACCAATTTCTCCTTTGATCCCTTTTACACCTTGTGGACCTCTTAAACCCCTATCACCTCTATTACCCTTTGCCAATACTGTTATGTTCTGTTGGACTTGATCTATGTATATAGTCTGAGCAGGTCTGCCTGGCTCTCCGATTTCACCCTGGTCTCCTTTTTCACCAGGTGGCCCAACCACATCTTCACCTGGATCACCCCTGTAGCCAGGTGGTCCTGGAAAGCCAGCCGGCCCCTAGAAACAAAAGCTACAATGTTAAAATAACGATTCTAAACACAAAACATTTAACAAAGACCTGTTATAAGTTACAAGCCTACCTGATCTCCTGGTTCACCCGGTTGACCACTATCTCCCCTCCAACCCATTGGCCCTTCTTGTCCCCGTATGCCAAAGCGACCAAAATCACCTTGATCACCTTTTGCACCTCTCGAATTCACGCCCCCTTCACCGGCAAGCCCTTGAGATCCTTTCTCGCCATACGGCCCTGGCGGGCCTCTGTCACCCGGTGTACCTTGAGGGCCTGGTAGACCTATTAATCCATCAATACCGCTACAACCATCCAAACCAGCTAAGCCTCTTACACCAGACAGTCCTGATGGACCCTAGAAAATTTACATTTAAATTATTAGATTTTACCTACAACGTTGGCCGAATTATTTAAACATACTGTAGCTTTTTCTTTTCAAATCGTATTTAAAATATTATTTGGCACCCTGTTCAATCTAGATTTATTTTATAATTGGATTGTTTAAGATTCAAGTATCTTAAAGAGGATTGATTGATATAATTTATCACATATATATTTTTATGAATTTTAATTTTGCTATTTACATTCTAAACAGCCTAAAAAATTAATAAAAATAATATTACCTGTGGTCCAGTCGGACCTCGAGGTCCATAGGGGCCGTCAACACCCTGAAACATATTAATCACTTTACCATTGTTCTACATTTGGCATAGGTACATAAAACTTCTCAACATCGAACCATTGTTGGTCGATCTTCTTCCACCACAATAAGTTTTTCTATCACTACTATATATACGTACCCTTTCGCCTTTGTCACCCATGTCACCTCGTTCACCCCAATCCCCAGGTACCCCGATAGTACCAGTTCGTCCTTCAGGGCCATCGTCACCGTATTCACCTTGCACACCTATAACTCCTAATGGCCCTACATCCCCTCTGTCACCTTTTAAGCCTGCACAATTGCATCTTGTTTGGTTGCAAACAACCTGAAATGAGACGAAATATATTGTTTCATTAAAAACAAATATAACGTTTTGAACCTATTATATTTATTTATTTATTTATTTTATTTATTTTACCCTTTTACACATAGGAATCTGATATACTAAACAAATAAATTAAATTTAGGTGTAAAGGGCGGCCTTATCACTTAAAGTGATTTCTTCCAGGCAACCCGAAAATACAAGAAATAAAATAAAAAAGAAAGGAACTGTATATTTCATTGTCTATATATTAAATTTCATAATGACAATGTATTTGAAAATATTGTGTTATAATCTTGGATGCTTACTACCTTACATGCTTACTACTTATAATCATATTAAAGAGAAGAACACAAAAGCGAAAGATTGGTTTGCGAATATGAGAAGACAGGTATGAAAACTTACTGATTCAATTTTGTTATTTAGATTGGAGATGCGTTTAGCCCACGCGCTATTCCTGCATTTAATGTTAAACTATTATTGTCTACGATATTAATTTTTCTTCAGATTTTAAAAACAATCCTTATATGACTTTATCAATAAAACCCACTATATTGTAAAGTGTCATAGTCATCAATTTTTCTGTACTTATAGTAAAGTAAGTAAACTTACCCGGGTTCTGTTACTACAGATATGAAGCGCAGAAAGTAATAATATTTTTTATATAAAGAAAGAGTGCAGCGCTAGGTAGTTGTTAATAGAGACTTCAGCTGTTATATGCAGTGCGCATGTGAATAGTTTGAAAAAATGTCCCGTTTTAGTCATGGAACAATTACTTAAATACTTTTTTAATGAATTATGCAGTTAAAGGTATTATAATAAAAGGATTTATTGAGTACCTACATTTGTTATAAGCGTACGTGCCTTATCATCAGGACCTCTGACATACATATTGCCGGAGCAAGTGTAAGACCGTTGCACTTCCTTCCATTTAGTAGAGCATATAAATTTCTTTGATTAAAAGGGATTTTTATATGCAATAACGTAGCGTGAAAACCGTAAGGAAATGAATACAGGTATAAAGGTTATTCGTAATAAACCTATACAACATATTTTTCTTATCAAATAGCAACGATTTTAAGATTCATTTTCATTCATTCATCATTTGTGTCGAAATTGTAACTAAAATATTAAAAGGTGCCCCTACACCTTTTAAAATTTGTGACATGTGACCGATGTGATCACACTCCAAACAAATGTAAAAATTTCTGTGTGAGAAACAATGACAACATTTGAAGGAGCCAAAAGGGCAAAAGTATTAACTTAGTTAAATTCAAAAGAGTCATTTTGCAAATAATTCTTAATATCCCAAATTACGTACTACAGATAAAAGAATTTATATAGGTAGGACTGAAACTCAATTTGATATCAGCTGACGCTGTTACGGAGAGGAGTAAAAATGCGCGAACTTTTTTTATTTTTCATTCTTGAACTTAAAAATTCAAACGATCCATTACCACGATATACTTTTTTCTTACTTTCATTAATGAATAAAAACGATTTAAACTTTAAGTAGGTAAGTGTTATTAACGAGTTTCTGAGGAACGCAAGTCTCATGAATCTAGATTATTAATTGACGGACCATTTCAATCAAACTAAAGCACTACATCACCGAAATCTATTGTCTTGACGTTATCTTAAATTAGCTTATATTGTTTTGCGTCTTCTGATTTGTGACCCACATTGCAGCGCCTAGCATTGAAATAATCACATTAGGTACAAATAATAATGATCGTATTAAAAATTGTAATGGTAAAACTAGATAAAAGTAAGTAATGACGTCAAAATCATGTTTTTCACATAGGAACAGTATAATTTTCAGCGTGTGAGCTTGTTCACGACGAGAGGCCGTAAGCTTCCGCTGCGTGGGCGACCGCGATGTGGATCACTCGCTTGACGTCCGGTTATGTATTGTGCGTGTCCACCACACGCGCCAAAACGAATACGTAGCAAAAATAATTATTAGAATTTCTGTCTTAAGCATATTTATTTCAATTAAACTTATTAAAACAATTTATTTTTACTGAAATATATATTATATAGATAATATAACACAAAGTTAAAATTACATTTAATTTGACTACAATTCTATTATTTATTTTCCTTAATCAATCATTAGACAACGACCTAATTTTATTGGACGATTATTCCGCAAGCAGTTACAGAGAACAAAAGAAATTTCGTAGAGAAACCTTCAAACTCTTTAACTTGCTCTTATTTAATTTCTTAACTAGGCACAATGATATTATTATTGTTATTATTGCCCTTGAAAAAATACGAAAATGACAGAATGAACTTACTTTTTTGACTAAGTATTTGTAAAATTTTTTTTTCTTCGGTAACTATTTGTTTACAAAGATCGTGAAGCAGGTTCACATTCAATCATAGATACGGATGCTATATGATATTTGCGTCAGATATTCCCGTACGAGCATTTATTTGCTAAATTTTAACGAAAATTAAAGTGGTTTAGGAAAATTCGTTAAGTTGTCCTACCGTAAAAATCGGCTAACTGGAAAGCTTATTACAAAAGTGATTCATCATAAATAACTGCGAAACCTTCTTGTATTTATATGAACATGTCGTTACCTAAAAATATTCATTTAAAGTTCTTGTTATTTATCTTTTAATGAAACGAACTATGTATGTATATAATAAATAATACAATTATAATTTATCGCGTGTGCAAATTCGTTCCTCCTCTTCTACATTGTGCACAGAACATGACATAATGCTATTTGATTCCTAGAATGCGCATGTTAAGCTTTATATTAGTCAACAATGATATTATACTCTTTATTAAAATTAAATACAGCTAATGTGATATTGTTATGACGTAATGAAATCTTGGCTAACGTTACGAAATATGTGCGATTATTATTTAGTTAGTAACATAGAGCTACAACTGAATTAAACGAGGTATAGAGAGAATTTTATCGTTTTTGTAATTAAGAATAATATTAAATAGTCCATCAAAATGCTTGGTCTGCAAAAGTAATTAAACACTACTGGTTTTGATATTATAAGTCTGGGACAATCATCATTAGTTGCTAAAATATAATAATATGATGTCGACGATGATCACATATGGTAGGTACAGTTGTAGCGATTATAGAAGGAATGATTCATTAGTTGCAATTCGTGGAACGGAATGGATAAACAATCATTGCAGTGTCCCAGCGATAACGGCCATTCGCACATCCCGCTGTCGTCCCGCGCCCCGAGTCCTGACTCCCGCGTATTGCCTTCCACGTGCCATTTATTTCAAACTTTTTTACAAACTGAGACGTAAGTAGTTAAATTTATGGCTATAAGCAGCTAAAAGATGTCATACCTAGCAGTCAAAAGGTTATATAAGAAGAATCGATACAGAGAAGAAAGTATTGATTCCTCAGAATTCATTTGTTATCTAGGTAAAAATTTCAACTACAGATAATATGTTCATTAGATTTCAAAAATAACGTAATTTTTTATTCAATCATATTCGTACTTTTTTTGTCATTTTATTAGCTACATATATTGTCAATAAATATGTTATATTTTGTTATAAATTTAGTACTGTAGTATAATATTTAGGTTAAAAAGAAAACGGTCGAGATTTACGATCAGTTTACTGGAATCTAGTGACCCCGGTAACTCATAAACGTGGTCTCAATAAACAGAGCTTGTAGTTGCAATATGACTAAATCACAATACAGAAATAGACTTTGTTCAGTGTTTAAACTGTTTTTATAGCGCAATCAACTGATCACCTTTAATCATATTTTGAAATAAATTGGTAGAAAATATTATCTATGTATTGTAAATCTACACCTACTAATATTATAAAGAAGTAAAGCTTGTGTGTTCGTTAAATTGTAAGGGGTAATCTCGGGATCTATTGAACCGATTTGAAAAATTCTTTCACCAATAAAATGTTACCTACATTATTGCGCAGTGTCATATAAAAAACCGAAAAGCATTATTAACATTATGCCCAACGAAGTGGGCATGGGTCAGCTAGCATTATATAAAAATCTAAATGAAACAAAAAATATATGTATTAGTTTTGTACTTTTCAGTTTATTTATAAAATATCCTTAGCATTTGCCTAGAAACATTTAAATTATTAATCTGGTTAAAAATAATGTTTACCCAAAACAGTATTTACAATCTAACTTCGTGTAAAATAAGATTTCGTGCCAGGCCTGACGTTCACCCACTAAGCCCAAAAACATATTTTAAAAATACCTATTACTCAGTATTGTGATTATAATTTGTATTCTATTGACTTTTGCGCCAATGATACATCGCGAAACATCAAATATTGTATACGAAGTATTTACTCCGTTTCAAATTTTACTGCCTACTCTAATAATAGAATAAGAACATAGCAATGAATTCAACTAGCTTTTGTTACGGCTCTGAAACTATTGACCTATTTCACATTACTGGAAGTAAGCAATAACTTTCAGTGCAATGCTCGAGGTAATAAAATCAACTTGCGAGTTGCGAGCTACTAAAAGCTTGTATATTGAAGTTTGAGTTAGATGCACAGGTCACTACAATTCTAGTTCAGTCTAATGTTACATGTATGTGGTTAGTGCTATTTCATATTATGTTAATCAGGTGGCACAATATTATCCAAGATTTACTTTTACTATTTACATAGTGTATATAGAACAAATTTTAGAACTGTAATGAAGAGACCTGATAATCAAATAATGATATAAATATATAAAAATTTTAATATAAATATATTACAATCATTTATCGTCTTCTTTTCCCAATTAAAAATGAGCAACATATATAGAACACTTCCTCTAGGGTTCAATGTTCTGACATGATGCACGTCGCGCCGATAAAACACCGACTCATGAATTGAACCCGAGCATTGACAGGACAACTCACCCCGGAATAAACCTACTGAACGTATAGTACGTAAGCACCATCACAACGAACGTTTATTTGAAAACTTAAGCATTTACTCTTTATCTTATTAAAGTCTGTTCTATTAAAGGGATTATTTTCGATATTATATACTGTGATAAATATATGTATTTCAAATAATACATGCCTACAAGATAATAACTACTAGTAGATAAGAACCTAACGCGCAACGATTATTCACCACGGTTCACATTG
This sequence comes from Eurema hecabe, assembly GCA_026213755.1. NCBI lineage: Eukaryota > Metazoa > Arthropoda > Insecta > Lepidoptera > Pieridae > Terias > Terias hecabe. The sequence continues at coordinate 5,275,816 of JADANM010006787.1, read as the reverse complement.
TGATCTTTCAATATAAAATAGCAGATAAGTAGGCCGAAAGTTAAGAGTGATATCATAATCGTGGGAGTAATTATAATTATTTCGGCAACAGTTGCAAAAATTGTGATATACTAAGCGACAAGTTGATAGTAGGCTTCCTGTCGGCTCGATAACAGATCCTGCCGCTTATGCTGCGACCTCGTTACGACAGCTTTGTCAATGGACGCTGATTTTGACCTATTTTATGAATTTGATAGCCTACTCTAAATAACAGTAATCGCTTAATTTATTTCCGTAATTCCGAAAACCCAAGATTTATCATTATTATTTTTATTATTATTTTCTTGCTAATGTGATACCCAGATTCTATCTTACGTGAAATATATCTTATCTTACGCAATTATTTCAGGTTGGTTTTATTTTGACCACTCGATAATGCTTTTACTCTCTGAAATATAGGTGTTTCCGTAAATCGTTTCCTCCTTAATTTTTAGACGAAAAGTTCGTTATGAGATAACAAATAACATTTTATTCTTTAAATGGTTGATAAAGAAGGATGGCGTTGATACTTTTTATCAAGTACCTATTTAATAAGCTTTGTCCGCCAAATTATCAGAGGTTATAACCCTAAATGTCGAAAATTAGTTTAATTTTACAGATAAGATATTTTTTGTCCAAGCCGGAACGTGTTTATTATAATGTTTACTTACGATTCATATTTTTATGTTTGTTCTTTAATCTTAATATAGTCGGTTTGCGTTAAAATATTGCGTCCTCCTAATAAAGCGATTTACTTTACGCTTTATGTAGGGAATAAAAAAATGTGCTATTTGAATTTGTATCTGCACTTACTTAAGTACAAGCTGTGTCTCCCGGTTGTACTCCCTTCTCATCAATCTTCATCGAAATTTTGTACTTTGGTTTCGTCTT
>JADANM010006787.1:5169807-5232746 GCA_026213755.1 Eurema hecabe | reverse complement strand
TGGTACAAAGTTCTTAAAACTCCCAAAGAACCTCCTATGGCATGACCACCTTCAACTCCTACTAGGGAGCATAAGCGATGGTTGGCGTGCGCTGTTAAAATATCTGCAAGACATATCTGGCTGTTTATGTACACAATGATTATGTACATTACTTTGTACAAAATTAATTCTTTGTTTAAATTTAGACATATTTTGAGACTTTCGTATTGAAAGCTATTTTGCTAGCTGAAAATTTAGTTAAAAATAATCATACCACTAACTATAATATCGTTAAAAATGGCACATTGTGAAGAATCGATTAGTCGTTTATAAAATTATTTTTTATTCAGCCCGTAAATGTAAAAATGTTAACTGAGAAAAACATTTCATTGACTGAATTTATGGTACTTATGATTTATATTTGATTGTAGTAAAGATAGTTTAAAGTAATACAGATTTTTGTACCTACAGAAGAAATAAGAAGAAGCCATTAATATTTCAGTCATTAAATGTTCTTAGAAACGGAAACAGAATGAATAACGAGCGAATATCTATTACGAGCACCATTAAGTAAAGTAGAAGGTTTCTGGCAGCTAATTTGTTTAGTTATTCCTATAGACGTATAACAACAATAGAAAGAAATAAATTCTAATTCAATTTTATGCCGTACAAATTGCAATATTATAATTAATGCATAAGGATGTATTATGCTTGTTTGTCTATTATGCTTCAGGCTTAGACCCGAAAACCGATTTTAATGTACCTAATTTGGTACAGAGATTGTCTGTTTTGAAAAAAAAAAATACAAATTTTAACAACAAAAGTATTTTACCCCTTATGTCTTTAAGGACATAGAGGCTATTTATTTGAATATGAAAAAATAAGCTAGTATTAACTAGCTATTGAAAAGAGAGGTTTACCAAATAGCAATTTTTTTTAAATATATTTTTTATTCTTGAAATTTACTTATTGTATATGTTTTGACTAATAATTAATTTAAAGCATAATATATTCGTTCGAATTGAGAAATCTCTTCCTTTTTCCTAAGTCTGATAAAAACAATTCCGTGTAAAATAGTCTGCATGTTTTGATTCAATAAAATACTTATCTTGCTATTTGGAGAGAAAATAGACTTACATTTTTAATCGAAAATTTTTCGTAGTAAAATTCAGGCTTCTTACTGCCTCTGAAAAGGTCTGTTGCTGAAGATGGGTATCCCGACGATTATTAAAAATTTTCTCGAATTTTAAACATTCCCTAGAACTGTACGAGCATTTCAAGACCAAGATAAGACGATTCCGTTCAGCCGTTCTCGAGTTTTAGCGAGACTAACGAACATCAATTCATTATATATATACATAATATATAGTTATACCTAAAACTCCAATGAAACATATTTGTTTATTTCTGTTTTAATCATTTTTTTAACAAAATCTCAAAATGCGATATTAATTTAATGTATTTATCTATTTTTACTTACCATCAGCTGAAGTGCAAAAAGTGAGCTCGGGATGATATTTATCAGTTAACCTCTGTATCAGGTCTATCTGCTCGAAGGTGAGTTGAACTGCGTCTTTGTGCTGCGAATCACAAGGGACGTATGCGGCCCAAAACTGTCCATGTGAAAACCTTGTTTAATATTTTGATAACTGAATAATTTATGTAGCTGATACAACCACAGCAATGCGATTACCTCACATTAATATGACCATATTTATTGTATTGTATATACTTACATACGACCGGCACAATTAAATTCTGTTATTACTTTACATTCAAGAATGTGTTCAAATATTTTACATTTTTTGAAGCCGATCAAAATGGGACATATAAAAATTAATCTACATTACGAGATAATAATTTTTCATTGTCCACCCACGATGGATTCCCTTAAGTCCGGCGGATATGACAAGAAATAGTACCTCGTACGAAGATAAATTGCACCCCGCATTAAAAGCTCTTATAACCAACTGAAATAATGGCCGGCTAATGATCGCCTAAATGTATTTCAGGTCATATGGATAACTACATACTTTCAAAATATTTTCAGTGAATATGGAACTGATTACCTAGCTCTGTGTATGTAGCTCGATTTATGCACGAACGAAATGTTATATAGCAGAGCAAGTAGCATATGCAGAGACATGTAATAAGAAACGTGAGATATCTACGGCAAGTAATGGAATGTTTTATTGATTCAGAATCACTTTGTACGTAGGTACGTATTAAAAAGCACGAGATTATTTTTCTTCCTCAATCTCAGATTCGGATTAACATGATAAACATCTAAAACGACTTCATAAATTGAAACAAATACCCTAATTCTTTTGAGAAATACAATTTCAAATAGCTTTTTGGTAAATAAAATTGTTATATTCCCAAATGATTTTATTTTTGTAAATTACATAGAGTCTTACAGATTTTGACAAAAATTAATAAATTAAAGTCATAGACCCTAATAAATATTTCCAATGAAATGTATGTACTAGTACCATTATTTATATATGTATATGATGTCTTAAAATAATTGGCTTACCTGTGCAGCAACTCGACCTTGCTTCAGTCGAGGTAAATCAGTGTGACTCCAAGAGCTTGTAGCCCACGGTGAAATTGTTCTTAGATCTTCATTAAACCTTTGTACAAGTTTATTCTATACATTTTGGACATTCTAAACATGGTACATGTTTCATCCAAAATGTAAATAACAACTCAATACTCATGTTTATATGCAAATAAAGATTTATGATTTATGATTTATTATACGGTTAACAGATAATACTACTGTGCGGTTACCATAACATAAGTATAGTATCAATAGGTGAAAATATAATATATTTGCAATTATGGCAATTGTAATTTATATTGTCAAAGCCTTGATTGCGGTTAAAGTAAGGTATAAAATACGATTTATTTATTTATTTTGCTTGTAAATATTAACACGAAAGTAGTAATACTATACTACATCATCATCATCATCATATCAGCCTGTCTGTGTCCACTGTTGGACGTAGGCCTCTTCAAGTGATGTCCAGCGCGACCGGTCCCCAGCCACCTGCATCCAACGGGACCCAGCGATTTTTACCAGGTCGTCGGTCCATCTCGTAGGTGGCCGTCCCACACTGCGCTTTCCGGTACGTGGTCTCCATTCCAAAATCTTTTTGCCCCAGCGATCGTCCAATCTCCGTGCTATGTGGCCGGCCCATTGCCACTTCAGTTTGCTAATCCTACGGGCTATGTTAGCAGCTTTAGTTCTTCTACGGATCTCCTCGTTCCTGATTCGATCACGTAGAGAAATGCCCAGCATAGCCCTCTCCATAGCTCTCTGTGCAACATTGAGCCTCTTAAAAAGATCTTTAGTGAAGCACCACGTCTCACAGCCGTAAGTCATCACCGGTAACACACATTGGTTGTAAACCTTTGTTTTAAGGCACTGTGGAATTTTGGACGCGAAGACATTGTGCAATTTACCGAACGCTGCCCAGCCGAGTTGGATTCGTCTACTGACCTCTCTCTCAAAATTGGACTTTCCTAATCGTATTGCCTGTCCTAGGTATATGTACTCGTCCACAATTTCAAGAGTAAAGCTCCCAACAGTTGGAACGGTGGGTGCAACATGGGCATTGAACATAATCTTTGTTTTATCCATGTTCATTTTAAGGCCCACGTGTTGGGAAACTTTATCTAGACCACCGAGCATTTGTCCGAGATCTTCCAGCGACTCAGCCATGACTACAATATCGTCGGCAAATCGAAGGTGCGTTAAGTATTCGCCATTGATGTTGATGCCTAGTCCTTGCCATTCCAGGAGCTTGAAAGAATCTTCCAGAGCGGCGGTAAACAGTTTCGGAGATATGACATCTCCCTGTCTTACTCCTCGCTGTAATGGGATTTCTTTCGTGCAATGCTCCTGTACTCGGACTGACATAGTGGCGCTGTTGTACAGAAACCTCAACACTTCAATGTACCGATAGTCTATACGACATCGCTGGAGAGATCTAAGGACCGCCCAGATTTCGACAGAATCAAAGGCTTTCTCGTAGTCCACAAACGCTAAGCATAGTGGCCGATTATACTCCTCGGTCTTCTGTATAATTTGCCGCAGCGTATGTATATGGTCTATAGTGCTGTAGCCTTTTCGGAAACCTGCTTGTTCGGTAGGTTGGAAGTCATCGAGCTTTCGTTCGAGGCGATTTGTGATGACTCTGGAGAATAACTTGTAGACATGGCTTAACAGTGTTATGGGCCTGTAGTTCTTCAGTAAGCTTTTGTCGCCTTTTTTGAAGAACAAGACGACTATGCCCTTATTCCATGCCTCTGGCGTTTTCCCAAGAAGCAAGGAGGAATTAAAGAGCTTTTGAAGGACTTTCAGTACCGGTGTTCCACCCGCTTTCAAGAGCTCTATAGTAATTCCATCCTCACCTGGTGCCTTGTTATTCTTAAGCTGTTTTAGAGCCATCCTAATTTCGTACAAACTGATGTCGGGGATGTCTTCAGTATAATGTCGAGTTAGCTTGGCTCTGGGGTCTGCCACTATACAGCTTGGCTCGGCAGAGACCGAGGTATACAATTGTCCATAAAACTTCTCTATCTCCCGTAACATCTCTGACTTGTTCGACGTCACACGACCTTCCTCGGTCGTTAATTTTGTCAACTGGCTTTGCCCAATAGATGCGTCTCTTACAAACACTTTGGAGCCTTGGTTCCGCTCGATTGTCTCTTTAATACGCTGGGTATTAAAAGAGCGCACATCATGTCGCAGAGACTTCGTAATCTGTCTATTGAGCTGGCTATATGACTTCGCGTCGTCCGGAGTGTGGAGCGTCATCGCACGTCGGCTAGCCATGAGGTGTCGGGTATGGTCGGATAATTTTTGAGATTTGTTTTTAGGGTGGGTTTTAGAATACTTGCACCCTACCGTACGGACAGTTTCCACCAGCCTGCTGTTAAGATCATCCACTGATGCACAACTGTCTAGCCCTTCGAAGCGGTTTGATAATTCAAGCTGAAAGCTCTCGGGGTTTTGGATATTTGCATTCGACGATCGGAGCCTAGGCTTCATCAGACGCGATCTTTCCAGTTTGACATTGATATTCAATGTGCCTCTGACAATTCTATGATCACTTCCGGTTTTAATCCTGTTGATTACAGACACATCATTGAATATCTGCCTTCTGGTGCTCATGATGAAGTCTATCTCGTTTTTAGTTTGACCGTCGGGACTCAACCAGGTCCATTTTCTGTGCGGCGACTTTTGGAAGAAAGAATTCATCATATAAAGTCCTTCTTTCTCCATGAAGTCAGCTAGCATCTGGCCTCTGGGATTTCGCTGCCCATACCCGAATTGCCCCACTCTCAGCTCACCATCGTTTCTAGTGCCCAGCTTCGCATTAAAGTCTCCCATTACAACAGTAAAACGTGATTTGGAGCTATGTATGGCCCTACTGATGTCCTCATACACGGTTTCCACTTCATCATCCGGGTGTGTCATAGATGGGGCATATACCTGCACTATCTTCAAAGAATATCGCTTGGATATTTTAAGTACCAGGCACGCTACTCTATTTGACACACTTCCGATGGACTCGATGTTGTTAATGAGCGACTTGTGGACGATAAATCCAACCCCACCTTGGGACTTCCGTTCACCCTCTCGATGGTAGAACAAGTGGCCGGACTGTAAGGTTGCCGTATCCTCTCCCTCTCTTCGGATCTCCGATAAACCTATAACGTCCCAGCGTAACTTGTTCATCTCTTCTTCCAGCTCTACTAGCTTCTCGTCCACTCTCAATGTGCGCACGTTGTATGTTACCAGGGCCAAATGTCGTTTTTGGGGGTGGTAGCTTGACCTCTTCCGGGGATTCTTAGCACCCCTTGCCCCGCCGTTACCGTGGCCGCTACCGTAGCCAGGACTAGCGGGGCCGCCGGGGACTAGGGGCCTGGTTTTATTGGGTGTACTCAACATTGAAGGTAACTAGCCTACTAGAACCACGCTGGCTAGACGGGTTGGTCCAGGGTTTCGTTTCGAGTTTTCCTTCTCTCGCACTAGGTGGAATAGTGCATTTGCCTCTTAGTCGCCTTTTACGACTCCCAGACATAGAGAGGGGTGGTGACATATGTATTCTTATGCCGTCACCACACGGCATATACACTATACTACAACTGATGATATAATGAAAAAAAGATTATTCAATTTTCATAATTCCACGTACCGGAAGTCCTTAATTTTGTTGTGTAAAAATTTCCGAATGTTCCAGGGTATGTCGTTATGGCCATCGATGAGTGGAGTGTCATGTAGGAGTCGTTCAGCGAGGCGGAGGCGTTCGTGGAGAGGCGCGCCCGGCGGCGCCCGCAGCGCCAGCGGCCCGGCCACGCAAGCTGTGCCGGCCACTAGCACCAACACCGCCACGCAACACCAACGCCTTTGCCACCCTGACAATCCTGTGTATATATTACAGTCACAGTTCATTGAACTTTATTATATGATTTATGCTTACAGGTGCTTTATGTAACACTTATACTATTAGAAACATAAGCTCAACCTATATAATTATTATATATTTTGTTAAAATGAGAATATTTTTACACCCTTATCGAACCATCGACAAACAACGAAAAATGTTATCATTTCATTTAATTTAAACGGAAGACCTTCGGAAAATCGAAAAATAATTTATTCGATAGCTACCATAAAACTTTCACAATAACCTAACCTAAATAAAAGCGAAAATGGATTACATTAAGGAGTTCGTGAAAATTTTATCCTTTCTTTAGTCGCTTATTCAATTTATTCGAATGGCATACATATTTTAATGAACCTAAAAAATGCGAGGCTAAACGATAATCCGATTAAGGGAATGGTGAGCTTTGATTTTTATTTTAATAAAGGTATTACCCAAACATAAAAATATTTTTATATACTTTGATTCAAATCAGTTCGGAAAATGTAATTCTTCATATTACTCATGTAATAGATGACTGTCTGAACTGTACCTATCGGTAATCATAACTATTAATTATAACTACATACTATTAAATCTTGCTTTATTGACCTGGTTGATTTATGGTTGATTTTTTATAAAATATTTGTTAGGGGATTACGTTATCAAGAAGCTTATAATTGACTATTTCTTCACAAAAATGGTGAATTATCCATTTCAATTAAACTATAAGCGGTAGTTCTATAATTCTGTTTATAGAGAAGACTAAAAAAGTGATAAAGAAGGGCTTTATCGAAGCAGGGAAGTAGACCACCGGCTCTAGATCACCCTGAAAGTGATCCCTCCCTTGTACTTACGAGATGACGCACCGGTTGTGGTAGAACTGTGGCTAGTTGTAGAAGTGGTAGTAGTGGGCACCCATCGCCTAGTTTTGCAGGCGCTACATGAAATCCGGTCTTGTGCCCGATCCGTTACGTCTGGAGCTGGAGGCTGTAGTTTCTTACCCTTGAGTCAAATATATTATTAATATGTGCAATATGTAATGCATATTTTATATTTAATATCAGTATAAAATCATCAATTTATTATCAATGTAATATCAAAGTGAAATTGTAGATACTTTTAACTTAGTAGCAAAATATAAGTAGGTACTTAACGTTATTTACGAGTATATATAATAATAAGTTTTAATATAAATTTCCATATATAGAATGGCATGGTAAAATAACGTATCGCATGGTATTACTACCAAAATTACTTTCTTCCTAAGGTGGAAATTCTTTTGCTTGCAAATTTTATCGCTAGAGGTTTGAATTTGTTCTAGAAACTTGAATCAGTTGAGAAGTCTAAGCGCTGTTAGATTAAAGTGAAGTTATAAGTTTCCTATAGCGATTAGGTTTTTTATTTTTATTTAAACTTAAATTACGCTAAAGAAGAACGTGTCGGAGCATTGTTTAATTTCCACTAGAATATAATTTGATATAAACAGTAAAAATAAACTTACATGAGTGTCCAAAAACATCGATTGAAGTTTATGTGATTGGTCGAAGTTGCAAGTACACTGCGCATTTACATTCCTAAGGTTATTGCCTATACTTCTATCAGCATCGACGAATGTTAGTCCTTCTTCAGATGATACATTATTTCGTGTGTTGCTTGTATCCTCGGGCGACCAAGTTTCCATCAATCTATCCGCAAATCTCTCCGAAGGAAAATCGTTATAGGACATTTGTCTTCTAATACCTCTACACCGACTTCTGTTGTCTAAAGTTGAAAATTTGATAGATGATGAATTTCGCAAAATACACTCTTCATTTCTATCCAAGTTTCTTATTTTGGGTTTTTTATTAGATTTATATAATTCTGAATTACAATCTCGGAGACGATCAAAAGGTTGGTCGACATTAGATGAAAAATTCGCATAAGTATTAATATTTTCTTTTAAATTAATTTTAGATTGGGAACTTGAGTCCGTAAAGACGCAACTTTGACTGTTAGTTTTTCTTTGAGTCTTATCTGCAAGTGATAACATTGACAGTTTCCGTAGCGAGCTCGTAGAGCCTGAAGTTATCTCTGCCAACTGCACTGCGTTTTGAGGTTTTTTTGATATAGCTTCCCCACCGATTCTTTTTAAATTGGATAATTTCTTCTTTATTTTCTGCACAAGTGTGTTCGTATGGTCGTATGATATAAATTGTTTGGAAATATAGCTAGAAACGTGTTTATTTTTCATGTATTTTCTGTCCAAACTACGATGGCTTCCGTTGGTTAAACCATTGTGACATGTTTCCCGTTTGATCCTATTAATATCATAAATATTAAGTGTATGCCCCCGTTGTTTCATTGAATCTCGATGACAGTTGAGATAGTTATTCTGCTGTATATTGCAGTTGCAGACTAAGTTGAAGTCATGGTCAGATAGGTGTTGATTGTAGCATTGTCGCTGAGCAGCAAGCGCGAGACAAGCGTCGCAATCTACGCCGAGAAGAAGTTCAAGACTGGTATTTCTGATAAAACCGTCACTAAACGTTCGTAACCGATACTGAGATGAATGTGGCGTGTGTTCAGGTTCAAAATCTGATATGAGAGTCTCTTCATTTTTATTTCCATTTGGATGAACACAATTGGCTTCATCGTCTATCATGGTAGCTACGTCGCGGTTCACGTGAATAACTCTCGGCTGACGTATGAATCGACTGTCACTACGCACTGAGCATCGGGAAGGTGATGGTGAAGGTCTTTTGAAATCGTCCACTTGAATCATGATTAGTTCACTTTATGCCCCATACTCTGTACTCCTATAAAGAAAAAGAGATAATTGTAATCGTAAATGATTATTTTTAAAAAAATTTAATTTAACAAACTATACTCATACAAAAAAACAACATTTACAAGTAGGTAATTTAAAAATAAGTGTACGTATATATACTTTTTAAATTTTGAATAACATGTCTATCCATTATAATAATATTGTAATATTAAGAGAGTGGTCTCATAGTAATGTTAACAGTGTTAAACAAAATAAAACGAGTATGTTGAAAGATATTTTTATGGCTTGTAATGGATAGTACAATTATATAAAATAATAGTTTTTTTTTTAATAGTTTTAGTTAGTTGGTCCCCTATTTATGTTTTTAAGAACGTTATGAACCAATATTATGCGCTTAAATAATAAAGTTTTAGATTAAATAATATATTTTAAAAATAATGTGGTGCTCTTCTAGATCGATGTCGTTAAAACTTGCGCAGGAAATAGAACGTTGTATTAAAAGACGATTTTAATGATTTATCCCATTTAACGGGTAACTTCTTAAATGGATTCCCTTCATTACTTTTTTATCAAAGCTACTTTTGGCAAAAGATTGAATAAGATCTTTTGGCGAACAAAAATATTATGTAAAAACTTATAAAATTGTTCTTTATCTTTAAAGGTATAATATTATGTAGTATAAAGTCAATTAATTACATTGGAAAACTCTATGGTAGGTTGAAATGCAGGTATCTTCTTTAGGAAATTTCACCAATATATTATTTAATTTCTGTGAAATTCTCATAAATAAGTTTATAATAATACATTATATGATATTTCAAAGCAATACAACACAAAGTATTACACACAAAATTAGCATGTATCAACTATCAACTGTCGTTTTAAATTACTTATTTTGAAAAGGCATGTGTGTCTGATTTCCTTAATATAAACAAACCATGAAGTCATCAATAAGTGAATGGCCGTATTCATGCTTTGATGAAATGTGACGGGGTACTTTCACAGAAAATCGGCGCTCAATAGTAGCATCAAAGGTTGTCCGTAACACAGGTACCGGAAACCCGTGTCCCGAAGGTATACCATTAAACATTTTATTTCATATTTATAGCTCAGCTTTACACGAGCTCTGCTATTCGTATGAATCGAGCTACTAAGGTATTTTTGTAATAATTATTCAGTTTAAATATTTTTCATATTAATCTTCGGGGTGGTAATTTTTAAACTAAATATAGTTGATGTAATTAGTTGATATAATCAAATGGTCTATATTCACGGTCAGTTTTATTGCAAAGTAAAATAGAATTTTTACAAACTAACGAACAAACTTTTTTTCTTAAGCCGATTATTAATTTTCTTTTACCATTATTCTCTTCATTTAATTTTTAATGTTTATTATATGTGAACAAATAAAAGCAAAATTCAAGCCAAAACTTACTAGAGTAAAAATGTCGCTTTGTCGTCGCACTCAATCTGAATTTAAGTGGTTGTACAAATAAACGTGTTCTCAGAACACGTGTGGGTAAACATTTGACTCCAACAAGATGTGTCTTCCTTTCTTTGAGAGGTAACATTTGACTAAAGGAGGTAAACATTAATGTTTTCGTTTTAGATCAACGGGAAGAGCAGAGTTTGCTATTTATATATTGTATTTTTATTGTAATTCTAATTTATATTTTTCAATACCTAAATCAAATTATTAAATGCAATAATAACAGATTTACAAGCCTGTTTTAATATTTACTGTTTGGGTACCCTGTTAAATTAAACACAAGAAGAAAGGTAAGAAAGTAAAAACCCATATTCAATATCAAAACCGCTATGGGCAATTTAAATGTCTATCTAAAAAAATAACTCAAAAAAATACATTTAGGACATGACTTTGGTACTTATATTTGTGTAACTAGAAATGTTTTCACAAATATAAGTACCTTATCCACTTGTATTGGTAAATTTATGATTATTTATTCTCATTTTAAGTGAAATTATAATATATAAATCAAAACTTTTGGGCGTACCATTCAGGAACAAAAAACAAACACTATTTTAATTCAAGCGGATATAACCTCGGGGTAGTAGCCTGAAATCGAGTAGATGAATATACTATACATTCAAATAAGATTTTTTATTGTTTCATGTGATTTCAATAATTCCAATAATTGTTTACAAAGACAATCAAAACAACTAATCATTCAGAGTGGGAATAACAATTTTGATTAAGCAATAAAAATATGTAGATACTCACGTTTACAAGAAATAGAACACTATATTTGTTTTAATAACAAATTTCGTTTACACCGCTGCATTTTAACGATATTTATGCAAAGCATTGTAAGTTCACGAGAAGTTAAGCTGTAAAACAAACGGGTTGAATGGTAAAGAACACGGTTGCATTTGCCGCTATCTACGGACGAGTTCCCGCGTTGTAGAGCTACGAAGTGCTACGTGAGAGGCAAGCGGCCGCGAGAAGTTCGTAGGTCGCACTGGTTCCGCTTTCGGCTCCCTGCGAATAATCCATACCCGAGAGGCGAGGAGGCTGTAGTCACCGGACAGGAGGGCGGCCGGCCGCCCAGCACCGACTGCTGCCTCCCGCGGGCTGCGGCCGGAGCGCGGAGACGGCTCGTTCCCGCCACCGCCGCCGCCGCCGGCAGTGGCGTGTTGACACAATTTGAAATAATGTCAAAGAGGTGATTGCTAGGATCTTCGAAAACATGCATACTGTTCTTATTCTTACAAAACAAATTTATTTAGTCTAACACGCGCTCCGGAATGTATATTTAACTGCGGTTTATAGAAGTCGACGGCTGGAAAGTTTAGGTACTCAAAATCATTAATCACTGGCAATGCAAAAGACAACGGTTTATTTGAAACATAGACAGCCGAACCGAAGAATTAATTGCATTTTCGATTGCTAATTTGTAGCTGGAGTTGCTGATAAAATACGAACAAATTAAATATTTTGTGACTAGATTAAATACGGTGGTCTTACATATTATTCACGCAAAATTATTATAAAAGATGACGATATTACGATATTAGTTGTTATTATTTGTTAAGATTAAGATGTTAGATTATTTATTTTGATGAGATTATTGAAATGGTGTTGCCCTTAAATTTTAATTTAAATTATATTAAAAAAAATAGATAAGGCTAGCACTCCTATCTTTTTCCCTTTATCATCAATTATTGATCCTTCTGCTCAGTTGTGACCTATAACTTAAGAAAACAACAACCTAACGGTATGTTTGATAGAATAACATTATAAAAGAATATTTCTCTAGAAATAGGTTGCAAGGAATAAATTCAGGCGGCTTGGGACACTTAGTAACGGCGTACTTTTTGATCCGGTAAGGATTCAGCAACTGGGTGAAGGACGATCGTACTCTGGGCTTGAATCGTAATGGTCCGAGTTTATATTTGATTGCTTGAATATATTAGTTTTCATTAGTTCAATCCCTACTAACATAATTGAAGTTTGGAGAATTTGTCATTCACGCACAAAATAGTGAATGGTTTTTGATAAAAGGTACTGCAGCGCACGGATGATTCTTAATTAATTATTGTTATATAATTATGCCCATTAAAAGTGCTGCCTAATTATTTTGTTGTCGCCTTTATTAAAAAAAATATTTTTATTCATGAAATATATATTACTAGCTATTGCCCGCGACTCCGTTCGCGTGGACTTTCATATAAACTGTGACCCCCCTTTCCTCCCTTACAATCCTCAAAAATTGTAGCCTATGTGTTATTCTGATGTATAAGCTATATTGTGGTAAAGTTTCATTCAAATCCATTCAGTAGTTTTTACGTGAAAGAGTAACAAACATCCATACATCCATACATCCATACATCCATACATCCATACTTACAAACTTTCGCCTTTATAATAGTAATAGGATTTAACTTACTTATTAAAAACGCAAGAATATAGCTGCTAAGAATAAGTTTTTTCACTTTTATTACGTACGTCTATAACAATAAATTAAAGAAACGTGACCAGCTTATTAGTCGCTGCATTGGGAAGGTACGTCGTCGGAAAAATTAAGATTAAAATTTCTATCGCGTTCTTACATTGATTAAGGTATTATCACAGTCTTTTTCGTATTTTTTACATTTCAGCCAGTTCATAACTTACAACTTAAACAAAATTGTAATGTACTGATTAATTAATAGTATAATTATTATTTTTTGAGAGAATTAAATTTTACTTAAACACACCAAATAATTAAATCCAATCAAGCAACACAATATGTCTCAAATGGCCTTAAATTAAAAATTTCAACGTCGCAGTCAATAAAATTTAACGTGTTCGTATAGTGAAGGTGAAAATTTAATTAATATTTTTCAATTTGAGGTCGAAAGACAGCTATAACAATAAAGCTCCGTTTGCTTTATGATCCTTTTCAACATTGTAACCTAAGCGTTGTATTTTGGAGGGGTCCGAAACATTCATTTACTAGAAAACTTTTTATAGCTGCTTCAGACATCCAAGTGCTAATAGGAATTCCTTCGAAAGACTGTAAATGGGGAAACGTGATGAGGACAGTACTATTTGAATCCGTATAATGTTGAGGATTGACTTCGCATTTACCTAGTCTGTGGGAAAATCATCTTGCAAGAGAAACCTTTCGATATTTCGTACAGGTAAGAGGGTAGAATTGGCTTAAGGTGACTTTGTTTTGATACCTTATTTACTGGCAACATCTAAATTACTTGCTTGAAATGAATTAATTTTCTGATTAAACGCAGCGCATTAGGGTTTTACATTATAATGTATACTAGTATTATTTTATTATTATTTAATATTATCCAAGATAATGAGCACCAAAGGTCATTTTAATATTTACATACTCTGAATTAAGTTTGGAACAAAAACAAACTCGGATTTTACGCTCTGCAGCAGTGTATTGAATTTCCTTAATTTTGGTATAACCTACGGAAATTTACACATAACTCATATTGATCGATGGTTGTACTGCCTATAGCCAAGTTTAATAAACACAAAGCTTCAAAGAGGCCTCCCGCTGAGCGAATGAGCGATGGAGGTTAGCATTATTATGCACTAAGGTGGTACAATATCCGGTAAAATTTAATTATGAATGCTTATGTCAGTTTTTGTTAAGCTAAATAAATTCTCATATAAGAAAGGGAATTTGAGACTTTAGAACGTTGTATTTATGTGTCATTAAATCCTGTTGAAATATACTTTGTTTAAAAAAACTATGACTTTTTAACCATACTTCAATTATGTATATCACAATTAAAACAAGTAAAATAGTATTTGTGTGCCTGTACGAAGTCGGGACAGTTTGCTAGTGTAACCATATCCGGAGAACAGTATACTTTTGTTGGTAACTTGAAATAGTAGATTGCTTAGTGTGTTCTAAGCTAATCCTGTATAAAAAATTACATTTTCTTTAATCCGTAGTAATTTATTTAAAGTTTAAAACACACTACGTTTTTAAATAAAATATTCAGTTTAAAATGTTGCAGTTGGTATCTCCAAAGCCGCGTTCAGTTTTATTTACGTTTTTCACCTGTGTGTGCATTATAAGGTGTAAGCTTTTTCGGTAAAAACCGTTAAGGCCAACGCTACTTCTAATTTTAGAATTGTTCAGTTGTTTGTACTTCATATATTTAACCTGCAGAAATCGATTCCTTATATCTTCCTCACAATGTTGTACAGTTTATGAGTATGACTATTGCTCACTAGTCCAAAAAATATTCTATTGAGTACAAAATGTTGTATAAATATTAAAGTTACCAAAACTAAATGTTAAATAATTTATTATTATGCTATACTGTCTTAAAAATGTTTTGAATAATGATGAGCCGTATGTCTAAATTAGTTTCTTGAACATTGTACATCAAGTATATTTGAAAATTGTACACCTAATAGAAATACTTATTATATTTGACCAATATGTTACTCCAAATTTTGCGAACGATTTTTCTAATCACTTAATTTTCAATGAAAAAAATTGCTTCATATCAATAAGCATTATTTAATCATGCAATGAGGCAAAGTAACGGTTTAAAGCAAGTATTTTATTTATAATTATGTGTGATAGTATAATATATTATATATTCATATTTAGTGCAATACGATATATTATGTATGCGAATATATTTATATATATACCCTACTCAGTGTTCCCACCATTCCAGTCTTTCTTTACAAATAATTATAAACGTTGCCTGGAAGAAATCACTTTATAGGCGGCCTATTACATTTCTTCTGTTTCTGTACAAAAGTCTTTAAGATTTTGAATGTAATAAAGGGTAAATAAATAAAATATAAAATAATTATATCCGAGATGCATACAATATTTGAACGAACGACACAAATAAACCATTCCTGTCTATTTTCCCGGCTTACTTCACCCAAATGAAAGAATAAAATCCTATCGAAAAATAACGTTATTTGTTGACGTCTAGTGTGCTTCAGTAAGAAATAAATTTGTTCTACTCAATATATATAAGAGCTTAAATAAATTTGTTTTGTATTCTTAGGTACTATACTAACAAGTAAGGAATTTTTACTTTGTGAAAAAAATATACATATTCTGTTAAACACGATATAATATACTACGTAGAATTAACGATTGTTTTAGACATTTTGTTATGTAAACTAATCTGTGTTAAACTAGCGTTGGGATTAAAGGCTTTATTTATGAGGAAACTTACAATATTTTTGATCGTTACTTTCCCGTTTTCAACAAGAAAGTAAAGAAAAGTTAGCTAGTATAGTTAATTAACTAATAATACCCGCTTAAGGAGCCGTTTTAAATATGACTATAAATTATACTATACATATATAAGTTTCAAATACGAGGATGCAGAAGATAGGTTTACCCCTAAACTATTAAGGTCAAGCCCTCAGAATGTGTTCAAACAAACAAGTTGTAACACATTAAACTGTATTTATTACAGGAAAATAATTTATTACGGCAAATTACCTACGCTAAGATTTATATGGTTATTGTAGCCATACTTTGCCGATCAATTAATTACTTACATGAATTTGGGGAGAAATGGCAATAAAACAGGTTGCGTATTATAATATCTTATTATTAATGAATAATTTTTACAACTATGTCTTACGAAACTATAACCAAAGGTCTTTTGGCGTGAGGGATGTACATGGTGCTATAATAAACGTACATATCATGTCGTATCAAAATTTATGTTTAATTAATATATAGATACTTTGTCAGTAAGATGAACAGTAAATGTAATAAAGGTATATATGGTGAACTGTTTGGCAATTTTCTGTTGTGATATCTAATTAGAATTCTGAATTTGTCAGATAAAAACACATTTTTTTTCTAGCCTGAGCCTTTACCATATCTCGTGTAAATTAAGCCAAAGAATTTTAAAGAAAACTATGTTGTGTTGTTATTGTTTTATATTAATTCCACTTACAAATTCAATCGCTTATTGCCAGTGATTTATACTAAAATGTTGCTTCAGTTTTAGACTAGCAAAACTGAATATAATAAACGAGGTAACGTCAAACAAAGAGGTAATTAAGGACTCAGGTACAAGTAAATGTTTCAGCAACCAAACAATGAACGATGTATACTCACTTTAGTGCTCGTTCTTACCTTTGCTGAAACTTAAAATTAATAAGCAAGATTTTGAAGTTTATATGTGAGTAAATATATCTTTAGTTTCTTCATAGTAGTTTTATTTTACATTTATTCCTCTTTCTGTATTAAATTTAACTATCACTGTTTTTAAAGCAGAAAAATTGCAATATATTTCTGTGCGTATTTAACGTCAGATTTCGCCGTAGATATCAATATTTAAATTAATAAAAGATTTTTGTCTGAGTAATATCATCAAGTAACTATATAAACAGTGTGCTTGTAGAGTAATAGGTAAATTCCGACCAAAACCTATTTCTGAGGTACATGAATTTGTCGCAACCACTTTGTGGCTAACCTCGTAACACTGATAGACCACTAAGAAATTAATTATAAAATTGGATTATCTTTGGCCTCTTTCCGTATTATTTATTCGATGTGTTAGTGTTAGAGTTAGTTAGGGTATGTTTTACTATCTCATAATATAATAAATAAGTAGGACATTAAACAAAGAGCTGTTAGTTCTATTAAAACCAGATAGCTGATAAACAAAATGTATAACTTTAATTATGTTCAAGAACCATTAGGAAACTCATCTATGACTTAATGTATAAATTAAATTCTTGCTTTTTGCATTGAAAATTTGAAAATATAATAAAATAATGTATGATTTTAAATATCTTAACAAGTTTGATGTTATTAACTATGTTGGTCGTAACTAAAGTTCAGTACGTGTTTTGTTTTGAAAGAATAAATAGGATCGTCCATCGGGGCCTTCCAATCCGAGTGTCGCAGCGGCTGCTATACATTCTTCTTCCGTGGAAGGCGCCTCGTCGACTCGCGCGAGAACGAAAGCAGTCATGTCCTCACAACACATCATACCCATGTATCGACCCTCCATTTTTATTCGAAGATCTGCAAACTTTATTAAGGGTTCTGGATGAGGGCGCGCTGAAATAAAAAGTAATGACTGTCATAATCAAAAGTTATTTCCTTAATAATAATGATAATAATTCAGTGTATTACAGTCACGTTTTTAGTATTTTGGTATTTAAGATTTTTTATAATATTTTGTTTTTCATAATACTTTAAAAATCCTTAAACATTTAATGTCATATCTATCGGGTAGATCTAAAATTCAAATAAAGATTTGATTAAAGACCATCTTAAAAGCCACCCAAAGAGGATTTTGCCCGAGTTCGCGAAGGAATCTAATAATTTTCGGGTCAAAAATGTAGACACAAATCTTAATTTATTGCCAAAATGAGTAATAGCTTGAAGGTTTATCCGACTACTTGTACGTTAATTAATGACCGATGATCAGATTAATACCAGCTCAATTTCGCAGACAAAAACAAAAGAAAAATGTCTATATACATACTCATAATACATACATACCTAGGTAGGTATAAAAAGTTACTGACATTTACCTAAGAATTTTGAGAAGTGAGTTGTAAGTCTATATTTTTATACTTATTGAGCAAATGACAAGCAATGTTCTCTTTTATGTTCATTAGCAGCCATCATGAGAAAAAGCGTTTAAAAGTGTCGGTTTGTTATCATTATAAGTCAAGTCGTGGAAGTTAGGAGCGGAAATGGCGCGCGAAGAGTACCTACTGTGAATATTATTGCCCGTACCTTAATGCGATGTTACGTCTTAATGAGTGAAAGAATTGATTGAACCAAAACTGTCAGGCACCCTAATGCTAGTCGTATATAATTATACGTTCATATTAATAGTTAAAAGAAAAACATATTTGAATAATTTAGGACAAGCTGTGTAAAAACAATGATAGTTAGATGTGTCACCTTTATTCCGTTGTTCTACTTTAACAAGGCCTCGGAAAGCGGCCGGCGAGCCTGCGTACAGGAGCAGCACTTGAACGCCGGGACGCGGTTCCATCAGCAGGGTCGCCTTGTGCCACTCGACACCTATGTCTGGCTCTATAGCTTCTATAATTTCTTTGAATCTATTTAGTTTCTGTTGAAAAAAGTTTCATACAGGATTTATTATGAGTAGATATTAAATGATAAAAGTGAAGAAAGTTGCTGACGTAAATTTAATAAATACTTAAGTATATTTACACTTATAACAATATAAATTAAACAAATATGTATTATTATGTAACATTAATTACAATAGTATCTAAATGTAATGATTAGTCTCGAAAAGTTAGAACATTAAATGTAGATAACTAACTGAAATAAATACCTTTTTCGTGAACAAAGAGAAAATAATTGGTTTGATTTCAGTAGTTTCCGACCAAAAGTAAATAATTTTCCATTGAGAGTCAACCACCGCATAGGGGTCAAAGTGTGCTCCTTTTTCAAATATCTCACAAGTTGTTATATTAAAGAGGGTTGTGCCCGAAACATTCACAGATCTTGACCACGTGTTATACAGGACTATTGTGCATATCAAGATTCGTGTGAACATTTCTTGACTTGTTCGTCCGGTAATTTCATTTGCTTGTTTACATAACGATTCTTATATACGCATTTCATGTCAAAGAATCAATTTGATCAGATATATCGTTTTTTAACCGCTTTTCAATATGGTTGGTCAAAATAATCTCGACTGATTAATTATTATGTTGCGTACCTGTTACTTTTTCGGAAAATCGCATATCATATTCTTTAATAATATTAATTAGAACTCTCTAGTTGTACAAGTCGGTCGTATTCATTAGCATTGTATATTTTGGCAATAGCGCTTTATGTACACACTTAAATGAGCAGAGCACACAGAGCTTTTTAAAGAGCTGTCTAGCAAGGTAAAAGGATTTTTTTTACATTTTACAAGTCCGTAGAAAATATTATTACAATTGTTGAAAGTCGTGTAATATTCAAATTTTCGAACTATCGTCATTATCTTCTTTTAATAAAAGTCAGTCGATAGCATTGAATCACATCTAATCATAAATCTATGGAATAAATCAAATATGCGTAATATTTACAAACATTTATTTCCGTCCAAATAATGATGAATACAATAAATGAGTCTTAATTGAATTTTTCGTTTTGAACATTATATTATTATAAACTAAACCTATTTCTGTATAAAAAATGTTTATTGTGATATAAAATATCGCTGAAAGCTTTTAAAACGATAAGCATATCACGTGTGAGTAAAATTGTAAATTGAGAATAATATTCGACGGGTAGACTTCTCTGAGAGAGAATTGAAAGTGAATATAAGATTCCTTTGAGAGTTATATTTATAACCAAACCGGGAGAATGGATTGAGTGTAATCCTCAGCGGAGCCTCCTGGCCGACTGCAACCTCTATATCATGTCACCCACCGCGCCAGATATCTAGACTTATGTTATTCTCTTATCATTACTACAAATACTACTACAAAAGCCACACTACCTTTGATCACAAATATACACTCTTTTTCGTATTATATCATTTTCACACGTATTTCAGTTGTATTTTTTAGAAATATATATACCTAACAATGAAATGGTCTTTAAATGTGTTTATTAAAAACTGAATATAGGAACTCCATTTAAATAATCCACATTATAAACCAGCTATCCTATCCTATCCTATTACTATTATAAAGGCGAAAGTTTGTAAGTATGGATGTATGGATGTATGGATGTATGGATGTATGGATGTATGGATGTTTGTTACTCTTTCACGTAAAAACTACTGAATGGATTTGAATGAAACTTTACCACAATATAGCTTATACATCAGAATAACACATAGGCTACAATATTTGAGGATTATAAGGGAGGGAAGGGAGGGTCACAGTTTATATGAAAGTCCACGCGAACGGAGTCGCGGGCAATAGCTAGTATAATATAATTTGCTGTATATGCTGACCCTTAAATGTTAAAAAAAAAGATATAAAAAAAGATATAATGTTAAAAATAAAGATATTCTTATAAGGTTTTGTTAAGTTTGAATTGTTGGCGTGTGTGTGTGTGTGTGTGTGTGTGTGTGTGTGAAATCAATTCGTACAAGTTCAATTTGACCTGGTTCCCAATATTTGATTTAGCGGAAATTTTGCACAAAACCGATAAACGATGTTACGATGATAATGCAATAAAATTATGTCATTTGTGGTATAAAGTCCATTAAAGGGTTAGCTGTCAAAGTCATCAAAGATACATAAAGATAAAGTATAACATTTTTAAAATATATAAATAAATAAATAAAATAAAAATAGTACAAGTCGCCTTGGTATGTGATACTGCTGTTATGGTTAATCAAAGATATTAAATCTAGATAAGAAGAAAGAGCTTTACATCTTATTTCAGTCAATCATTGTACTACCTATCTACATTTTATCAGTAAATTAAACGAAGATAAAGCATAATATACGAGTAAATATACATTTATGGCATTACTTTAGTATTACCAAGCCTCGTTTACGCTTTACTTGTATAGTTCCTATAGCGTAGTGTAGCGACAAAAAGTAGGTAACTATCCTCAATCCTGTATGTTAAACCAGAAGCTAATCCAACTGCAGCCAACCTTTTTTAGGAGTAAAATTAAATGAACATCCATACATCCTCGTAGATCTTCCCATATATGTATAATATTTGAATAATTTCATTAAAATTCTTTCTCAAAACTATAGTATTGTTCTCCAAACAAAAACCTACACACAGATCTAACTATCAATTTATCTATTGTATTATTCACATATGCACGTATTATTTGCACCATACCGAAGTGTGGAAGCACTTGAACATCTTACAATATATCTTGTCTTGGCGAATATAAATTATAAATTCGTGAATAAATGGAAGTATGAATTCACAACTAATAAATGTAAGAACATGCATTTTTATGCATGCTATTCTATGCATGCATTATCTCATTATCATTGGGATTCTTATATACTCGAAATCAATAAACCTTATTTTCTAGTGGTTTAATTATTATGTAGTATCATGTGTAGAATACTGTCTATATGTGCTGCAAAAATCTTTCAAATTAGGTGTGTTTACTGCGAATCGATCTCTCTATATCCTTTTTTAGGTTTATTGCTATCATATATATAGTAGAATTATAAAGTTAATCTTTTACGCTTTAAACTATTAAAATACAATTTTCCAATGATGAAAATTATTACAAGCCGCAGTGCATCCCACACCGCATTGAGATTACATAACCTGCAATAATAACCGTAAAAAGTACCTATGTTTTATTCAATTACCTAAGTGAAACATCTCCAGATTAGACTTTAACCAAATAGATTTTCACAAAGGCATTCCAATATTTCATTTCATTGTTCAAACAATAGTATTGGATTATAAAAGTGCTGATGCCAATATGGTTTACTTTTGAGGAGAAAAACAAATACAAACTATAGAGATATATATTTTGTGTGCCTTAATTATTAAAGACTGGATGTTTATGAATGAATATTGTATTACCAATATGTGCGTAGTGTCATAAAAATTTAAAGCGTAACGTTAGTGATTAAAGAATGTATTCGAATGCATGTTTATGACACCCGAATTTGATGTACTACTGGTAAAAAATCTATTTATTTTATGCGCGTATAAATGATCGAATGTATCAATTTAGTAGATATGTTGAATATTTTCACATAAAAATATTGTTTTAGTTAGTATTGTTAATAATAATAAGATATAGATAGTAATTGTATTGTCCATGTTGTGTTGTCCTGTAATGTCTTTACAATAAGCTTTTCATCTTTGTATTAATGTCATTTTACAGTGCATTTACTATTGTAAAGATTGGTGGACAACCTTGTATTAATAAAATAAAATAAAATAAAATAAAATAAAAAAAAAATATTTTAGTTGAAATACGTTTAACAGTTCCTCATATACATAGCATTATTATCTATATTCTGTACCTAAAATAAATTCTAATATAGCTTATCATTAAGTTCATACAACCCGTGCCGTCATTACAAATGTTATCTCGCCATTATTTAATTCAATAGATAGCTGATTGCGTTTATCTAGCGAACTATCACTGTGTAAACTAACAATGAGGATATTATAATTAATAATTGGACTATGACATAGAACAGAAATTAGTTAAAGCCAAATTCTACCTGAAAATTGTTGTAACTGTGTTAAATAGTTTTCGCCTTAATTCATACTGTGTACAAGTTCTGTGAGATAGCTAACCAGGCGGCAGATAGACGTAATTGACTCGCATGAGACAGCTATTGTGATTTGTGTCCTAGAGATACTAGCGTTTGTCTATTCTAAAATCTCAATACACTAAAATAATATTTAACTTAAGAGTTCATTCATTACAAATATCGTAACACAATACTGACATTAACAACTCACATGTAGCAAAATGATAATGATTGGTACATTTACCTATTTAAACACATATAATTTATTAGAGATATTTTTTTTTTATATTATAGGGGGCAAACGAGCAAGCGCGTCACCTGATGTTAAGTGATCAGCGCCGCCCATGAGCACTCGCGTTGTCACGAGTGTGTTGCCGGCCTTTTAAGGATAGGTATGCTCTTTTTTTGAAGGTCCCCAAGTCGTATTTGTTCGGGAATATATATACTAGATGTATTTTATTCAAGAAATTATAGTGTGAAATTTAAAATCGATTTGGAGCATTACGCTACTACGGAGTCTTCAGAAATATCTCTGTGTACGCGCCAAGCTGTTATTATAACTACTCTGTAGTCTATTTTTATAATAAAACAAGGTTTTTGAATCGTTTATAGCGCGTCGAACGAACGGTGAATGACCGATAGCGAGGTAAATACGATATGTATTTGTGTATTCTGATATAGACGCATAATGCTTTAGTACAACTGGGTAGGAACTGGGTATGTTCATTTAGAATTGAATTCGGATATTTAGTCAAGCTGTTACCTAAATAATAGTCGTTAATTTTTTTATGTTTGATATTTACTTGTGATTTCACTAGTACTCAGTTTCTATCTAATACAGATATAAATACGTTATAGCTCATTAAATCCCAGAAACGTGATGGATAAAAGGAATCCGCTAAAAATAACCGAAAACTGTGAACTGAAGGTCGACGACGGTAACTGCTCAATATAAGAAGGTTAGAAATGTGTCGTACACGTATTTAAAAATATCTAAATCAATGAATATTTTTCACCAACTACAAGCTATTGTTTTTCTTTTTTCTAAATCTACATTTTGTTCTGACAAAAATAATAAATTATACATTTGAATTTAGTCAAATTATGAATATATATTTTATCGGTATTATTAATTCTTTTGTGAAACACAATAAACATAAAATGATAAATTAAATTATTCTTAAAAATAACTCTATGGTGTGAAAAGGACGACTTTATGGACGACTATTTGCCATTTCGCCTAGGCTCCTAGTAGAGGATCATAATTCATAATATAATGGTTATTTATCGACTGCCAATAAGAAACCATGTTAGTCGTTCTCGAAAACTTAGAATAGAAGATTTTTTACAAAAACACGTAGTTTTTACTACGTTATTCTATCTACCTTATATTTAGCCCGCTATAAATATTATTGTGGAGCTAAAAGGTCAAATTCGCACTGGCATTTATGTGCCCACTAAGCGAACCATAGTATTTATAATGTAAATAATTTTCTATCCCATATTATGTTACAATACATGACTGTGTCTTTGTCTTCTATACCCACCTTGTCTAGATTATAACAAACAAAAGAAAAATAATTAATTATCAAATTTAGTGCAATCCATCGCCAGTAACGCGCGTACGTACATTATGGTGATTCATTTATTTTACTTACATAAAAATGAGTATCTATACTAATATTATATAGAAGAAAAGTTTGCGTGTTTGTTAAATTGTAAGGGGTAATCTTGGGATCTTCTGAACCGATTTTAAAAATTGTTTCACCAATAGAAAGTCACATTATTGCTGAGAGTCATAGGCCATATAAAAAAGGATTGTTAACATTATGTCCAACGAAGTGGGCACAGGTCAGCTAGTATATAAATAATCTTTTTAATAATATTTCACATTTAGTAAACTAGGCTAACAATTATTTATAAATTCAATGATGTTATTTTGATACCATTTTTAAGACAATGTCGGT
Organism: Eurema hecabe; assembly: GCA_026213755.1. Lineage (NCBI taxonomy): Eukaryota > Metazoa > Arthropoda > Insecta > Lepidoptera > Pieridae > Terias > Terias hecabe. Next base: position 5,207,921 of record JADANM010006787.1, on the reverse strand, counting down.
CTTGTTTATAACTAAACTTCCCAATAAATTTGTTCTATTTAAGTGCACACGAAGATCGCCGGCTACCGTCGTCCCTCTGTTTACCGGCCTCATTCTATTGGAAACTTCCTATGTATATGTTCGAATATCAATAGTATAATATTAACACAGCGCGCTTACTTTTTATTGTAATAATAAGTCGCACTTAGTCGTTATCACATATAGCTCATTATAATTACTGTTAATATACTGGATAACATTTTGTAAACTATCACGAGTACGTTGCTCTACCGTATGCTGATAATTCTATAGAAATTTCTTAGCAATATTGTTTTATGCATAACTTTTAAAAATCAACTATAGTTTGAAAATATTAGAATTAAATATATTTTTAGCTTCACATCTCAAGAGACACGCCCCGGCTTCGCACGTACATATTGTAGATATTTTAAGTATATAATATACAAATTCCTTTCGGAAAAACACATCAAAATACATACATAGGGACAGACGGATAGTGGAAAGCGACTTTACAAAATAATAATAATTACATTATAAAATACTTAACAATCAGTAAACAAACATTTAACGTCTTTTTCTCCAAAACTGGTTAGTAAATTTAACTCTGTTGGAGTGACTATAAGTGTGTCAATATAACCATTAGGATGCCGCACGTGTTCCAAAGAACTAACTATATGCAGTCGATGTATTGTGTTTACAGACAGAACCAACAAATAAGAGACAAATAAATAATTTACTAACGATACTGTAAATATAGGAATGGGAAAACAAAGATAACAACAATTTTATCCGAGAGTGGACGTTTAATCTCAGTGCCAGTGTAGTGTTGTTGTCATTACAACGTGCGATACGCTTGTTTTTGTGTCAGTTGCTCGCCGATAGTATGGTACTCGGCTAATTCGCGTTATCTTTTAACATACGAAAATATTAAAGCAAATTTCCAATTATCACTATTCGATAAGTAAGTACTCATATTTTATTATTTATACTAAGACATAAATGTGTATAAATTTTATTACTAGTTAAAAATTGTTTAGATAGTTACAGCACGCCATATGAGGTGACCTTCATTCCCCACGCGCGTAATGTCGTGTGGAAAATATGGAATAAAATTGTTAATTTATAGGCCATCATATAAATCGATGTAATAAGATATGTAAATATATTCTGTTATAAACCTGCGAAGGTTTAAAAAATTCAATGCCATCGAACTGGACATAATTTATGATTATTTACTATGAGTTGATTCGATTATGAATGTGAGCTAACTATTTAGCATCTTATAAGTTTTGCGTCATGCATTGTTCTTCTCATCTTAACTGCCTTTCGAAAAGGGTAAAAAATTGTATATGATAACTAGATACAAAGTCAGATAAAATATTTTCATCACCCATATTATTATATACGAATATATTGGTATTTTTTTAATTATAGTAGTAAGTCTGATGGAAAACTTCGATAGAATGTACTTATAGTAGCGATTGACGGCGTATTGTTTGTTCAACGTTCAGGTCTAGGCAAAAAGGCAATAATATATATTATATACCTGTGTGGTCATTCGAAGCTATGAAGCTCCTTGTATGATGTACATGTATGTGTTAATTTTTTAATGGATGATTCTTGCATATATTCACAGAAAAAAATAAAACCGATATTTTTGTGTATGACTCCAGAATTATACAAAAAACTTGCGACATATTTTTAATGTAATTCTATAATATTAATATACTAGAAATCAAATGTAATAATCTAATGGAGTTTCCGCCAAAGTGGCAACAGGCGTAACCCTGTAACTATAGCCACTACTCAGTTAAGTGCTTTGCCAGCTAAATCGCCTACATCGCTATCTGTATTCTACTGTAATAATTGCCGCGGTGTCATATAATTAATTGGAGAAAATACTTTTGTACAAAGTAAGTTTTTTTCATGAAATATTTATACTCAAAAAGGTCTGATAAAGACTTCTACCGGTATAAGCACTAATAGATACATTTATTTTAGTTTTAATGATTTGTTTAATTGCTTGTTTGATATTTAATAGATTTGTTTAAGTTTTGAAAAATGCTATAGTTTTATGCGAGGTGCTATAATTATACGCATATATTGAAATCAATGTTTATATTTGCTACAAAATTCACTTTTGGGTTGTTCGTTTGAAATCATAACCTCAATACTTTGGCGCGTTTCCAATATAACAGCGTTAGTGTCAATGAGTGGCAATATGATTACAACTGTAAAACTATAACCGAAGAAAAAAACAACATTGTGCCTTTCGATTATGTTGTTAGTAAGTTAGTTATGCGATAGTAAGTTGCGATATTTACTATGGAATAGGTAGAGCAATTGGACTGCACTGTTTAAAATATTTTTTTACTGAAGCAATATATACTTACAAACTCAGTTTAATTATTTTTGGTTAAAATTTAAAGACGTTTATTCTTTAATAAAATTTTGTAAAAGGTAATACGAAAAAAGTTCATAGGTAAGTTACGTGTAATTACGATTATTTTAAATAATAATTACTTTATTTTTTTGTTTAACACACATTAAACTTAATAAATAATATGATCCGTCATCTAACCTCTGTCGAAGTGTCATTGTTGGTTTACAGCAATTTTGCGAAGTGTTATGTGCTTTTGATAGCGTATTGTGCGCACATTTTCAACCTACCGATTAGGCTCAGGTGGATAGCGGGCGCATAAAATATTGTTGTCAACCAAACAATATTTCTTCAGCCTAAAAGTCTCTACCATTTCAATATTAAGCTTCCGAGTTGCTCGCCACTTTGATTTATGTTCAATTACAGCGTCCTTAATATTTTTCTCACTCTTAAATTTTGGGAACTTCACGATGAAAGGAATTTCAAAACAATAACGGCTCCTTGTATGTGCCCCGGAATAAGCAAAGATATTTTCTACGACGTTTAAATAAAAATTCTTACCTCTACATAATCCTATTTTAGTGAAAGTGATCTTGTTATGAATTTACATCAAAAACAGATTTCATCGTTCTTATCAAATTCGACTCATAACTATTGTTTAGGTTAAAATATCTATGGAATTTAATTCTTCAACCTCTTTACATTTTGAACAAACGTAAATAACTTTTCACAGTTATTTGACGACCGTATCCCAACGTCTGTACCTACATTATAATTAATAACTACGGCCTTTGTCACGCGAAGCGCACCCTCCATCTTCCGTTCCGTTTCTGGAACCCTAATAATACTGATCGCATTATTCTGAGCGAAGAAACGCGATTTCATTTTATGTGACTAATTAACGAGTGCTATAGCTGCGAACAGCCTTTGACAGCTAGCTAGCTCACGACAGTCTGATTTGTGTTTGTAAGCACTAGGCTTATCTGACACAAAATTGTTGTTTTTTACACTAGATATTGTTGCAAATGTTTCGTGAATGAATCTTGTATTTACACATTCTTGTATACCTAACTGCACTTTAAATTAAATTATAATTGAACATTCATTAATTATTATCAATCTCAATTTTACATTAATAATTACAGGTGTCGTGTCTGTCGTGTATGTCGTGGGTGAATTCAATTGTTCATTTAAGTCATCTCTTATTCATGTTGTCATGGTTTTCTCATTTTGATCAAATTGCCATTTAGTTCCATATTCCTTCATTATTAATTGATCAAAATATGTTGTATGCATTAATTGAATTACTATTGCTGCTATAGAGCTGACTTAAAGCTCTATCATAGCTTAACCAATATTTAATCCTTTTAAATATGGTTTGCAAATGTTTCACTACATGTAATTATTACAATAATAAATTATTGATAAAACGAGACATTTGCTGTCCGCGTCGGTTCATCGTCTTCGCTATCTTTTAACATATCTATTGAAATGGTCATGGAGCATGATGTAACAAGCGAAGAAATTGCTATTTTATACTTGTACTGCAAATTATCCCAATAATAATAATAATCAATTTTAAAATTATCTTAATTCTCTTTTGTTTAATTTATATACAAGACACGGTGCCGTTTTGAAAAAAATATATATTGATTAGAATGCACGTTTTCAGTTGTATTATATATTTGGAGACGTGTGATAGTCGCATGTGTTATAACTACGTTAGTTCACATACAGTCCAGGTTATTGATTTTACGACACCTGAAAATTTTCTTAGTATGTAATAAATAGGATAATTGATTGAAATTACTTATAAAATAATAATTTCTAGGCGTTTTGGCAAACATTTATAAATTGTAAATTATGATTATTTTGCAGAATTTTAAGTCGATAGATATTATCTTTGTAACATTTCCAATGTTGAATCATGTATCATGGGTACCAAAGGCAATTACTTTCTTTTGTCTATTCCAAACACTGTATGGCAGACAAGGAAAAATGTTTTAGAAGCCCACTATCAGAATGTATGTTAAATAATAATATCTATTTACGTTGCGATGACAAACATAAAATTATCAGCTGTTGATTAAATGATAGCGCAGATGATGAACTTAGAGCGTCTCGTTTTTATCAATAGTGTGATTATTAAGTTACTTTCAATAGAAATAATAATTATAAAAAGTAACTTTTCCTTATTTTTTTGTCGTATTTTAAGAATGTAGAAAATTAAAATAATATCACTTACATTTGACGAATGTAGAAATTGTAATAAAGCTCTTCATAAAATGGACAAATAACAGCATTAAAATATGATGTTAAATGTTAATGAACATTAAAAGCATTTCGTACATTTTTCACTACACGTGTAATAGCGTTTCTTTTACTCGTCGTCGCACTTGTGAAAATGATGAAAAATTCTACGACTCCCGTGAGACTCTTAATAAGTACTAAAGTGAGCTGAATAAGTTAGGGTAGCATGTTCGTCAATTTAACATACAAGTGCTGGAGTAAATTATAAATATTAAAATGCAGTATGCAATTTGTAAATTTTTTTGAGTATTAATTTTGCATGTTTCTCATTATACTTGTACGGTATTACGTAAGCTTTGTTTTTTTTGGGCTGAAGCTTGTATTTTAAAACAGTACATGCAACATCTAAATTGATAACATTTATGTGAAATTACACTAAAATCCTTTTGTTTGAATAGAAATATATATTCATCTATATTTTTGCAACTAAATAGAAAGAAAAATATTGACATTACAAAATGCAACTTGCTATTTTAATACAAAACGTAACTTGTCGCGTTACTAAGGAAGCTCAAGATCTCTTCTGGGAATTGCAAAAAGTCCCCATCTAAGCAAGGAAATATCAACTCTTTTATGTTATACTAAACAAACGTAGTTTACCTACTTTAACATTTCCTAATTATACTTATTACTTACACTTATTGAATAAATTTATTTGCAGTCAATACCTATAGAGCAACTAATATGACACCTATTAATGAAGAAAAATTGGAGCCTCCGCGTATCATTGTACTAGACGGGGGATTTTCCACTCAATTATCTTGCCACGTGGGCCACGTCATCGACGGAGACCCCCTATGGAGCGCTAGATTCCTCCACACACACCCTGATGAAGTGGTTAATGCTCATCTTGACTTTCTACGAGGTAAGACCCTTCTACCATTTGACAAATATAGGTTATAAAAATTAACAATGTACGGAGTAGCAGGTACAGGTAAGGTTGAAAAAATACACACAAATTTTTAGATTTTTCGCCCTCGAACCTTGAAAACGTGAACCTTGAACTGAAAATGTAAACGAAATTATATGTATCGCATATAAAACTTTGCCTTTTATTAAAAAGCACTTTAAAAAATTCTATCTCATCGTAATAAGAAGACTAACAAAAACGAGGAATTTAATTAGAGTGCAGGCAGTTAAAGTAGGCTGCAACTTGAAGTTTTTATAAATAATTAGCATTATTATGAAATTTCACAGCTCACATCTTAGCTCCCACTGCAATTAAAATATAAAGTAAGCGAAAATAAATAAAAAAACTTAGTGCATCTAGTGGCGTAGCAACTTTTAGTTCCTGTCATCACAGTTCTTAATAATTATGTATTACAAATATGTTCTTATACTTATTTCTTAACCCCAGAACGAGGCGTACATGGAATTAATAAGTCAACGTAACTAAAAGACACGGCCTTTATGCCAAATGAAAACCAAATATTTATTTTTTTTATTAATTTGGATACACCTCTTAAGAACTCCTTGAGTGACGAAAATAATATGGTTAAATGCGCGTTTGGGTAAAAACGCATAATCCATATTCCATATTAATGTTATAAATGCGAAAGTAACTCTGTCTGTCTATCTGTATGTCTGTTTGTCTATCTTTCCATCACGTTAAAACTACTGAACCGATTAGAACGAAATTTGGTACACAGATGGTAGAGCAAGGGGAAGGACATAGGCTACTTTTTTTTAAATCAACCCCCAAGAGGTTGCGTGAAGGGTTGAAACTTTTTATAATTTTACGCTTTCACGGCCAAACCGCTGAACCGATTACAATCGGTTCATTACAATGAAATTTGGTACACAGATGGTCTAGAGTCTGAGATAAAACATAGGCTACTTTTTAACTGGAAAAAGAGTTATAAGGAGGGAAGGGGTGGGAACAAAGTTTACATAAAACTCCACGCGGGCGGAGTTGCGGGCAACAGCTAGTATTCATATTATCTCGACCAGAGAAACCTTTTCCTTTATTCTTATTATTATTTTGAAGTCGGGTAAAAACCCGAATACAGATATTTAAAACTGAAATAGTAAAGAATCGATGCATTAAATTACGTTAAATCAATTAAAGTAAAAACTGTTTCTATTGGGGATCCCTGATTGTTACGAAGCACAGAGTTTAATATCTAGAGATCACGTAGGTAATACAAGCTTATACCTACGTAGATATCTCTCTCTAAACTCAATAAGTTGGGTGAAGGTGGGTGCAAAGTAATTGCGTCGTTGTTCGTCACAAAGATTCACTGCAAATTAATTTCTAGATACAATCAAATGTTAAACAGAAATACTTGGGGATACGGTAGATACTGCTCTTTAGAGATATTGTATGTATGCGTGCGTGTTTGATGAATTACACGTTAGGTCGCTTTTAGCATGTCATTTCCTTACATCTGTCGGCGCAAGTACGACCTCGTCTCGTGTCATCGTCCTCTGAAAGCGCCTTTCTTTACCACAAAACGGACCATTTCTTTTCATAAGGGAAAGCTACAAAGTGTCTACAAGCAAATAACTCCCAGGAGGTAAAAACCTACTGCCTTGCTTTACCGCTCTTTGCTACTAACACATATACGCTTTATAAGATCCAATCAATATTTACAGAAAATCATTTTCAGTGTGCTGTTTTTTGTACCTACATAATTCTATACTTTATATGACTATTCCGTATGAAAACAACTAAGAAAAGTTTAAAAAAATGTAACCTACTTTTATGTAGGTAACTACGGGTATAGTTCATTATTTTTAAGATTTAAAAAGTCATCATTTTTAGGAGTAGGTAGGTCATTTTTAGGTAGTAGTTCTATTATTAACTAATTGTTAATATTCCGGCATATATTTTAAAGTAATTAGGCAAGCAAAACGTTTTATTTTAATTACTAAGCGTCCTATATTGACAGATACAGATAATATAATCCGTGTCTAAGTATATATAGGTACATAAAGCGCTTCGCTCCGGATACAAGACGCTATTGCCATTAATCACCTTGTCTCTTTAATACGTTTTCATTCGAGCAACGTCTATTTATTACATAATTAATTTCTTCGACCTAACAAGTATTCCTTATGTTGGGTAAGTTTCTTGCTGAGCTCCCGGGATCGTATCGCATTGCAAAGTTTTAATAACATTAATTGTTTACAGTCTCTTAGCCACACTCCGTACTTCGCTAATAGAACCGGCGTAGAACTGAAATACAAACAATATTTATGGTGTTAGTTTCTTAATATAAGCTCACAAAGTAAATGTGTCAAATTTCTAGAAACGCAAAATTTACGATATGTAGGTACACTTACGAGGGAGAATAATAAAATTTAACAATGTATGTACCTAGATTATAGAACATTACACAGCATTACTATGTAGAGACCCTAAATCACGTCCATAACTCATTGCAAAATGCAAACCTAATTGATTTTGGTATGTTATTGTAATTGCAGCTGGGGCTCATTTGATTATCACAAATACATATCAAGCTTCGGTCGAAGGCTTTGTGGAACATCTGGGAGTAACGCCCGAGCAAGGATATGAATTAATCAAACAAGCTGTTGTCTTAGCAAAAAGAGCTCGCGACTTATATCTAGAAGAATATGAAGACTATGTGCAGCCTGGTAAAGTTTAAAAATATATTTATTAGAATCCTACTTTAATAATAATATTTTGAAAAGTGTAAAAAGTGAAATTCGAACCATCATAAGTCAGATTTTATTATGCAAAGCAAAAAAGTATTAATAAATCTCTTCATGAAAATTTGAGGAATGTTTACATTTTACCAACAAAGCGCGGGATCGCAGTCCCACAAGGGACGGATGCTAGCACGCATTAATTACACTCTGCTCGGGTTTAAAGTACGAATTTCTTATGATTCTGGCCTTTTCAGGCGCTGTTTAAGTATGTGATTTTTAGTCTTTGTAAGATTTATAGTGATTTATACTATTATTCAGATCACATACCATTGGTCGTGGGGTCTGTGGGACCGTACGGTGCACATCTGCACGACGGATCTGAATACGACGGCAGCTATGCTGACACGACTTCCGTAGAGGTAATGCTTATACTATTTAAGCTTTACGTTAATACTAGAACAATAAGAATTAAGGCTCAAAAAAAGCTTTAATAGATATAGAAAAGAAATTAGTGGAATATCGAGAAAAATGGTTTCTTTTAAAAATAGAGTTAGGTAATTAAAGGAAAATTTTAGTAGTGAAGATAAATAACGAAAAAAAACTTACATCGTCCATTAGTACATTTATAAGTATCATTTAAATGCTATTATTTTATTTAAATTAAGTAATATTTAAATAAAATAAAAATGTACTTTAACTTTAGTAAGTGATTTGTGTCCATTTAGCAGTAATCTCTAACCTGATTATATGTCCATGTCAACAAACAAGGATATTAACCATCCTATCACAATTATATATACAATAATGCGTTTATAATTACGACTAGGCGTTAGTCTATACCGAGTAAATACAATAATAGGTTAATTGACATTATTTGAACGGACTCGCCGCTTCATGAATACTCAGGGCGAAGTAAAAGTTAATAGCATTGGCTAAATCGTAAAGAGGGTCGTAAAGTTGCTGGCAAATTAAAATTTACATCGGCAATATGAAAAACTCCTTCTGTTTTCCTCTATTTGAAAACAACCTTATTTGACTTGCGTAGACAGTTAATTATCTATTATTAGGTTGAAGAAACGAGACTGGAATATGCAATAAGGGTAAAACGACAACTGTGTTGAATATTTTTATATCACATTTATCTAAGAGATTTGATGTAATACATAATGAAACACTAAAATATAAATTAAACACACACTTTCATGCGATATACCTACATAAAAGATTTTTGATAAATCGATTTGATAAGTCGAAAATCGTTCAATTGTTTTTTCATGTCTTTGAACATATTTGATTATAGACCATGCGCGAGTGGCACAGACCTCGTATACAAGCTCTTGTTGAAGCTGGAGTGGATTTATTGGCCCTTGAAACAATTCCGTGTCAAGAAGAGGCTGAAATGCTTTGCGACCTGTTGCGTGAATTTCCAGGCATGAAAGCTTGGCTTGCATTTAGTTGTAAGGTAAATATTGTTCTGTTATCTGCATCTGTTCAACTTTTATACCTTAACGTTACCAGACAGGAAGTCTCTAAAGATACTGTGTTAAGACTAAGAGGTTTCTTAATAGATTGTTTTACATTAGCACGTTACAATTTTAAATTTTCTTAGCTCATAAAACTTGTCTCGTCCCGAAGGTATTTAAATAACTATTACCGAGTTTATTTTCTCTACTATAAACTAAGTTCATCATTAACTTTTACATCGGAGAGTAATGAGATTCTTTTCTTTTATTGCGTGTGATTTGTGAATAGTCTGCTTATATTACTTGTTAAAGAATGATGTACTTTTTATAGTTATTAGCATAGGCATAATCGGGATTGTATTTCTTGACACTATGACCCTTTTATCGATGACTCACGAGTTTACACAAAGTTCAAACATAATCTACCTCTCTAGCAGAACGATAGGAATGAAAGAAAAGTGGAATTATTATTTCGTTATTTTTGTTAATGAAGTTAATTCTACGAGAAAATAAAAAATAGCAATTCTATCAATTTAAATCGATTTACGTTATATTGATACTTTTCCCGAAAAATTAGCTAATAAAATAACCTATCAAACCGTACTAAGTAATACGAATATTTCGTTTTATTTCCAGGATAACCAAAGTATAGCTCACGGTGAAAGCTTTCAAAAGGTAGCTAAGGAGTGTTGGTCGGTAAATCCTGATCAACTTGTAGCGATCGGTGTAAACTGCTGTGCTCCTTCGTTCATTGCCAACTTGTTACATGGTATCAACGATGACCGACCACAAGATCCTATACCGCTAATCGTTTATCCGAATTCTGGCGAAAAGTACAATCCTCAGATTGGGTAATTTTTCTTCTTTAAAATATTTATTTTAGTAAATAAGCAACAGCCGCCTACACAACTTTAGTTTATATAATAAGTTAAATAATTCATTGGTTGAACCGGATTTCTCTGTGTTTCGAAAATAACTAATGATAATTAATTGGTCTCTTTTGCTACTACTATGTTTACTACTTATTCATACCTCGTTTTAGATTCGATAAACTCAAAAATGAATCCTTCTAAAATTTAAATTAAGTTGTTTTTTTTTCGAAATACAAACTATTTTTTAGATATTTGATGAGTCAAACATTTTTTTTTTTGGGAATTGTAAATAAATTACCTGGTGTATTTACAGTTGGATTGATAGAGACAAATGTGAACCCGTCGAAGTGTATATTCAAGAGTGGTTGGACTTAGGAGTAAGGTACGTGGGCGGGTGCTGCCGGACGTATGCTGCAGATGTTTCCAGAATACGTAATCAAGTACATTGCTGGCGCGACCGTTGGCGATTCCAGCATAAGTACCAATCCGACGTACGAAAAAACCAAAGCGCTTAGTGACTGATCTCTCATAGCTTTTAATTTAACATAAAACATCGCTAATGTCTGAGATACCTCTCAATGGTTCCCAAAAATATTTTAAGCAAATTTTCAATGTTATTGATGAATGCCATATTATATGTTTACAACTTATTAAATGTTTGATATATGTTTATTGATTTTAATTAATCTTTTGAGTAAATATTATTTGTATATTGAACATAATCAAAAACGCTATGACAATGATAAATATACGCTGTAAAGTCCCTAAAAAATAAAGCTCAATAAGTACACACACAATAGTCAAAACGTAACAATAACATTTTCAAACAGAAGTGACGGACAATACAAATCTCAAGACGCGAGACGTGAAATGACGGTCGACATCTACGGATGCTGTATCTTTAGGCGTACCTCGACCAAAATCTAACACATGTTTTCTTATATTCATGCTATCATATTCAGACGAAGCCTTTACAAATGCACCGTTTTTCCTTTATCTATAATTCATTACAATTCAGTGGAAGTAGAAAACCGACTTTAGCACATTATAATAAATACGAAATTTATTAGTTATTAACACTTTTGGATAACAATATGCAAATGAATATAATATGTGTGTTGATAATCTTCAATATAAAATCTATCTTCTAACATTGTCTACAAAGTTTAATACAATCTATGATGATCAAAGTATTGAACGAACGAAAGCACACATAGTTTTAAATTGTTAATCTCACTTGGCTGGTTTCTCTGAAATTTATTTTAAAAGGCAATATAGTTTGAGCAATTTTTTCCCAGACGCCAGAAATAGTTCGACGGGAAACTGGCCGCCACCCGCGTCGTCCGTAAATTGAAAATGAATTTAAACTACATACCAAAATGCGGTCGTTCGAATCTCACCGCGATATCGGTCGCCTATATCGATGGAATATTTTCGTCACATACCTACATAGGTGGAACACATTACACAACGTACCTGATGCGAAGTCCTGTTAAATTAAGGGAGTAGGTAAATGAATTTAATCAACGCGTAAAGACCACTCACACGACGATGACTGGATTTTACATAACGTTTAATTTGAGTTTAATTTTACATATAATACTAGTATGAGATACGAATTCATATCATTATAGTGTCTGTGTTGTAAATGATCACTGTTTTGTACATAGCATTGGTTCTTCAGACGTACGAACTATATATGTATTAAAACACAGTAAATGTCAATAGAAAGTAACCTACGGTTACGGTACAAAGAGTACCTACTGCTGATGGAAAGCAGTGAACTAAAGGAAATCGCAGGCATTTTTATCTCGCCCACATTGCACTGTTACCCTTTGCCTTACACGTATGTATTATAGTGCAGCGGCTATCCGCCTCAATGAGCAGCCAGTGAATCGAGCCAGCCGCCAGAACCCACCGTGGTTAGAATAGTTTCAGTTATATATTGCCCGGTACTAGCTCACTTTATAAATAAGGATGGAAATAGCAGGTATGCATTCGATTCAATATACTGAATATGGCCCCAATGTTGAATAAGCCAACCATAAATCATTACGTAAGGCGAATAGGCACCTACACAGTACACTGACAGCAATATAGGACATAATATAAAAAACGCTATAATTTACAAAAGAAAATAATACAAAGAATAAAATAAATGCATTTATTGTAAAAATCGTCATAAAATTTAATTAGCACTTGCTCTCTTTCACATCTTTTAATATATTTTTCGATTGCAACGCAGCAATAGCGAGCGTTCGTTCTTGTTTTTCCTCATTCAATTGCAAATACAAGTTTTTGACGTCCAATCTTAAAGTTTTTATTTCATTCTGTAATCTCATAACAATGGTCCACAAGCTCGGGGAGCCGTGATTGGATGTGGAGTGAATGGGCAACGACGGCGATCTTACTAAAGCCTCTATCGACACTGAAGTTTCGTCGTCGCATTCTGAAAACAAAATTGCATAAGAAAATAAACTGCTGCACATTCAGCATAATTGGAGCATAACATGTCGAATATTACCCACCTTGAGTACGGTAAGGCGGTTACGATTAATACGTCTAAGAGCTAAATGCTTTCATAAAGCACCTACATAAATAAGTTCAATAAAAAGTGGATAATTTTAATAAAATTTATTTATGCTTAAACATGTAACCTACGATAATTCGTTATAAAAATAAATATAAATAACATTATATAACACACTGTATCGTTATAATTTTTGAATTGCGTAACAAATCAGACTATGTACTAGGTATACATTACGATTTACGGTAAACGTTTACGTATTAAAAGATTGTTCACACTTGATTACATTAATATAAATCTATGTTATAAAATGTTAAGCGCACAATAAAACACAATATCATATATATGTATAACAACTAATAGACTACCTATATAATATAGTATCATTAGTTTAAAAGATTCATTTTGAGAGTAATACTGTTACAGTGAATATATTTTTATATTTTATTAATAAAATAGGAATAAAAATGACACTATTGACTAGACAACAACTCTAGTCTAATATCGTTTAAATAATTTGGTATGTTGCATTGGCATTTATATTAGCTTCGTTTTGTACACTTAAAAATTAATAAATGGCACTCAGGATCTAAATAATACAGGTTTTATTAGCGAAGGTATGAACGGGAAAAGGACATTAAAAGATTACACACCTTCGACAATATTAAAATTGGGTCGATGCGAACAGGACAAGCAAAAGCGTTAACGAAAAAACGAACAAAACTGGAGCCCGGATAATGTAGCTATGTTCAATGTTCATGTCGTCATACCGTATGTCCGTTCCTCACTTATACATATGAACATTAATTGGCATTTTCTTGTAAAATAACATTTTCCTGAACAAGAACTTTCTCATATCCTTCGTATAAGTTACAATAGCATTCCAATCGAAATTTGTTGAGGCGTATTGTGACTGATTCTCGGCAATGTAGTATAGACATAGATCAACGTTGAAAACAGAAAATCGACCAGAGTGTATTTTCATGTTCTACAATCATGATTTATACGTGCGAATCATTTTTGGAAATTTAAAACATTTTTCTAACTTCAGTTCAAAGTTATTTTTGTCCTTGTTTGTTTTTTTTATTTATGTAAAAACATTCCCTTATTTGGACTATATAAAAAATACACGGTTTCATAATTATATCTTTAAAATTATAAAAGTTTGAACGTATTATATTTTTTTCAAATAAATTTTAAAATAAATAATATTAAATGTGGTGGATGGACTCATCAATAAATATTATAATATAAAACACAAAGACGTTAGTGACGCAGTTGTTATCTTGTGTAGATTTATGATCCAGTTACGACGTCATTAAAGCGTATAGGTAAAGCGAGTGATGAAAAACCGTCTCTCCATTATGGAGTACATTAAGTTTCGATCCAGAAAGTAGTATCACCCTTATTTTATTACACGTTCCCCAGCACAAAGCAAAATAAAATAGATGGAAGTTAAACTATGAAAATTCATGGTAAATTCGAACACTAAAAAACTAAGTATAAGTATAATAGAGAGTAAATTCTAGCAGCTGCAACGCGTCGTGTTTTAAACCACAGACTTTAGTTTGAACAGTTAACCTATTTCTGTGGGCCTCTTTAAAAGAGCAAATAATAGAGTGAACGTTACAATTTCTTTATGTCAATAACATATTTTTAGGTTAAAAACGTGATGTGAACAAACAATCTGAAAAATTGGTTCACATAACTTTTTTATTACAGTAATTACTGAACGATTGCGGTAATTACTGAACGGTCTGTCCCTGATTAATCAAACACTTTATAAGCACGAGGGAATTAAGCTAAAATCTCCTAGATAACACACAACGTTAGTGTATGATTTTTATATATACCAACCCAATAATTTCATTTATTTTGCTCTCAGTCAACTACCAGTTATATTTTTCTATTAATCAGTATTATTAAAGGGGTTAATGATGTCGTAATGCAGGCTCCTAATAAGGCTTCTATCCCAGTAGGCGCCGACGACGTGTTGACGCGAACGCTCGTAAAACACCTAGTGGCTCATACTTAGCCATTTGAGGTTGTTAAAAAATATTTATTTTGATCGTCATCTCAAAGCGGACAGATGTGGAATACAAATATGTATATAATAATATAATGCATGTTTCATTAGATAATTTGATTAGGACATTGCAAAGTTTGGACTTCAGAATCCTAGTGGGTCAATAGGCTTGTGCTGAGTGTCGTAGTTGCAGCGTTTGCTGTTTAATATTAAACGAATGCATATGGTTGGCGCACGCCATCAACGCTGATTATACAACGTGACTACAGAATACGTACTCATCTTTCACTCCGCGCTAATAGAGATATTAGTGCCGTCAATCCTATTTTCAGTGGATGCTTGTTTTCGCTTACATTTTTGCTAGCAATTTTCAGCTAACAAGCGTTGAACAAGTAACAATGTGAAAGGTGTTTAGCGTGCTCCTTCCATTTGCGAAAAAAGGGTGCACTTTTAAAAGTATATTTTTGTAACAGCCTAATCAATTTCTAGGATGGGGCAGATTATTTTTATATACCTATTAAATTTCGTAAACTTGTTGCATTAAATAAATCAAGCTCTACATAACATTGTTTGAAACAGATTGTTACAGAACGAATTTTTCTTTTCCAATTATTTAATAAAAAATATAATAGTTATTTCAATTAGAAAAGCTTATTCGTCGTATACCATAGCTACATTATCTTGGATGTAAGAAATGAAATCACAGTCGTTAACGCTCGTCCTGGTTTATAAATTAAGGAAGATTCTTTTTACGTAACCTTTGCACCTACTTAATATAACAATAGTATCTACATTTAACGATAATGCATAAATGTACCCAACCATAGCAACCACAGGCAATCGAGCTTTCAATGTTAGGAGTTATGGTTTAACTTACGTTTACTACTTTAGCATCTTTTTCAACTTTATATTAATCCCATTAAACAACTTTATCATATTTATTATAATAAATAGTCTATAAATTAGTAAAATACATAAATACGAATCTTTCAACATGTATAAATTTTAGCAGTGTGTGCATCGTATTTACCACAGTCGCTATGATTTATACAAACGAACACACAAAGTTCACACGTCATATTTTTATATGTAACATTTTTCACGTCGAATCAATAATATGCACCATGGTTATTGAATTATATCTTTTATAATTATATATCTATAAAACTGCACACACACTACACGATAATAGGTTATTTAATAAAAATCTATGTTCACATAGATAACATACATATATTTAGGAATATCGTATAATGGCACTTGAAATTATCATGCACAACAATCGCATCCCATGTACGACGCACGTTAAGCTATGAATAGTGAGATGTTAGTTAACGAAATGAAGTACAAAGCGGAGCACCCGTTACTGGTCAATCACACACGCAGGGTTCGTGGGAGGATGGAATTTAGCAACGTCAGTGTAAAGCTGAGCGAGTCTCTCGGGAAACTTGTGAGCGAGCACAATCGAAAGTCACTGTCAGTCGAAGTGATGTGATTTGGTGAGTTGTTTGACGAAGGTGCCGCAGCACCACGTGGAGGAGCGCGTGGAGCGGGGGACGGGCGCGGGGGCGGCGGCCGGGGCTGCGTGCGCGCGAAGTGGCGGCGCCAAGCTCGGGTGCGAGCCGCTGCGGCGCTCCGGCGCGCGCCGCAGCCGGTACCGCTCCTCTGAACCGTCCCACAGGTTAGGATTCGATCGGTTCAATTGGAATTTGCGCTCCGAGAGCAGCCTGCGAGTTTCGACCGGCCGATACAGATAAGTATCCGCCGCCGACGAACTCTTGTTGCGTTTCACTTTCGACGACTTGCTGCAGCCGGCGTATTCCGGCGTTAGGCTCCTACCGCCCGCGGGGAATTTAGTATAGTTATGCGTTTTGTTAGTTGCGTGTGCGTGATATTGTACTTTACCGGGAGAAAAGTGGCCGCAGTCCACTGCAGGTGCGATATAAAGGCAGCCGCATGTAACAAAATAGAAAGGTTGAGACCACAGAGACAACGATTAAAGCCATTGCATTAAAAGTTCAGTCATACGATTTTTAGGTTGTTACGACAGTGGTGATAGATCATCCCGACAGTTTTTAGTGATAAAATGTTAGTATTAAAATCATACCTACAACTTATAAGCATGCTAGAAAGATCTAATAATATATAATATATTTATGAAACGAGAATTTATGTCGTCTTTAGAAGACAAAGACTAGAAAGATAGATTCATTAGACATCAATCGAATAAATAATTTGAGTAGAGAATAATAATACTGTATCTCACGTAACTTCTATGACTAGCTACTTTGTACATAAACTTAGTGAGTACATAACATGTTTAAGTATCATGTATAACTTGACTGATCAATATACAGATCTACTTGCCAATCAATATAGAACTAACGTTATAAAAATAGATAGTAATATAAAGCCATGTCATGCATTTGCAATACGTCTATGTTATTATAAGCTTGTATTAATATTATTGGAACAACATACAATAAATAGAGTTTTGGAGTATTATGGTTACGATAGTTTTTCATTATATAGATACTAAGCTAAGATCGAGGTATGTTTTGCAAGCAGAAACCAGTTACTAGATAGAACAGAGTATGCAACAGATGTTTTATTCTAATAACCAACTGATAATACGGTTCCTTGATTTTGCGTGTCTCCTCCTTGTCGACTCGAATAACTCCAGAGGTATATTGGGTACTGCGTAATCATTAAAGCTATGTTAGTACTATACTACACGCTCGTTTAAAGTTAAGCATTCAAATTGTTAAGTACTTTGTAATCGCTTCTGTATCACAAATCCGTTAGTAAAATCTACTGTGTTTGGTTAGTCTTTGCTTATGAAAATCATTAATGTTTATCAAACATTATATGAACATTTCAATTTAGACTTATCTCAACTTATGTATTGTAAATTTTCACTGAAAACACCAGATACATTTCATACTACATCTGTACAGTTCGGGGAAAGATATATCAGTGTAAAACCTTACCGGAGCTGACGGCGTTTCTGCACCGTGCCGAAGTGCAATATGCTTCGATGACTTTTAGAATTAGCGCATCTTCTTCGTAAGAATTAGATTTCCTTTGATGCGGCGCGTAGGGGTGGGTGGGGCCGATGTTCTCATCCGAGCCCACCGAGAAGGACTGCGGCCGCAGCGGCGGCGCCGGACGCAAACATGTCACACTCCACCCTTTAAAATGATTACTTATTGAAGTATCTTTAATAATGTTATAAATCTGCAAATATGTCTGTCCGTCGACCTTTTCCCATCAAAATCAGACCGATTTAGTTAATATCAATCGATGGCAAGATTTTGTCATTCTAATTAAATAACTTCAGACTGAGTTGCGGACGAAATTTCGTGTACAATAATTTGGTACAACCTAACGTTTCATATATAGAAAAAAATATTCATAATACCTACGAAATACTTAAAATAAAACAATCAAAATGGTACTTTGCAAGCAACGATCATATAAATCAAAATAGAACGTCGAAAGAATCACAAACAATGTTTATTTGATGTCATCATCTCGTAATGTATAGAGAGCGAATGGTCGCGCCGCTGACCAAACATATGGCGGATACTTTGAACTGTCGTCTGAGTCACTATTAATAGATGGGACTCGGGTGTTGAACCAGCCCCGATTATAAAGACAACAATTACCTTTACTGCTATAAGCCGAGCCAGTTGTGTCGATGAAGTCAACGGAGGAGAATTTCTTTCCAATGGGCACTTTGTTGGATTTAGCGGGTGACTGATCGAGCGAGTCGCAAGAATTTAAAAGCCAACGCGCCGATTGATTCTTTTGTTTACTCTTCTGCGTTTGCTGCGTGTGTTGCGTGTAGCTTTGATGATTGTTAAATGAATGTGATCTTTTATGATTTGTCAGACCAGATGATAATTCATTGCTGCTGTCGCTCAAGGCCATCTGAAAACAATTTCTGCTTAGATTCCTGCATACTTAATATAAAATGTTTTTAAAAGCAAAATAAACAAATTAAACAGATTACCAAATAGGGTACACACATATTTTACTGAATTATACTATCTTATATACATCACACAACCTAATAGCCACAAGTGCCTTGTACTGGAATTGCTCGTGTTTTAAAGTCAGTAAAAAACACGAAATAATAGTCAATTATCGCGATTTACATTAATGCATTTAAATTTTCAAGCGTATTCAATTATTCATGCAGTTTGTACGGTATTAGTTAGCATATTATATCTATCTGCAATGACTTCCAGTTAGTATGATGAATTAACACAGGCAAGGATGATCAAGTAAAGCACTGCGATACTACGATAACTCAGATGATATTATTAATAGTCTAATGGTTATTAAACTTCATAACTATTATTTCCAAACAAATGAGACACAAAACAGTATTCCTTTACAAATAAAATTATCCTTGCCTGAGTCGACTACCACAGTAATTGGCAATTTCGCTTTCATCCACCAGTGAGCGTACAAATCTGAACGATACACCATAAATCCCGCATCGGCTTTTGATAAAGCGTTCTTTTTAAGCAAGTCTTCACTACGCGATCTTGCCTTGTAACTATGAATGTCACTGTTTCTTGTCCCTTTCGAAACTGAGTCACGATTTCGCATTACGTCTTTGCGTGACAGTCTTTGCTCAGAATTTGCATCCGAGGTGTCCCTGTATATACGCATATGATAGTGTAAGCTAGGCTTTGTGCGTTCATTTATATTAAGAGTACTCCACTGACAAGGTAAAGGTTGCCTGACATTTTTTGGAAATTCCATATGAGTACTCGGTTTTCTATATACACGGGGCGGGACTTCAGGCTTTAATTGTATTTCTGGTATATATTTTTCTATGTTCCTCCTAATAGAAGTTCGTTTTATCTCCGATGCAGCTAATGGAGAACACGAGACAAATGTAGGTGTCACAATGGTATGAGAAACGTCTTTTACATCTAAACTATTTTCTGACGTGACGCTCGTAACACAAGACGTTCTAGCAGTGGAACCAAATGGCGACGTACATCGACATTGGTCTTCAAATGTGGCTGCTTCAATGTCAGATAATGATAATTTTCTGGCATCCAAAGTTTCTTGTGAAAACTTATTGAAGCTATTAATATTGTTGTTAGATTTATCCAAACAATCAGAATCATTTCCGGTATTTCCAGAACTGGAATAGTCATGCAAATTCAACTCTGGTGATGCTAGATTGCAACTGCCGACGACTCCCGAGTCTGAAGATCTCGGACTTGGACAAAGCGATCTGTTGCAGCATTCGCATTTCTTTCTGTTTTTTAGATTGTCTGATTGGGAACTCATCCTCTCTAAGTGTTTTTCATTTTTGCTTTTCTTATCTGTTTCTACCATAGAACGTGAAATTGATCGTCTCAATTTTTTATCTGAATTAAGCGAATGCTTACGAAAGGGTATATCCGGATTAAAGCTAACATTTATTATTTTCAAATCATCGTCATTATTCCTGAACATTAAGGGAGGATCAATGATGACAGTTTCCATTGTAGAATCTCGACTGTATTTGGCAGGTGGCGGCTCTAGAACTTTTAATAAGTCACACATAACTGTTTCATATTCAAGTTCAACTCTATAATTTTCCTCTGTGGATTTCCAAGGTTTAGGCCAAGTATCACTTTTCGCACTATAATTAGGAAAGCTTCGCCTAGTTGGCAAGAAGTCGCTCTCTTCTGTACCTAAATTGTTTAACTGGGTATTTTGGTCCATATGTACTAAATCTTCACATGCCATATAATTTCTAGCTTCAAAACTTGAATTTTCTGCACTATCGGAATGTTGAGTGAAATCTTGTACATTTAACTTATTGTTTCGAGATGACCTTTGCAAGGAAATTTTGTCACTATCTCTCATCATACCATAATTTGTATCAAATATGTTTTTAGTACAATCTCCCTTTATTTGCAAATGAGGTATATCATACTGCATGTCTGTCGACGCATCGAAGTACTTGACATATCCAAAATTACTTCCCCAGCTGCTGCAAGATGATGATATTGTACGAGGACCTATGCTGTCAATAGCATTTTGTCGTAGCATCTTGTTAGAGCTGGTTGCCTCTGCATCTGTGCTACTGGACGCCGTGTACGTTTCTGTGACATCTGTCTGGTGGGCGTTATCATCAGAATATTCGCCACAATCTGAATCATCTGTTTCTGTGGCGATTGTACCGTCATTTTCAATTTTTAATTTTATATGGTTTCTATGTCTTCTTTTTACTGGCAATCCTGACAATTCGAACGCTTTCGCCCATGTTCTTTCATGTAAAAGTTTTCTGAGCATTTGTCTAGTAATAACTTTTTTCCTTACAAGTTTAGCAAAATACTTTGTAAGTGAATAGTACGGAGACGCGGATGGATAACTAGGGGGAGGCAAGGTCACGTGGTAGAGACTGCGGCGGCTAGTGTTGATACTAGACAACGCGCCTTCTGAAGGAGAGCGGGTCAGCTACGTAACAAATCATAAAAATAATTTTATCTTTCTAGTTAAAACTAGTGACAATATATCATAAATTAAAATAAATTATAAAAAAAAGTATCAAAAACTTACATGGGGTAAGGATTGGGGTTGGTTCTGCTCGTGTATGGGACTGTTGATGTTTGAATGTTTTTGTAGTAAGCTAACCCAGTTATCGGCTTCAGCTTTTGTCTGACATACAGCTACAATAGTATCTATCATTGGTCCACTTATTTCAAATGCATTTTTTCTTGTATCTGTATCATCCAATTTACAGACGGTGATACCAGTTAAAGGAAGACAGCCCTAGAAGATGCAAAATATCATCTTTAATTTTATGTAATACACACAACATAAATATGAAAAATAATGTCATTTCACAAGACATACCTCATAAACAAATGCAGATACTCTTTTACTAACGGAAAGCAAAAGCAAGGCAGATGGAAAGAGTACAAGGTACCGATCTTGGTGTGATGGGCCTACTGCTACACTTCCCATATGCAATACATCCCCCAATGACGCCAACTCACCCCCTGGCCAACCTCGCACTTCACCTGTTACCACTTGTAGTTCTAATTCTTTTTGTCGTCTTAAAGCTGCACAACCACTCTGCAAACAAAATTATTGTGTGATATAATACGTAAGATATAGATCTGTAAATATATAATTAAGAATTCTGAAAATATACTTACAGCAATATCTTTGTAGACAACAGAAGCTCTATGGGTGTCACCTCTGTCAGGGTGAGCTTCATGAACATGTCTGGCAAGTTCTTGTAACATAGCTGGATATTTTCCTAAGCGTCTAAACGGTTTTGATAATCCAGCAGTCAATACAAGTACTCCTGGGCAAACTGCGCCTGCATTTTCCATCCATGTGTTTAAGTCCTCTCTGAAATTTAGTAATAATTTTTATGATATAATAAAAATTGGATATAGCTTTCAGATGTGTATGCGACACAATCTGAATCTGAGATAGACATTGCTATAAGATACACCCATAGCCAGTCCCTGTTATCAATACCAAGCAGATGGAAATACAAATATTTTGCTTACTTGTATTTGTCAAGAATACACACAGCTTTAGGATGGCCTGCACAGTAGGTTTGATGTACAGCTTTTATTTTTGGTGCCCAATGTAGGAAAAGCCCCCCAACCCTTTGATCAGGACCTGTTTTAGTTGAACACTCTTCTAAAAGTGTAAGAAACTGTTCATGTATTTGGAGCACTTCATAAATATTGCCAGTCAATTGTTTAAATTCATCCTTCGATAACCTAAAACAATAATTAATTATAATTGATAGGCATATATATGCATGTATCAGTCATAAAAGTTATATATTTTCTATGTTGTACATCTAAAGTATTACATAGTAGTTTAAGAAATATTACAGTATTATGATATTTTATTATAAATAATAACTGTTATGATACCTCATGCGCCATAAACTTACATTTCACTTTTTTCCAAAGGTTGTAGAAAATTAGTAACAAGACCTTGCATCTCAGCAACATGAGCCTTTTCAGAATCAATGATATCCTTAAGGACAACATTTCTAAAAGCTTGAATTTCTGACACAGCTCTTATTGGTGATGTAGTCAGGGAACCTGCTGTGTCTATAATAACAAATATAAAAGATGTTGTTATTAGTCAATTATATTAAAATAAAATAAAGAATGTTTATATAGGCATATAATTAAAAAGGGGTAATTTCTAAGCTCCTAGAAGATATTTATGATTGGTAGTGATATGTATAGATAAAGAGTTCTATTGTATCTTTTGATATATGAATGAATCTATAGTTTTAAAAACAGAAATACATCTTTTTTACAACCAAATACATATCTATATCATATAATTGTTAATTGTACAATATAAATAATAATAAAAAAATAAACCAAGCATTGGTTTTATAACTAATTAGTTATTGTAAAATTGATTTATTGGTAAATTATTTAAAGTAAACTTTAAAATCATACCTTTGTATTCTGTGACATAATTGCTAGGAAACCATCCAGTTGTTTCTCCTAATGTACCTTCCCACCATCCACCCTCTTCTTTTTGTGTTACTGTGATAATGTCGCCTTTTTTGAAACATAACTCATCGTTATTTTTGCCTTTAAATGAGTAGATTGCTTTAACTAAGCAATTTTCTGAAGACATTTTGCTATTCACAAAATATCATATTTCCTGGAAATAATTGTGAAATTCACTAAGGTTGACAGAAATCTTGCAGTCTATAACAAGTGTCCCCTATAGAAATTTCAAGCATATATAAAGCCATCACGATTTTTAGTTATAACTTTAATCTAGTAGGAATTTTGTTAAACCGAACATTGAATAAACAAACACAAAAAACTTAAGAAAGAAACAGGAATCACAATGCCTTCATAGAAACATTTTTGCGTACATAAAGTATTTAATTATATTCGCCTCACTCACGGTCTTCTAAAAATAAATATCACAGTGCGACTGACAAAATTATTCTACAAACCTACAATACGATTTAATGCATAGGTGAATATATGTTCTGTGCTGACGAGTGTCGTCTGGAATTTGTTGACATTTAAAATAGGGCTGTGATTTCAAAGTTGTAACATGTTGTGACGAATGCTAATTATAAGAAATATTAAAACGAAATGCATTGTAATGGATTTATCCACCATGAATGGTTTCCATGAAGCCATTTACAAATTACAGTCCGTTTGTAACGTTCTAATAAAGTATCTTTGGAGTTTAAAAAGTTTACCTGAATGAAGTTTATGTTTACATGAAGTGGTGACAACCAACACTACCAGAATTCCCTATTCAATATTCATATTTCTTGCTGTAAATTATGAAAGTAACTGAAGACGAGATTTTAGAGAAATCCGAATAAAAATATTATGTCATTTAAATTAAATTTAAGCCAAGTACAAATACCAGATTCTAAAATCGATGGTAGGTTAAATTTTACGTTTTTTTATTGAGTATATTTTATTCTATATTTGAACTGCCTACCTACCTACGTACATTATTTTAAATTAACTGTAACGATATTTTTTTTTGGGTATAGCAAATATAATTTGACAAGACAATGTCAAAGGTACAAATTTAAGTTGATTTATGTCAAATCCGAAATGCCATTTGTCAAATATGCTAATTTTGAATTTTGATATTATCAAATATCAATAACAATAAGGTAAAAAGAATTATTATAATAATTATTTTTTTAGGATAAATGACACTACTACTACTACTATTATAATAATTAACATTTAGACTTATTATCGCTTTATAGATTTCGGTGTATGTAACGTAACCCTGACAATATAAAAAAATTTGATCATATTATAATTTATTCTTAGAATTCATTATCATAAGAATTATTAATAGTTGATTAAAATGTTTTTAGTATTTTATTTTTAAAATAGTTATATATATGAATATCTGAATATGTTTCTGTTAATAGTTTATTTCCAAGGTATAATAAATCCTTTTTTAGTTTTGTGGTGCTTAGAAAATAATTTTATTTAAATTATATCAATTACATTGTAAGATTTCGAAGAATCTTTTAATATTTATCAAAATTGTTTCAGTTTATTTTCAAATAAAAATGCAACTTAGAAGTTATACATAAAAAAATCTTACAATTATAAAAAAACTGTTTATTTTGTCTTAAATACTACTAAATATGAATAAATCCTTAGAAGACAGTTTACTTCATCATATTTTATCACAAGATAATGATTCTGTGGTGCACCATATTTCACAAGGTACTATAATTAATTCAATAATGTATAATTATTACTGTTTTCTATTATATATAATTAATAACATTTCTAGGAGCTAATCCAAACAAAATAACTAGTCAAGGAAAAACATGTCTGGGTGAAGCCTCAAATTTGGGTAACATTGAAATAGTTAAATTGCTTCTTGAGGCATGTAAAAGTGAAGAAACTAATGATGTCTATTCACATTCTGCTCCAAAGAAGAAGCTCAGTGTTAAGTCTCAAAAAAGAAAATACAGAGGTTCTGGTCATCGGGATGACAGTGCCATGAAATTCAAGAATCGCAGTGAAAAATGTCATAGAGTAAATATTGAGTTTCAAAGTACAAAGGAAAGTATTAAGAGAAATCAAGGCTATTTTGTATTCATTAACAATGATGGTTCTAGTAGTGATGAGAGTAGACTTAGTAATATGATGTCACCTACAAGTCCACAATCACTGGCTACTACACCATTAGCTGACTTAGAATGGGATGAAGACATTGGAAATGTAGCACCTACTACAAGTGAGGATGAGACTTGG
Source organism: Eurema hecabe (assembly GCA_026213755.1). Lineage (NCBI taxonomy): Eukaryota > Metazoa > Arthropoda > Insecta > Lepidoptera > Pieridae > Terias > Terias hecabe. The sequence goes on along the minus strand of JADANM010006787.1, from coordinate 5,181,947 downwards.
TCATCAATGTATAAGTAAGAAAAATTGTATTGTCATAGGTATTTTATCTTCAAGCCCACATATTTGAAACTTCTGCTTGATTCATAATAATGATTATAGATCTGAATTAACAGGAAAGATATAATATTTATTAAAGAAGCCACATTTTTTAAAATAGGTGGTATGCTGCAATACTAGAAAAATCTGGTGCTGCTATTGCAGCTGCTACTATGGTTTCAAATGGAATAAATCAACAAGATGCATTTATGAGAACAGCTCTACATTATGCAGCTGAGCAGGGTCATACTGAGATTGTTAAATTACTACTGGATGCTGGTACATTTGAATTCTAAAGTAGTTTGGCTTACATTATTTTATTTGCCTTGTTTTTTTATACTACATATCAATACTATTTTACTGAACAGATCTTTAGTTTATTACACAGCATCTTATTGATAACACTAATAATATCTTATCAGATGACAAAACAAATTTAATACTCTTTACTTATGGGTCATCTTATCAATATGTTCATTATAAACAAGCCACCCAGCAGCCTTCACACACAAGACATAAGCAATTGTAGACTATTTATTATAAATAATTTGCCTCATCTTTCTCGAAAATGGTTAGCTTATGGAAATTATGGAAAAAAGGCATGTATTTGAAGTCGTTAAAGGACACCAATATAGGGTAAATGATAAAAATTAAATCCCCCTATTTCAATAAAAGGTGCCCTTAAAATCCAAAAAATTGTTTAATAATTTTATTTTGGCATTTTGTGGACATAACAAATAAACAAAACTGTAGTTTCATCTTACTACATCTCATTTTCTGTGCTGTAGACGAGCACGGATGGACAGACTGACGGAAGAAGGTCTTATCTTATAGTGTTTGCAGTCTTAAAATCTATGTTAAATAAAATTTCGACTAATTTATATCAAACTGTTGCTAATGACAATTCTTAAATAATCTGGACTGGCCCTGCATAGTTTTTTCAATTGATATAAATATCCTTTTATTTTTTATAATATTTTTATTTGCAACAACATATTTTATAATATGATATTTAAAATACAATTTCAGGGAGTAAGCTAGATGTAACAGCAGGCGACGGGCTTACTTCTCTGCACATAGCTGTAATAAAGAATCATATAGACACTGTTAAAGAACTTTTACAAGCTGGAAGCCATGTGAATTATAAAACACATGAAAAAATGACAGCACTGCATTTTGCAGCTTCTCGAGGATATTTTGAATTGGTAAGCGGGGAATTAATCTATTTATATGTGGTTATAACTTTCTTTATAAGCCCCAGCAAAAATTATACAGGCTGAATCTTGAGAACTTAATTGTATAGTACGCGTCACGAATCTTTAGCGCTGAACGAAACCTGCGCAGAAGTCAAAAATAAGGTATCGAGGTAACGGCGCGGCGCGCGGGGCGCGTAATTGTCGGGTGCGCGAGCGTTGATTGGTTATCATTATTAAAATACAATTACCTACCAGAGCTGAAAAAGTAAAAAAAAAAATAATACGAAATTGACTCCTTTTTTTGGTAGTATCTTCAGAATTATTGTCTGAACTATTCAAATTTTCGGAAGTTTATTTTACACCTTGTTAGAAAAATAAGTTATTCATCTCTTTTAAATTTTTATTTGAGCAGGTTAAGATTTTAGTAAGTAGTGGGGCATATTTAGAAGCTAGAGATACAAATGAGCGGACTGCATTATATCTAGCTGCTGGAAGAGGACATGTAGATGTCATCAAATATTTGATATCAGCTGGAGCTAATGTTAATGGTGAAGAGATTCATGGTATGTATCATTGTAATTGTGCTAAGAATGATTTTCATAAATATTAAATTATATCCACATTTTACTAGGATACACTCCACTATGTGAATCAGTCTGGCAGAGATATACGAAAGTTGTCGAAGTCTTATTAAGAAGTGGTGCAAGAATTACTTATTCTCATAAACTTTTACATAATGCAATATTACAGGGACAGGTACTATTTTATTATTATTTTTATTAAAATTTGTCTTAAATACTATGGAATACAATAAATTCTCTCATCAACTATAATTATTGCACTGAATGTAAATGTTGTTGTTCAAAGGAGGATATTGTACAAATGTTAGTCAATCGTGGAGGCGGTATCAATTTGCATAATGATACTGGCGATACTCCATTATTACTGGCTGTACGTTTGTCACAAATTTCAATTGTGAAAATACTTCTTCAGAAAGGTATTAAAATAATGATTTTTTTATGAATGTATAACGTATAAGGTATTAAAATGATGATTATTAAACCATGTTTTGATGTTATTATATATGTTATCGTTTAAATTGCAGGTGCAAATGCTAATATTTGTAATAGTATAACTGGTGCAACTGCACTTCATATAGCAGTAGAAAGTTTTAAATGCCCAAAGGAGTTTGAAGATCTACTTATAAGCTTATTGGAAAGTAAAATAAATATGAATGCGACAGCTTTAACGGGTGACACTGCTTTAAATCGAGCACTATTGCTACAAAAGTAACTTATTAAATTTTGTTTCATAATATACCTAATAATAAGCTAATAACTGTATTAAATACTAACATATTTTTATATTTTCAGAGATTTTACCGCGATTATTTTAATTCAGTATGGTGCTGATGTGAATGCATGCGATCTGCAGTCTTGTGGGCTAGATAATTTATCTATAGTAAATAAAAGATTATCGAATTATTTAGCACAATTGCTTATTAAAGCAGGACACCATATACCTAGGCCTGAATTTATTTTAGAAAACAATTTAGTACCAAAGAACGAAGGGACTACTCTATATTGGTTGTATCAATATTGTAAACAACCTTTGGGTCTTGTTGACATCTGTCGTATAAGAATAAGAACATTATGTCACAATAAACCCATCCATCGTTATATAGAATATTTACCTCTTCCTAAGACTTTACAACACTTTCTTATGTTCAAGAATGAAGTCTGCAATATATTATCTATAGGTGTAGAACAATAGAAAATAAATAATAATACAAATATAATCTACAACAATGACTTTTATTTAAACATTAGGTACATACAATAAAATTAGAAAGGTGCACACCACCAAGGAGTGGAAAAATTTAAAAGAAATTAGTGCTACTACAATTAAATTTTGACCAATGTGATATAACAAGTAAGGTAACTTTTTGCATATAAACAACTTCGATAACGTTTACATATTTTATAACAAAAATAAACATACTAAATAAAATAATTTTATCACAATACATAAATTTAAAAGAAATACCTAAAACAAAAAAAAAGAAAATAGTTTATTAGTGTGTTAAATTATTAATCAAACATACTAAATATACCAGTATGTTACATAATAAACATAACTAAAAGATACATTAATATGATTTTGATTTAACTTAAATAGTAATAATGCTTAATTTTCACTATAACTCCTATTGAGCATAGTATAACATTCTGCCTTGCACAAATTGACCATGTAAAAATTGTATGCTTACAAAATACTTCAATAAAGTATGTATACCCATTTATGGTATACTTATAAATGTTTTGACAAAAATAATATGATTTTGATATGTAACAAGGCAAACTATATATTAATTTATTATCTTATGACGTTTTAAACATTAATAAAGCTTGCATTTGCTATAAAAGTTTATAAAACACACTTTGTTGAGTGTTATATATAAATTGAAATGATTTCTTTTTAGCATTGAATTTAGATTGGCAACAAACCTTTTTTGTCTTTAACATATTGTAATTTTGGACATGCTTTAATTAATGGATCTACTAAGTGGAAGTGTTTATACTCTGTAGCTTTATGTAAAGGATTTTTTCCATCGTCATCTAGCAAATGAACATTTGCTCCGCATTCTATGAGATATTGCACTGTCGACAGTTTGCCTAAAAAACTTTTATTTGTTATTTTAACATTTAGAACTAAAGTTACATTACAGCAAAAGTTTACTACGTAAAAAAATGTTTCATGATTAAATTATTTTTGAGTTCATTATTTATAATTGTAATAAAATATTTACCTGCTGCTGCTGCTTTATGTAAAGGTGTAGCTTTCCCAGCCTTAGTTTGGACATTGATAAGTGCACCATTTTCTACCAGATAACGACAAATATCTATGTGACCATTACGTGCTGCATAATGCAATGCTGTGTAGCCTGCATTGTCTTCAGCATTAATAAATTCTTTTATGTTTTTAGCCTTATCAACCAAATATTTGATCCTTTCTTTATCTCCCGAATAAGCTAAAATGTAGATAAAATGGCATTATAGCATGTTGATTCAACATTACATTATTCCAATTATTTAAATTAAAGTTATATTTACCAGCATTCCATATTCCTCTTTCCCAATCCATTTCCGATAATGTCTGGCATACAGATTTATTTGCAGTTGCATTACTACAATCATGGTGGCAACAATCTTTGTTATCCATGTTCTTTAACAGAATTACTTACTATGAAATAATATGTATTTTATAAATTAGAGGTTAACAATAAATTTATTATATTTCCTTAGATATCTCTTTGTAAAGTCCAAGTAATCTCTGCTTCTCCAGTGCTTGATACCACTTTATATCCCAACTGACTCAAAGAATTGATAAGTGGCATTACATTAGTTTTCATAGAAACACCATTTATCACACTTCCAGAACCAGGGTACTTCTTTTTCAATGCTGTCACTTCTTCTTGACCTAAACCAAACACAGAGCAATCATTGGCATGTAACGACCCTTTTACTGCAACATATACTACACCATCTTCAGACATTGGAATGTTTGCTAAGTTAGTTCCTGATACATGCTGGCTGCCTTTGATATCCATTATATAATGCTTAGATTTATATTTTAGTATTAGTGATTAATATTGGTTTAAACCTCTTCGTCCTTGTTGGAAAGATGATAGTGCATAGCCTCTTTGCTAAAATTGGTAATATTATCTTGTTCAACAATTATTGATGGTTCTGGTTCAGAGAATTCTTTTCTCATAGTCCACATGTACTCATTGTAATCTTGTTTAACAGCCGTGGAACTTGAAGCAACAACTTTGTAACCTAACACCTATAATTCAATTAAAATTATTTTTGACATTGTTGTGAAATATGTTTTATTTATTTAAAATGTTATCTTCCTTCAAGAGCACTTAGTATGACACACGGGTGTTGGAGATAAACAATAGTCGAATCGTCACAGTAGCCTCCACAAGCGAATCGTTGTAGTTGTTCAATATCTCCAGCTTAAAAAATAAAAAAATACTGCATACTTCATTATGTTTACGTCTTATAAAAAATATATATTTTTTTAGTTATGACATTAAGTATAATGGTTTTATTTTTATGATTTACCTTTAAGGCCCGAAACTAAAACACGCCAAGGATTTTTGTGTCCATACGAAGCTAAATTGCCCCTTATCAAAATGTAGGGCATTGATTACGGATAGTTTGAAACTGTTATACAAGAATATTGGAATATACTAAATAGTGGTATTTTACGATACTTATCCAAAAGGGTTGTAAACCAAATGTAAAAATACAAAAGAAATAAGAATTATCTACTAACAGCGCACAAGCCACAGACGAATCGCGAAAGTTGAGTCGAACATCAATATTTTTATTTTTTTGTCTATTGAGTATTGTTATTTGCTGTCACTTGAATGATAGCTGTCAAAAATATACATTTTTGTTAATGGCAATGGTCCTAAATATTTATCAGCATCAGGAAAAAATTCCGACTGTTTTAACTTTAAAGAGTTTAAGCTATTACTAAAAAAGGTACTACATATCTATAAAGACTAAGTACTAGTAAAGTATTTTATGTATAACATGAAATTAAGGAATTTCACATTTATACCTGATTATTTTCGTTGCTCTTCTCTTGAATAAAATTGTTCTCTATTACGTGACTGTCCTTTGACGGTTAATCATATTTTGTATGGTTTTATCCGTGTTCTTTTGTTTTCACTAAAGTGCATCCAAAATTATTATACGCATTTTTAAAATTGATGTATAGAATGAATGATTATGTAATATATTTCAGCTAACAGAAATTTTATTGTTAAGAATTTTTAATTACCCTCATGGGTCGAAAATACGGTTGTTTTACCGAAGTACCGATTCACTAACAGTCTCACAGGCACCTTTCCTAAAGAATGTTTTCGAATTTAAACATCGTTTTTATTCCCCATAAAGTACAATACAAATAGTCGGGTATGTTCTAGATATTATCTGAACACATTATGTAAATTAGTTTCACTGCATACATGCTTTACAATTTACATGATTCCAAACTCATACGAGTATGACATGCGTTGTGTACTTACCCAGGGCGGGTTTTATTCAGGATTAGCTATAGTACAATACAAATTATAGTTTTTTTTTGTTATTTGAGTCTCCGATATTATTTAAAAAATGTTAGGTTCTTAACTCAGATTACAAAAACTACTACATAATCATGATAAAATTAAGATACAATTTTGATAATAAAAAATGGTTAAATTATAAAACAGTTTAACAGATGAAGAAGTAGAAGTACTTATAAACAAATATATTATAGACGGAAGCCAAGGAATAGATTTTGTGTATTATTATCTACTGTTATTTTTGACTTGCTATGTACTTACATTAATTTCTAAGGCACTAAAAAGCCTCTGGACTGTTTTCCGGTAAACGCAAATCCTTTCGATAGGATAAAAGCGGTATGTCTGTTTAATCCAGTACCTACCTACTTAATGCAAGATTAGAATAAATTATTTCACATATTTTTTTACAATGTTTAAACATTTCGTTTTGTCAAGAACGACGTGAAAAACATATAAGCCACATAGGTATTAACCATTTAAATTAACAGAGACAATATAATAAACTTACTGATGTTTTTACTGGCGTAAGTGACATTAAAGTTTCTTCATTGTTACACCGTACACGAACTAATTGACCGCGAAACGGCAACGAGAACAAACATGAAATGAAAGTCACAAAGTGTCAATATGCATAAAAATTATATATTTTTTATTATTAAATGAATAAATTTCTCTATTACATAGAACCTAGTAACCCCGTTAAGCTTGAAAATGTGTACTTATAACGCATACAGATATCTAACACAAAATATAAAGATGTTTGTTTGTATTCGCTTAAATATATTTTACGTAGGTTTGAGGAAGCAACTGAGTTAATATTTCCGATATTCATAATCTATTTCTAAATTTAACAAACAAGTGGGCATTTACTGGCATCTACTAATAGATACCATTGGTTAATAATTGTCTAGGACCTAGGTTAATGGCTTTTTGATTACCTTACGTATAATCTCAAAAAATTACATGTTTTCTTGCATCGGGAAAACTTGTCGAAGTTTTAAATTGCCTCCACATACAATGAAGTTCTTTATTAATTTCCTCTCGTGTAACAACAACCGCAAAGTTTCCGACACGAAAGCATTGCTTTTCTATATCTCCATATTTTGCTTGCTTGGAAGAAATTAATTAATTTTGCACCCAGTGCAGTTAACAGTTTAATTTTATGTACTTATTGTTTGTAAAAACAAAAAAGAAGTTTAAAAATTATCATCTTAATATACATAAATAATGTTAAAATAATTCTATACCTACTAAGAAAAAAATTAAGAATGTAGAGAACTAGTGTCATTCCTGGCGAGCAAAATTTGCATGAATAGAACAGAATACTCAAGTCTCAAGGGACCCCACTCTTTAGTTTCTAAGATAAAGAATAGAAAAGTAAGGCAAAGATTACAACGAGATGTTAATTCTTAAAAAATCTAAAGAGAAACAAAAGTTTTGCGGATAATAATTAGAAATTGAAATATTTTTATTTACAAGAACCAAAAATAATGCAGAGAGTAATCGTTTGTAATAATACTTACTCAGAACATCCAGTTATTGCGAATACTTAGAAATAAAGATAAAAATAAATGAATTTTGATTTTTGAGCGAGTACTATTAGTTCTATAAGAGTAAATTCTGGTGCCGGATTGTTGACAAAACTGCTGCATGGACATCCCCGAGCGCGTCAGATATTGATAGTATCGATTGCCTACGTATTTTTAATAACGTACGTATGTTAATCTGATCGTTTGCATGGCGGGGGTGGTTGTAATTAATGGTTGAAAATAAAAAATTGATTTTTTGGAACGCGTCAGATTTTCTAAGAGAGTATTGCACCAAAAAAGCTCCCCTTCACTAATCTGACGATTTCGACGTCACGCAAACTCGCAGTCATTCTCTTTGTCTTTTAATCTTCTCTTTCAATTTGTAAAAAAAATCGTCATACTGACATACTCAAGCGCGTCTGATTAAGATATATATGGTTCATCTTTCTCTATATTTCTCTATATTCTTTATCTAGAGGGATTCGCTTAATCTGACAAAAAAAAAACGGTTCACCCTAAAGCTAATTCCAATACTGGGCGCTACATATTGTAAGTTTATGACAATTTTGAGCTCAAAATATAATGTGTGTGATATTTTGACCTCGCCGCGTGCAAAAAATAATAATTCTATGCATTTGAGATCTCCCAGCTCTAGTCTAATGGAAGTTTCATAGAACACTATTTGTAGAATTTTTAAACCGTAACAACGGTTTTTTTTGCTGCTCTCCCCTTTACGTCTTAACGTCACTCTCAAATTATCAGATTAGTGGAATATGATCTTTTAGGGTATGATTAACTCGCCCTACCTTAATCTGATGCGCTCGAGAATGTCAGATGATCATTTTTTTTAGTAATCTGATTCTGTATCCTACACGCACGGCCCTATTTACGGGGCTCATATTTGGTGGAGGTACTTAAATGGGTACAAGGTATCCCCCTGTATATTAATCTGACGCACCTGCGCACCTCAAAGTCCCGAAATCCCCTCTTGGGCTCCACTATCATTAGAATAAACAACGCATAAGTGAGGCAAATGCGCGTTAACTCACTTAAGTTTTTTTAAATTCTTTCTAACTATTTGATAAAACTATAGCAGCTCCCGCCTTCTAGTCATGCTATAAAAATTGAACTTCTGGTGTAAGAAATAACGTAGGTTATAGCATTCCCACTTTTCTCCAAACAAATTTTTATTAAAGCATTTTATTAGGCCTCGTTATTGGAATCAATTTATAAAATCCTTAACGATCCCACGAAATCAATATCAAAACTTACGCTTCGAAATAAAATCATGCCTAAGTACTTACCAAAAATCCATCGCTATTTCATCTTTGTTTTAAAATTATTTTATGTAAACAATTTGTTCAGGCTATTTTTGGTGTAAGGAGGTTAATGAGTTTAAAATACAGACGTTATCAGATTCCCAAGTAAGCATAGTTACCGTTTTCCCCGTTCATATAAACACAATCAGAAATATCTTCTTAAAATATGTATGATCACACCTGTAGTTTTCGAAACCAAATTTTAATTTATTTTCTTTGGAAAATGTACAAATTGAACACCTCCTAGGTATCCTGTAAAGTAAATTTGCGCTTGGGTTTTACAATTAATTTCTATAATAATTAGGGATCATTTTTAATTTGTCAATAAAATATATAGATTGAGTGTTTATTTCAATATGCATATATATGTAGAGAAGTCTTGCTGTTTCTATTTTACTTTCAAAACAATTGACTGGCACATAGTTGTTTTACAAATGGAAAATAAACAACAATAATATTAGAAAAAAATACGTAATGTTACATGCGTTCAAAATAAACTCAATTATTTAACAACATTTCCAACACAGGAAAACAATAAAGCAATGTTAAAGTAGAAAATAAAAAGTATCGAAATGAGTACCTAACACTAATAAAATGGCTCTAATGGGCAGTTTCGCTTAAGAAGTAATCAAATTGGAATTACTATTTAAGGAACAACGCTGAAGGAAGTTCTTAAAGGCGAAAGCATTACGGTAGTAAAAGGTATCCCCTACGTCACCCAAAAAGTAAATTTTCGTACCTATGTGTTTTAGCTTGATAATTTAAAAAGATGCGTTTTGTAACTAGTTTACTCTACGTAACAAATCCCAGGCGCCCAACATTCGAGCTGGGCATTTGGTTGCTTTCAGTAGGTAATGGCGTTTATTACATGCGTCAAAATAATCGTAATCGGCCTCCCGCCTACGCACTAATATCTCCGCACGAACATAATATATGTAGGTATGTAGATAGGTATGTCTTACAACTACAAGATTTCCTTTTACTTCAGATTTCCTTTCCTGAAATTGCTTGTAAAAAACCTTAATTATTGCGTCGTTAAGTAGGTGACCATACTAACAATATGTCCACCCGCCATCAGATTGTGTCGAGTCTTCCACACCTAACACTAACCTTTTAATATTTTTCTCTCAGACAGCATAAATACCGCTTACCTAAAATATAATGTAATAAATATTTTATTTTCACCATAAAACTGAACAACGTTTTTGCGAAAAACAGTAATTTCAATGTTCAGTTCCTCCCTTCAGTGTTTGTGCCGCCTAGCTTCAAAGCGGTAGTGGAAACGGTACATCTCGCGCCTTTTCGACCCAATACCGTAAAATACTTCAACTTGTTAGTTCTTTAATTAACTAAAGTTAAATAAATAAATTATTATAATTAAGTGTTGTGAAGGTTTTATTAATATTAATTTTGTGAAAATAATACTTATAAAATATACAATTATTATAAAAACTTAAGTTACAGTTTCAAAGTGTTGTTGTAAGGTTCGTACAGTTGAAAATGACTTTAATATTATTAGGAATATTATGTACGATTAGTAGTTACTATTTTTAAAATTCTGGACTTTGAAAAAGTAAATACTAAATTAGCTACCATTCTTTTATCTTATAGTTGTGTCGTTAATATAAAAGTATAAAATTAATAGTATAATTAGTTTTTTTTTATATTTTCGAATTGTGACTTCAGAAATTCCTAAATTAAAAATACTTTCCTTTGTGTTAGTTGTAGCCTAAGCGGATACCAAGATAATTGGAGTTTTAAGAATAGGGATCATAGATCCTTTTATCTCTAAAAGTACCTATAAGTACCTTAAATATGAAAAATCCCATAAATGCTACGGGATTTTTTATGAAGGTTTATTACTATGAAATATTTTTGTAAATAATCCTATTGATAAAATAGTCCTTGTTACGACTTTTAAGCTACTGAAAGGATTTATATTTAAACTTTAGAGTAAAAAAGAGTAACCAAAAAAATAACTCCACAATGAATAAAGATTGCATTGCATAGGTATAAGATGTTGTATCGTAAAAGCTTACTTAAGTCTTAACGGTTTTTTTTCTAATTGTGAAATAGTGTTCTTAAAAGTGTTTATGGAATAAAATTTCATTATCTAATAATACATAATATAATATTGTTTCATAAATTTATACCTTCTCCGTATTAGAGAGAGATTGAGTCTTATTTCTATTAACAGTAGATAATAAAGCTACATGTAAATTTTTAAATAAGTATAATAGTCACTAATTCTTCTGCGGTTAAGTTAGATAAAAATTTTAACAAACTTTTTGAGACAGAGAATGAGTTACAGTTCATTGTTATAAATGATTTGTTGAGCAGTAGACCGTACGAATTTAAAAAAATCAGTTAGTAAAAATAAGATTAAATATGCTTATTTGATAAATGGAATAGTTTGAAATGGACATCTACTTAAAGAGACATCGACAATAATTTCTTAAGGCCCATAATGCGATATTTTACTATCCAATTTTCTCCGAGAAAAAGTATCCGATTGTCATCTTCGGTAAAATTTGTCACTTGGTTTGTCACTTGTAACTAAATCAGGTTTATGACGATAATGATGAGTATTTCTATTTTTTAAGTAGGTAAATACCTAATAGTTTATTATTAATTGTATCGGCTTATTATGTTTTGCATATCAAAATGTTATGTTTTGCAAATCAATTTTTTTTTATAAAATTAGGTATCAATTTTGTTTTAAACACAATTTTATGTGATGGAACTTTTTAAATTGTTTGCGTTTTACAGATATACTTAGTATATGTTAAAACGGTTAGTCACGCAAGATTTTATTTTTCATAGGTGTCATGACTTTTCACATAGACCATAATAAAAAACAAACCTTTACAAAGAAAGTCATAATTATTATTTCAAGCATAAGACAAAATGTTTTGAT
>JADANM010006787.1:5146665-5168192 GCA_026213755.1 Eurema hecabe | reverse complement strand
TCTCAAGTCATGACGTACTATTACGTTGTGTCCGCGAAAGTGTTAAGGGATCGTTTACTCAGTTGCTTTGCCTACTCCTACACGAGGACGTAGACGCGTCCGACTTTTTATATCTAGTCTTAAGGAGTTTTTGTTCAGATATGTTTATAAAATTCATTAAATTAAATATAGCCCGCAAATTTACTTCAAATTCTATTTAAATAATCAACCAATTTTCGGTACCTCTGATAACAATTAATAAATAATTTTCCCAAAATTGGTAGCTCCTAGAAATCCTTGAAATATTGTTACGATAAGGCTTATGGAACGTGGTTGCTAGGAAACTTCTACATAATCAGATAAAAGTGCGATTTTCATTTGATAATGAGATAAAATGATAAACCAAAAAATTATTGTAATTTATAGAGTGTGACAGAAAGTGACGTTTAGGGCTATATATTACGTAACGTATCCTAAAGGGTAATTTGTCAATTTTATACGTACTGTATACCTTATTCAATAATGTCTATTCAATTCTTTGCTAGCCAATAATTCTGCCTTTGTGCCAACCCAACGAAAAGTTTTGTTTGTTGAATTTTATGTGAACCTTTTCTTTAGTCCTTTAAAAACTACTAAAATTGGTACAAAGATAATTATTTACCTTCACAAAGCAAGGTAATATAATTTAAAAGTTTTGCTATTTTTAAGACCAAAACACCACCTTCTTAAACATCTTTAATTATACAGGTAGTTTTCGCATTACTCGAGTTTAGACAATGGTACAAGACAAGATAATGTTATTTTATAACCTGGATACTGTCTCAAAGACTATGTCTCAAATATCGTTCATTCCACCGTGTCTTCCATTGGAATTTTTACTCAATAGATTGATTAGGGAATGAGGTAATAGCCCTCAACCTATTTATAGTCCTTTGTTTTATGTTGCCGAGTGTGAGAAGTGTTTACGTATACCTAACGTATACGTTACATGAGATGACAATATACTCATCAGTTATATAAAGGCGAATATTCCTGTTTGAATTGTAAGTGGGGAGAATGAGATCCATTCTCCGGGCTCTCTTCAAACTAAATAATAACTGAGCATTCCTAACTAAAGTTTCACTTAAATAATATGTCAAGCGAACTACACGTGTTCATATGTGTAACAAACGATCAATTCTATGATTCAATAGGAATAAAGTTTGAGTCAATTATAATTTCCCATTTACAGAAATAAATGTTCGTCGTTCAATTCCTGAAAACGAGGCACTTTTGATGACTGTCCTTTCTAAGAACAAAGCTAGTTATTTTATGAGGAATGTCGTTTCAATGTTAAAGGTTGACAACATAAAAAAATCAAAGAGAAAATGAATTGTAAGAAATCTTTGCACTTAAAATAAGAGGGGTTTAGGGTTTAAACTTCGTTTTCGAATATCTACCAATAAGGATATGTATCAATAAGGATGTATCGCATGTACCTAATGTAATGGATGATATACCTATTATTATTGCGTACTCTCAAACAAACTACATAGATTTAGAATTATGTTTGCCCAATATATATACAGGGTTGATGCGACACATGGGCATTAAATTATATATATCATGAAAAATATACGTAAGCCCTGTATGGAAGGCAAAACCTTTGTATATAAATATTGAATTGTGCTCCGTCAAACGAAGAGAATTCGCTCATTCTAATATAATGCAGTCATTAGTTTGAGGTTGAGCGCAGTCATCATAAAGATAAACTGTTATTGCAGTTTAATGTTATGTAATTACTGTAAGAATAGGATTTATAATATTGCTACACTAATACACGCTAGTAAATTGGGTTAGAATTGTTAAACTGTACAAAAGCTTACTTTGTGCAGTCTACTTCAACTATTGACATACAATCTCAATGTGAATTTCAAAACATCTAAATATAAATATTTAAAAATCAATTTTGATTTAAAAATCAATATGCAAATTTTCTACTGTTTAAAGTCTTTATAGTTTTGTCTGTTTGTAAAGTTGATTACGATTTTATTGTAAAATATGAAGTAGATCATCTATTTGATATCGTAACGTATATAATAATTATAATGGTTTTGCTTGACGTAATATCTACGAAGCTGAATAAAAGTAATATCTATACAATTTGTCATAACAATATGAAATGAAAAGTGTAATAAAATGAGTGTCTTGACATGTTATAGGGCTATACAAATATTCAGAATGAAACATCGAGACTTTAACGTTGATGGACCTTACGCCTCTGGCATTTGAACTTGTCACGAATAAACGGTGAGAAATGAAAATGCTTTCTTGCAGTAAGATATATGCGTACCGATTTCTACGATCTATAGCAGACTGCATCTTATTTTAAGATTATCATTGTTATCATAAGTCAAGAAGATATTTATAAACAAACAAATTATATAGACAGTAGCTCAAGAAAGTACGTTTGCTAAGGCAGTAAATTGTTAAAGTAAGTTTTCATTTTAATTGTAACCTATTACTATGAAGCCGGAGGTAATGTTATACTTATATTATAAATGCGTGTACATTACTAAGCAATATTGAGAGTAGGTAAGATCTATGTGGAGTGGCTTCTATTGTTTACAGTTACTTGACATTGAGCAAGCATTAAAGTTACTGATTTATTACAAAAAAACCCTTTTTAGAAAGACTGGACAAAATACGAACCAGATACAGAGCCTATGGCGACAGATTTGCGAGACGGAAAAATTGTTTTTTGATACTTATTAGAAATTTAAAATTATTGTACAAGCAAATTCAACGACAAAATTGTGTCATCTTAAAAATATATATCCTTTTTGTAGGGAAGAGGTCAGTAAAAGCTTTCCAGCCTATAACTTTAACACGATTTCATTCAATTTTCAACGCACATATTTATTAAGGTTAATTTAATGTGTAAAAAAGTCCTAATATGTTAATAGAAATTAAAATAACATACGTGAAAAACATATATAATTTTTTATTTCGAATTTCTGGTCTAACCAAAGCGTTGACCTGTGTTTGCATGTAGCGAGTACACGTAGTCAGGAGACGTTAAACATGAACGGAATATGAATTGGACTGTAGACACCATACTGTGTATCTGTTCGATGAAAAACAACATTCACTTTAGAAAAAAGGATTATATTTAATATTGTAAAAATATTGTCGTTAACATAGAAAAAAAATAAATCATTATGCATTAAAATAATAATCAATAGATACAAAATAATTTTGCATTTATCGAATTAAAATTTCGATACAGAACGACAATGACTTATGCAAATTATGCAAAAAACATTTCAAGACGGAAAACCTATTGGTTTCAGTTTGTATTGACTTTAAATCAAATTTAAAACTAAATTTAAATGTATTCATTTATGAACGTATTTTGCAAGTTTATTTTGGATACGCTTTATATAGATAGCTCTTTAAAATATTGAATTAGCAAATATACTTAATAGTTTTAAATTAAAAGCTTTTAATAACTTCAACAATATATAGCGATGCCACAGACAGACATGTAGGTATACACTTTAAACAAAGTCTCTTGTAATCGTCGGGGATAATTCTCTTCTAAAATTTTCTGAGCAATCAATATATTTCACCGATAAAAATCTAAATAAAAAGGAATCCACGAATCTTGTCCAAAGTGCTGTATTTTTTATGAAAACAACTTTAATTCTTTATTAAAATCTTCTAAACAAATTAACCGATTATACCTTAAGGTTTATCATTTTAAGTGCAATTCTTTTGAGAAAAAAAAGTACCTATCACACAAAAATCTTATCCATCACCTACTACTGCAATGCAATTAAGCAAATATTAATGTAAAAAAATATCAGATTACACAAACCGGTAAACTGTAAAAACCTTTTTCGAAGTCGGTCAAAAACAAATAGCACTGAAAGGTCAGTCAAAATTAATTATTCTAATCTCTGAGCATTCGTTTATCGCAACGATTATCTCATTCATATCCACTGACGTAAAGACTACCACCTCCGCTGCGAAAATCATTAATATCATTTCCATTCAGTAAAGTCAGTTATTACAGTAATTAATTCGGATGTTCGTGATTCCGCAAATAATAATGGCCACGATAGGCTGTGATTCCGTAAGAGGTCACTATTCAACAAATAAAAATATTATTTCTATATGCTCTGGGTTTTGACTCTATATCAATATATGAATTAGAGAAAAGGTTTATTAATATAAAGTATCCTATAGAGCAGCAACTCTTCGTAACAAGAAACGTTTATTTCAATTAAACCCTCTAAGAATGTGGGGTAACCGAGACTCGGTTTAGCAGGCTCAGCTATGAAAATATCTAATACAATATGAAATTTGAATTCAAGACTCAAATACAACAGCAGATCATCAATTGTCTTTCACATGAAGGAATTCGTTTACATTTCAAATTAATGGTCTGCGAGTTATTTTTGTTACCCATTAAAACGTTTGTTTTAATCTCGGACGGTTTTTCTTTTTGCTCAGTGTGTTTTACATGAATATGAAAGTATGAAGGTATTACTTGTTACTCTTAATATGTGATTTTGAAAAATGTACAGTAAACTTTTTGTGCTTGAACCAATGAAGCTATTTTGATGAAATTTTCTACTGAGGTAGGTACTTTAGAACTTTGTTGAAATATTTGTTCAAGGCATACAAAATGACAGAAACTGCAAGTAGTTAAGATGTAGAAGACTAGGCTTTCCTCGACTACATAGTTAGCGAACTAAGACTTTACAATACAATATTTTTATAAATGTATGTGTTACTCTGATAATAAACTTTATTTCAAACCAAACATCTAGACGTGAGACATAGTTTGGTAGAGTACAAAACCTTTACGAAGTACATAGTTATTGTTTTTTAGACTTATTTTGTTTTTAACTGACTTCAAAAAAAGGAGGAGGTTTTCAATTCGTCTGTATGTGTAATATTTTTTATTTAATAGTTATAATAATATAGCTTGTAAGTTACTTATTTAGTACTTACCCTGCAATAATACTTTATCGATTTAAAGAATATTAGACCTACTGACATTAAGGTCATGAAGGTACGTTCTTTAATACTTATCATAAGTGCTACTTTTACACAATAATGGCATATACGGTAATCGAGCACTTTTCCATTAAAAAGAAAACGGACTGTATAAAGAAATACACAATGACAAAGTTTCATCGATTTGGTCTTCTAAGCCTAACGACATGCACTTGAAAAGCTTTGAAATGTTTAGATTTTAATGTTTCTATAACGCCATCAATAGAATAAACCCACCTGAAGGTTAACATAAATTTATTTATAGTAATTATTTCATTCATTCAAAAATCAAATATATTAGAATAATGTTATTCCTCCCACGTATATTATCAGGAATGTATGAAATGGCTGGAGCTTAATTGACAATACAAGTATGTTGTACTGAAGTCGTGGGGATAAAGTGTGCAATCAATTCAAGAACTAGTTAGAAGAGACAACAATGGCAATTATTGGAGTGCCTTATAAGGTTTCCTTTGAAGAAACATAATAATAAATCCTTAATTTAATTCGTGTATATGTCAGTAGGTAAATTAAATTTTTATATGAAAGAAAATTTAATTATATTATGTATGTCTTATCATAATAACTATTGCGCTTTAAACAAGAGACGCACCGAACGAAACGAAAAGACAATTCTAAAATTTTCGTAAAAATAGCTCTTTGTATAAATATTACAGAAACGATGTAATTGACATCGTTAATACATTTGTAAAACATTATAGAAACTTATCCATAATTATAACGTAAAAATAATAAAGGTAATACAATTTCTTTATAAAAATATAGGAAGGTATATATTACAAAAAATAACATAAATCTAGATGTTTGTTTAAAAAGCTGTTAAGAAAAACATAAATTCCTGTCAACAGATTTCAATAAAAATAGGTTTACCGTTGTAATTCATAAACTGACTGGCCGGATGCCTGCACGCTTTAAATAAAAGATCGCTACGTCTAAATATAATATCACGTTCATTACTTCTTTCCAGCGTAAATCAAATATGCGTAGGAACTGAAATACTAATTTGTTTATGCACAACATTTCACAGGAAGGAAAATATCTTATGCAAATGTGTGGAGGTATTTGTTTATTTTGCTTACAGAAGATGTCCCAATATTTACTGAACTTGAGATGATTATTGATAATGAGGTCGTTCATTCATATAAATAATAATAAAATAGCCGATTAGGGCAAAACTGAAATTAAAAGTTGTTATTCCAGACTATACAATTTATCTGCATGTCTAATGTTCTTAGTGTTTACCTGTAAAAGTAAAAAGGTTTTATAAATCGTATAGTAAATATATTATAATGATTAATATACAGACTACGAGTCGAGAGTCATGCAAGATCTTAAGTATCCAAAGTAAGAAAAGAAGTTTTAATTTTTATATTACAAACAACTCAGACAAAAGCTTCGATACTCGAATTTTCTTTATTTCCAATAAAATCTATCAGTGTCGCCAGCCCCGCACAACTATTTGAAATGAAACTAACTATACTTTATTTTACATTGGATTTTTTGCTTAACGACATGTAGGTAATATGTACTTATATATTTTTAATAAAGCCAAACTTCTTTAATTAATGAAAAATTGAATATTTTATATTATATTAATTGAATAGTATTCTTTATTTATATAGTGAAGCTAAGGTGCGATTTAAGCTTAAGCAAATTCTGAAGAAAAGTTTCGCCAAGTAATTCAGCCTACAAACGGCTAAATGACTACAGCGGGAGGTTAGGTATTTGTGGAGGCAATTTGAGACATCTCGTTCTTAAAGCTACGTCGGTTTAGGAGAAATTTGCGTTGCAGGTACACTGTTTTATATAGGCAGGTATAGTAATCGTTTAATTATATCTCCCAGCTTCCCGTTTTGACGGATTAATGCAAATCTTGGAGGAGGCAAACACATTAAGTCCTTTACACCTAATCGTTACCCGCTAATAAATAAATCCCAAGCTACATTAACCAAGGACATTTTATTAGCATGGCTTGACATTAAGAACGAAACGTTTAGCTCGCTTTGAGCAGATTCGGCTGATGGTGTAGGTGTATTTGATGGCAGCGCGAAAGGTAAGGCGGTTTTTATTCGGTCCACATTAGTTCGTAAGGCATAATAACGTAAAGCAAATTGTCAATGAGAGGAAATTGTGCTTATCCGTAGTCAAATGAAACCGACTGCAATCGTGATACTACTTCTCGTGGCGTGCACATCGCGAAAGATTAACTCAAGGTTACCAGCGGTGGCTACTCTGAAATTAATTACCGGTTAATTTCCTGCCGATGGAATACCTGCGAATTTTGCTATTTATTTCAGACTTTAAGAAGCCGATCGATATATATATATTTTTTTCCTTTTGCACAATATAAAAAAGTATAGTTGAAAGGGTCCTTATGTATATATTTAACTAGTAATTATCTACTGTGTACCTAACACAGTACATATAAACTATGTATTTTATTAAACATAAAAGTAAATCTAATTATATTATGTTAAATAAATGAATTAATAGGAAGCTGAATCATTAATCTTATCTATTTGTACAATAATAATGAACAACGATCAATCAGAGTAAGTCAAATACACATTTACTGCGATATTCGCAATAACATATTATATCTATACATAAGTATGCTGAGCATTGAGCAACTTTCCTGCAGTACAAATATTAATTCGCTATCCAACATTGCTATGATAAAACTTGTAACATCTTATATTATAACATAGCGAAATAATTTACGATGCTATATTGTACGATGTCTAGCATCAAAGAGTCATTGATAATAATTCATGCCATGTGTAAAGGAAATTAAAGTGTGAACATAATTGTCCTTTAGAGTATAAAGGACAAAATTTAATTTACAGATTTACAAACTTATTTTTTTTTATAAAAATGTATTTAGCTGATTTGTGAAATATTAGAATTATATTTTTTATTGCTCAATAAGCGAAGGTGTCGTTCCATATACATTCTCATAAAACGAAAACGGTGACATATTTTTATGTACCTTCCTGCGTTTACTTTATAAGTCTTGTATATGGGTCTTACGATACGAATATCTGTTTTGTCATCATTTCCTTGCAAAATGTGATTTGTTCTTGACTTTATTAATGGAAGTTATTTACAAACTTATATAGTTCAATCAAAATACACCACAACGCGGGGCCGTGATTATTTAATAAGATGTTTAATTTAATTGCTTACAAAAATCCTAGCCTCTACGTAGGTGTAGATTTAAATGTAAGATACAGTAAGAACACTAAAGCACAGTTACAATGAAAAAAAAAGTAATCAAACACTGTTTGAACCGTTTATTTACTCCTGCGGTTCGAACGCATTAAATACAATTTTCGATGTACGACTGTAGTCATAGTGAGATGAAAAAACAAAATTCTGAACTACATAAAGTCGCCAACGTTTTATCTCTTTTAATCTATTTGAGGATACAACAAAGATTACGAGAAAGAAAAATATGACGTGCGATTCTTATTCCCCTGTATCTACTTTTCTACAATTATATTTCAAGAAGCTCTCTAACACAAAAAATATAAGATGTATTATTATTGTTCGTTTCTTCAATCTCAATATTGAATGAATTTATTTTTATATTCTTATACTTTAAAGATAACAACTCGTATAATAGTATAAATCTATATGTATATGAAAACAGTTAAAATGTGAGTCATATTATAGCTCATTTAACTAAAAAGTTATTTAGTTAAAAAAGAATTGTTTTGAAGCTAAAACCACAAAAATCCTGAACACCAACAAATGTATTCGTAAGGTAGTATTAAAAGTGAAAATTATCATATGTACTTAGGGTAAGGTATACTCAACTTCCAACACAGGATTTTACAGATATTAATGCTAATAGTAACACAAAATTGAGAATCAACTTCGTTAACCGATGTAACGCCGGAGTTCATGCGGAAATTTTTCTCAATATTTTCTAGTAATGACGTATAATTACTTACTATGTAATTGAACGTTGTGACCGTAATTATTACTCAGTCTGATGTCGTCAGTTTTACTTACTATATCTATATCTATTGGTAGTAGAGGAAAAAGGTGAAGTCTACAGGACTTATTTTTCAATCATAATATTTAAGGTTTCCAACAAAGTCCGTGTTATATAAACAATACGCCCATTCTTAAAGTTCGATACTTGTTTTAAAGTTTTTACATCTGTATTAATTAAACAGCTCGCCAACTCTTCATTAAAAATAATTATAACAAAACTTTCTACTTAGAAGTATAAATGTATGTGTAGATTGTAGATATTGGTTGCTTATATTCCTAATCAAACATAGACGGAATATAATTACCTATTTACTAACATATAGGCAAAGCTATCACTGTGCTACCTGTATTTTTTTACTTTGAACATAAGATAAACCGAAAGGTTTAAAACGTAGCGTAATTGTTCTGTCTCCTTATGAACATTATCCATATCCATACTATCCATATCCATACTAGTCCATACTAATATTATAAATGCGTAAGTAACTCTGTCTGTCTGTCTGTCTGTCTGTCTGTCTGTCGGTTACGCTTTCATGCCAAAACTACTGAACCGATTGTAATGAAATTTGGTACACAGATGGTCTAGAGCCTGAGATAAAACATAGGCTACTTTTTAACTAAAAAATATTTTATATTATTACGGTTATAATATATGAAAGTCCACGCGGACGGAGTCGCGGGCAACAGCTAGTAACCTATAATTTTATCCTTGTTCCTACTCTCATAAAAATAAATACGATAGAAACAATTAATTTATTCGAAGTTTCAGAAAATGTGACCAGTTATAAAAATAATAAATCACTACTACATATTAAAACATTATGACCCATAAATACTGCGGTCATTAAAGTCGACGCTAGCTCTCAAATGTAAGTTAGGACGAGTCATCAAGATCGTTACAGTAGATATTATTTGACAGTACATGACTTTTAAGTGTCCCTTTATCAAAATAGAAGCGAAGAAGCGGAAATTATTGTGTTTCTTCCTCGTTGAATAACAGACACTAATAAGATCATTAACACTTACACTTTCATTTTAAAATTTTTGATATCTCTTTTGTAGTTCTTAATTACTTTTAAATATTTACCGGGGGTAGGTCTCTTTCGCAGGAGACCGACTGGGTGGGTACTCCCACAGTGCCAGACATTCTACCGCCTGAACAGTGACGTCAAAATGTCACTGTGCTCCGGTCTGAAGGGCACTTTAGCCAGCGTAATTACTGGGCCAATGAGTCTCAACATCTGATGACTCAAAGTGGGGAGCGTCGGTGTAGTGCACCCTGCCCGGAGTTGGGCTTTATAGCAAAGTTCCGGGTAGCATTGCATTGGCTATTTGCTGGCGTTACTCTTACTATCAGGAGTGCGTCCAGCTCGTCTCCTCTCTTTATATTATAAAAAAAAATTATAAAAATAGTATATAAGCCGAAACAAAATACGACGAAACGAATTCTTTAAATTAATAATTTTGTTAAATCTAGTTTTGCTTGTCTGAAGAATTCCGTGCTACAATATTCAGTTTCAGGACTTGAGATGCATCTGTATAAGTTATGTATTAACATACCTACGTCTTTTTGACCTAGATAGGATGTTGCAACCTTTTAGAAAATACAGAATCTATGTAAAGATAGGTATAGTTTATACAAGTGTTACAGTACATACAATACAATACACAACTTGTTCTAAATTGGATCGGATAGCAGAGTTTAAACATGTAATGTTAGATCGATTGCAGCGTTTGCCTAAATCCTTTGAGAGCTTAAATTCACCCAAATACAGCGTAACGCATGGCACTGCTCATGCTGTTCAACTAGTACGAAACGATTAGTAAAATACATTTCACAATCAAACACGTAGAACATAAACAGTTGAACCTAAATCTTAATACATATATATAAATCTCGTCTAACAATGTTTGTCCTCAATGGACTCCTAAACCACTTAACCGGTTATAATAAAATTTGCACACCATGTGCAGTTTGATCCAACTTAAAAGATAGGATAGCTTACATCCCGGTATTGCCCCGGGAACGGGAATTACGCGGGTAAAACCGCGGGACACAGCTAGTATTATATATATAAATGTGTATATATGTAATGTATGTTATAAAAAGAACCACTTACAATTAATAAGTTTATTTATTAATCTTTAAGAAAGACTCCATTTTAACCTAAATTCTTGTTTACCAAAACAGAACAAATTACTTTCACCTTTAAACTTGTTGTTACGGCTTAAAACATCGTTTCGTATATAAAGTTTAGATTATTGTGAAAATTATTGTGGTTTCGTTTTAAACTTAAATTAAGCTAACCAACTGGGAGTTTTTGAACTTGTACATATAAAATAAAGACGGGTTGTTACAACACTTATAGCTCGAGATCGGCTAGACAAAATACCATGGTTTTTGATTCTTCCAAAGAATTATAAGAGGGCTCCTACCTCCCAAGGTTCAAAGTTAATATGAAAGTCTACGCGAACGAATCGCCGGCAACAGCTAGCAAAGTATAAATAATTTGTAAAAGATGCGTATATACATAGAGTATATAATATAATCTGTGTCTATTTAGTGGAGTCTTTTTAATCAATTGCCTTAACAACGTTCTGAAATTTAAATGTCCGACGTTATCTTTTTGTCATCTTTAAACGTTTTTTATTTATTTAACAATTTTTTAAATAGATCTTTTAAAATACATCCCAGTAATTTATTATATGTACGAGTAAATTTGTATAGCATTCATCTTTTTCGTAATTTGGCCCTTCTTCACAGATTACCTACGAGGGATAATAAGGAAAATGGGAATTTCTTTTGCGGTTTCAGAATATTTTCGTAGGTAGGTAGGGGGTAGGTACTTATCGGTGATGTCCACATCGGTTTATAATCTAACTAAACGATGTTACGTATTACATTTAAATCGAGTAATTAGGCTAATAAATGCCATTTTCCCGAAAATTCGATGTCATCACCGCCGATAATTGATAGACGAACGCAAATTAAATCCGATTTCATACTCGGTGAAACTGTTATTCCACTGATTTGATGTCATTATTTAACTGATATAGACCTCTGATATAGATATCTATAATTTTAATAAAAAAATATATCCCGACTGTTTTCAGTTAATTTATGGAATTATTTTGAAAAATCTATTATAACATAATATTGTAAATACTTGCGTAAGTAAGCTATTTACAAAACGTGTACTCTCGTAAAAAATGTAAATTGCTAAAAAACATATTCGACTTTTACGCTTAATTATGTTAGTCAAGAAACAAACTTCGAAGATCCGCGCGAGAGAACCTTAATTGCATTACTTAAACTACAATAGAAAAAACGTGCTTGGATTATATAAATTTTCGGTAGTAGAGTATATAGGCTGAGATACAAAGACTAAAAATGAGGTGGTACCTTAACCCTATAAGTAATTCATCTCGTCAAACATATTACTGTTGGAGGTTTCGCTCGATACCAATATCTTCCGTTCTAACGTCCTATCCTCTACTATCCTACTTTTTCTTAGCTTAACGTTTATTTTTTTTGTGTCAAAGAAGTATTTGTGTGGTTTCTAGTAATAGATTCTTATGAATAACAAAATTGTTATTTTTAATATTGCAACACTTACATACCCATATGACCTCACATTCGCATGTTCTATTTACGTCTTAAAGGTGCAAAAAAGAGACAAAGAATTATCTCTGAGTTATGAATGAGCTGATAGCAAGTATAAGGTCTACGAATTGTAGGTGAGCTGCTGTACAAGCGTTAAGACGATTTTATACTTATATTATTTCTTCTGTCTTTACTGATTGACTTCATTGTTGGGTATATACATTAATACAATACTTAAGTAAATATATAAAACAAAACTATATAATATATATATCTGTAATATGTATATCTCTGTTACTTATACATTCCATTTATGGCTCAATAAAGCTTAGGGATGATTTACATTCTTTCACAATTCATGAAAATTCTACTAGTCATTAATCTACGGATGCCTAAAACACGGCGAGCGTCTTAGCATACTCTCGTTGTAAAATTTATGACCTACGCTATATGATAAAGACATTTAAATGTGAATGATTGGAATTATATATTTTATTGACTGTATAAAATCAGTTAAGGGGTAAAAGCAAAAATAGGTCGAACTCTTGCATTTTTATTTCTTTTAGAATATCTCGTATAAATGTAAATTTTATAGCTAAACAAAAACAATACTATTCTTGTCAGTTCTTAAATTGGAAAATCATTCTTAGAGTTTTAGTGTTTTACACTTTATTCAGTAAACACGAAAGTATATCGTAAAAAATAACGCTTATCCTGACATAAAGATTTACGAGACAAGGCAGACTTCACAAAATTGTCCATCAGTTTTTATATGAAATATTGTTTATCGTTGTTGTTTTAAGTAGTATGGTAAAGGCAGGTAATGTGTATAGGAAAATAATATGTCAAATTAAAGTAATAAACTACGAAGTAAAAAAAACACTCGTACCTAATTATCAGATGCCATTTTGTTGAGCTCCTTTGGTTAAGACGTAAAGAAAAATGTAAATCACATTAATACCTGACATTTATTACTTTCCAAGAAATAAACAAAAAACGAATTTAAAAAGTATATACTTACCAACTTAATAAAAATTCTTGCAATCTGGATAATCATTACGGAATTTTCCCCTACGCTATTGTGTATTTTCACATAAGTAATTTCCGCAAATTAATATTGTCGACCGTTATTTAATTTCGGAAACGACATCTGGAAAGCTGAGCACGTTTATTTATCGCTCCGAAATCCCTTTTTCTTGTACTTCATGTAAATGACTTTCTTGAGTCGAGTCCCTATTCAGCAATATTTCACTGAAAGGTTCCCTAAATAATATTGGCCACTATTGCTACTAAAAATATTTTTCTAATACTTGTGATTCTCAATATACTCGAATTAGATTGATTTTGAGAGAATAAGTTGAACCTCCCGTATGTGTTAGCAGGATTTCCCGTGTACCTACATATTGCAGACGTAGCAATCATTTATATATGCGGATGCACGCTTTGCTATTGGAGCTAAATACTAATCAACGTTTGGGTGGTCAAATTCTATTGACAATAAATCCTAATGAATTGTCTCTAACAAAGACTCCAATTTCAAAATTAGAGTCCTAATATTTAGTTGGTTTAAGTAAGACTCACGTTTTTTTTAAATTTTGAGATTATGAAGCGCTTTTTTTTTAATTTTCTTCAATTAACATAGAGTTTTTAGGCGACTAAAGTACATTATTCATTTTTAAATTTTAAAAAGAATTTGTTTCCAAATGACTCACTATAAAGTACTTCAAAGTCTACTTAAATAAAGATGGCACAGAGCTTACAGCTATGGCCGATAAAAACAATATGTCACCCGGTATATTGGTGAACTTTATTGATAAAGCAATTAGGCCAGATAAAACGATTAACAAAGTGGGACATGACCGTCATTTATTAACGTATTACATACCTATTTAATGCTTATTGCTTTCATTAAATAATAAACGTCTTTATCAATGATCTAAGACACACATCATACTCATGTCACTGGAAAAAATACAAAAGAAGGATAATAATAGTGAGAATTTGGGGAAATATCACAAATTAATTATTGGTAACAGAGTTCTCGTATAGATATAATTTAACAGGTTTTAATTTTCTGTAATAAATCTCAACAATAAATTATATCTATGATAATAGGAATGCCTCAATTCACTACACTTTTACATTGTATTATGAACTTCGGTGCGTTCGTTATGTTATGAATCCTTTTTTTTATTTTTAAGATCATAATGAATATTCAATTAATTTTTTCTTGATTTTCCCCTAAGACTCCTTCCCTACCTCTAAGTAGTCAATCAGTTCTGAGTATAACAATAAAAAATTAGTGTCACGTATAATTTTGAAGGTTATGAAGATTAAAATTAATATATTTTCTTTTAACAGATGGTGAAGTTCAAGTTAATAAGGCAATTAATGCGATGAATTCGACATATTAGGAATATGTTCGACTTTGAGCACTTTATTGAAGGAGACGATGCGCCGCCGAGCTTGTTGGGAGCTGTCAATTACACAAGAAAAGAAAATGAATTTCGAGACCTCGACAACGTCACGATGAACAACCAAAGCGATAATTTTCCCCAAAACGATGAGTTCATATTTGATAGGACCGACGTGAGAGCTATATTCATTACTCTCTACACCATCGTATTCTGCTGTTGCTTCTTTGGTGAGTTATATTTGAGGATTTCTATTATATTATGATATATATGATAATATTGTGTTTGCCAAACGCCTTTTAACTTTAACAATTCTATAACCCTTTATAAATTAACTAGCTATTTTAAACGCGTTGGTTCCGTTTCAGTAACATATTCACATAAAAGTAACATATTATGTGGTAATCCAATTTAGTTGAACATTAAATTTCAAACAAATTCATTCAGTAGGTAGGTTGGTGTGAAAGATTTTAATAACTTTATAAATTTTCGCATTTATAGTATTATTAAGAATGTATTATGTTTAGTGTTCACGTAAACAAAGATTGGAAAACTTAGAATGATGAGAACTAGAGCCTTTAAAAACTTATTTCCCTCTGCTTCTACTCTAGTTTTCCCTAGTTTTAGTACGCTGACAAATGAATGTTCAAAATCGATTCCGTGCTTTTGGCTTTTAATTAAACGATGGAATCGGGTCGTTTTCATTTAATATTCTATGGCTTTGCTTTAGATAACTACCGAACGTTGTAACAAGAAAGGCAAGTTTGTTAAATTACATAAGGAGATCGTAAGTTTTGGTAATTTGCATATATTTGTTGGTATATCAGAGTTGCCATGACAACTTTTATAGTGCACAATAGCAGTTCAAATTAATTAATTCATGGTAGCCGAGAAGTTTATACATCTGTCGTTGTCAAGGAAGACATCATTAATTTTGCGTTCATTTACATAGGCGTACTTACGGATACTTTTGATTTTGGTACCGTAATCAATTTATTTATTTATTTAAAAAGAAAATAAATCATTAAATTTTATTTCAAACTTTTTTTTCCAAATAAATATGTCTGCATAATCATCAAAGAATATGTAGTTTACTTTTTTAACAACGAAATAAAAAATTATCAAATAAATTCAGAAGCTATAAAACTGTAGTACCTACTGCATTCAATCATGCTTTGTTTAAACTGTGACTATCTGGAAATGGCTAGGTTCTTCGTAGGCTTTAGGATACTTAAACAAATGGAAACTATGAGCTTCATTTAGTCCCGACTCCATTAACCACGGGCCTCCTCTACGATAACGCTCATCTCCACACTGCTTATCGAAATGCCCTACAATTTCCTAAGCTTATTTTGACGACACACTTAATTTAAACAAATAGACTATATGCCCTTTATATGTAATATGCTACATGGGATGTATGCGAAGAATTTTATTTTATCATATCATTTTATCCATGCGATTTTACGTTTATACCCTTTTATCACCTTAAATTTTATAAATAATAGTTGATTGTAGTATAAATCGGCAGGTATTAAGTTATCGAAAGTATGTCAATGTTACTGAGTTGGATTCAATTTAACGCATTTAGGATTATAGGAATCTATGGCACTGTACCTATTTGTAAAATGGAATGGCATAGTACAACGGCATTGACAATTTCGCAATAACATGTTATAATGATATCTTCAATCCTAACTCGGTTAAATATTATTAATTATGAGCATCTGTTTTATATAGATTAATCAACATAATTTGTAACCATCAACTGTTTGTACAACGAGGGATTTGTATGAGCATAGCTCTTCGTAGGCCTGTATCATATCGTAAGTATTCTTCATCAAACGAATGTCGGTTGAAAAGCCTGAGATTAGGGATCTCACGAGGATTTTCGTGTTGTTACGTTATGTTCTTACTTTTTGTATATTGTTTAATTGTATGAGGTAGAAACATTTTGTAAAATAAGATATATATATTATATAATTAACTTAGAGCTATTTAGCAAAAATAGCAAACATTTTATTATTTAGTATTTACTAAAAAAATGAAGATTTAAGAGCATGAAGTTTCATAACGCTTATTTCAATTTCCTTTAAAATTTATAACAAATTACTATGTATTCATTGCTTAAAAACAGAAAACGTTACCAAATGATTATTTTTATTATATATTATATATATTTTTTATACGTGTACGTGCTGCTAAGAAAAAAGGCAATAACGATAAAAATATCCATGTAAATATGTGTCACGTTCCAATATTTCTGACCAAACACATGACTCAATAAAAAACTATCGTGACAACTTGAGGGAGAATTTCGAAAAGCCTCATAACATGTCTCTGTATTTTCTATATAACTTAGCAAAGTTAGTAAGATACTTCAAACTTCAAGTTTCTAGCCTTCAAATAAGTTTATGAAACACTAATTATGACAAATGATAATGAATAGATATTTGAAGCGGTATCTCGAAGATATTTGGTCTGTTAAATAAGTCGTGTGTAGGTATGTGTTGGTTTCATAAAAAACGTTTTTCTTTAACGGTTTGATTTGTGGTAATTTATTTTTCCCGACGTTAGCTTAATCCCGCCCTACGGCGAAAATGTGCGGTAATCGAGCCTCCCGTCGTTTATCTGTGAGTAAAGACTGATAGTCCACTCAAATTAAATAAAAAACATACTTAACTTAATGTACATAAATAATTCTACATATTATTACATGTAGATATTGTATGTAGTTTGTCGATTTATTTTTATGCCAATCAAAATTTTAAAAGACACCTTTAATACATTAAAAATCGATCGAAAAATCGATAGTAGGTATGTATTCAATACGTACATCCCAGATGTAGTTTTAATTTTTAATATAAAATGTATCATACATTTTAAGTAAATATTATTCAAGGATAATAAAATACACGAATTTACAAGAAATAACATTCTTATCGCTAAGCCTTTTTATTGAAACGTAGGTATGTTGGAAAACCAGATATTGAATGATAGACTGAAGTACCGAGATTTTCTTTACACGAGTAGGTATATAATATGTACGCTATGTACATTTATGGTTTTCTGATGTTTTCCCCAATATAGTCTGCTAAAGTGAGTACTCCTTCAATTTTGGTACCCTTGAGAGATTTTAAATATACGTTATTTATGGCATAAGCGGATGTATTTCTTTTTAACTTAAAAAGTTTGATTACTCCATTTACTATAAGCGTTCTCGGGGTAAAGGGTCTTGACAGCTGACGACAAACGTAGAATTCCCTTATTTTCTTTTAAAAACAGAAAAACTCGTATAACAATAAAATATATCGGTTTTTCATAAATCTTTGTTTGCCTTCACCATTACGTACAGGTAATGGTATGCAATATAACTCCAACCGAAACTTCTGTTGTTTTTATCATTGCTTGTGGCGCTCGTACGAAAACATCGTTATATAATTATTGTTACATAAGACCCATAGAGCTTCAACCAATTAATTATAGTTGTTTGTAAGTTTATGCTTTAAATATGTACGTACACAAATTGAAATACACAACGTTTTGAACTTCTTAATTATAATATATATACATGTTTTCAAAAAGTTATCCACTAGTTACAGATGTCAAATCGAAACTCATACGGAAAACCAAACAAATAAGGCTGATTGAAGTCGCTCAATATTTTAGGTCCCTTCTACTTTATGTTTGCCTGCAACTTATGATAAGAATTTCCCATCACAATAAAAAACTTTGTTGAACATTCTTATCTACAAATATCTTCAATCTAAATTTATTTAACAAATGATATGCATAAAGAATTACAAACAAATTCAAAGTGATTACATTGTAGCCAAAATAACCTTCTTTAATAGTCACGCATTAAAAGTCAAGCGAATATGTTAAATGAAGTTTAAAGTATTTAAATATACTAATAGGCATTATGTGTTTATTTAAGAGGTTATAAAACACAGGGCCTTAATAAACAATAGACCTTTGTTGTTGTGATGCGACGAACCTTAATATTAATTGGGTAGTGAAGTTTTGTCAAATTTTATTATCCTTTCAATACCATTCACGCGAAAGTTAAATTATTAGACCGTGACAAGCTTTCATTGCATTATAATAATTTTATTTGTTTCAGGTAACCTCCTCGTTATTCTCGTCGTGACGTTGTCGAGACGCTTGAGGTCCATCACTAACTTCTTTTTGGCAAATCTTGCGGTCGCAGATTTATGCGTTGGTGTATTTTGCGTCTTCCAAAATTTGACTATATACCTTATTCCTAGGTGAGTAAGAGTTAATTTCAGTTTAAGTTTTAATAAAATATTTTTGATTAAATTAACTACCTACTTAAAAAATGTGTCATTGGATTAACACTCCCCTTCACATATTTTGCCCGAAATGTAGCTAGCACCAGACATGTCTACTTCCACTTTAGTACTACAGGTCTTGGCGGGGAATTATTATTATGACATTTTTATGTAAATCGGTCGGAATGGCTCAATGTAGCAAATACATTACAAAAATTCTGTCTTTTGTAACCTAACTGCCTCACAGTTTATATCGTATTTTTATTATTTACACTTTTACATTACAAAAAATATATCTATGTTCATAATCTATTAGTTGTTTTAAATCTGACTTACATTTTAACGTACATTTAACTGGTGATTAATTGGGGTGATGTAATGATGAGTTAAATGGATCATTGGCAAAGCGTCGGTTAATACGCAGATAAATATATTTTATGCTTTTGAACGATAGCTCGAAACGTAAACATCATTTACCGAGACACACAATGGCCGGTGAATCCAGCCGACAGCAATAAAGTGATTTACACTTCCAGTCCAAAACAATTTAGAAATGGAATTGGAAATTTTTTATGTTCTATTTTAGACAACGGTGGTGTTGCGGTAATTAATTTACATCTGCCCTTCAAAATACCGTAAATTTAATTATATCCCCCCCAAAGTTTAATATAAATGTCTAAGTTTTTCAAATTTACGTTGAAGTTTACGGCAATTAATTATATTGTAAGTGTTATTATCGTTAGATTTCAGTTGTGTTCACGAGGTTCAATTAAATTATTATCATGTCATACGTATTAAACAACAAATGATACCTTTACATGTATTTGGTTTATCCAGTACCTAGTTGCATACAAAATATTCTGCAAAATAGGTTCAGCTAGATACCGCAAGTCCTAAGTACACAAGTAACAAAGCCAAT
Source organism: Eurema hecabe (assembly GCA_026213755.1). Classification (NCBI taxonomy): domain Eukaryota; kingdom Metazoa; phylum Arthropoda; class Insecta; order Lepidoptera; family Pieridae; genus Terias; species Terias hecabe. Next base: position 5,147,915 of record JADANM010006787.1, on the reverse strand, counting down.
GAACAAACAAAGAACTTTTCTACAAGGTAACATGAATATTAGAGAAATTTAACAATTCTTTTATTTTCAGTTGGGTTTTCGGCGACTTCTTGTGTAAAATGTATCAGTTTGTACATTCTCTAAGTTACACAGCTTCTATCTTCATTCTTGTAGTAATATGCACCGAAAGATACTTCGCTATTATACATCCAATAACTTGCAAGCAGATATTAACGTCGACCAGACTTCGGGTGAGTTGATTTTATTAATGAAAGTCCAATAAACATTTTAAAGTTTTGTAGATATTTGAGTCATTGTTTAGTTTACCCTCCTATCGAAATTTTGCATAAAGCTGTAGTAATTAACAATACTCTGTTTACATTCGTACCTCTTTTATTCGTACAATTCGATCGTATCAATTTCGACATAATTCTTTGTTTATATTTGCCTAATGATAATTTTTTAAAAATACTATTTAAAATTCCTCAGAGCAATAACCCTGTCTTGTATACCCTATATATGATATTATGTATACCTTAGCATTTGAAATCAAATAGACTTATAATAAAAAAATAGAATTTAATATATTGTAACATCAAAGAGGATTCGTTAATATTACACATCGGGTCTTTTAATATATGACATTAGAGAACAAGACAAAGGACGTAAAAGGCTTAGATTTCGTTTTTATATATTGTATTTTATGAAGTATATTATAGCATGTAGCATGGCGATTGATACATTTTCCAGACAGAGTAGATAAACTCTGTTCACGTATTCAATACAGAAAGATCGGTGGCGATTCGCTGGAAATTATTATGTTGATGTTGCTACGAGAAAATCATATAAAATAAATATTCTGAGGGTGTAGAAATAACCTTTTCATTTCATGTTTGTCATTTATTTAGGATCAATTTATATTGTAAAGAAAACAAAAACAATGTTCTATTTTGTTCGGGTTATATTATCGAGTCCGTATTACATGATTCAAAATATTTGTTTATTCTCATAGTAGTTTTGGATACATTTTAGTGATGAAATTAATGGGTTGTGTTTCCTTATAGCTGGTGATTTTGGGAGTTTGGATAACGAGTGCGGCGTATAGCGCTCCAAAGTTTATATGGGTAGAAACTATTACAAATGATCTGGGAGACGGCCACTTGGAGACAATATGTATTCAGCATCGCATGAAGTACAATTCAGAAATCTTTGATATGGTGAACTTTGGTCTTCTGTATGTCACACCTTTATGCGTTATGACGGTAAGAAGA
>JADANM010006787.1:5125769-5137610 GCA_026213755.1 Eurema hecabe | reverse complement strand
GTGATTTTGGTATATGTAATAAAGGATAAATAAATAAATAAATAAAACTTTATTGACTCTTTTTGACCTTAGTGATCTCAAGAGCTTACCAAAGTACGTAAATATTGTGATTAAATGAAATATGTCGGTTATTAAGAATAAATTACTGTTGCAAAAGAATGTATAAACTGTGTTTAAAGTGTAAATGGATTAATTTATTTCATATCGATACATGTACATAATCATATAAAATAATTTTTATAAATATTATCTAGTCATGAGTAAGTAATTAAATGGGTAGGTATAAATATAAAATATAACTACAATTACTATTTTTCCTTTATAGATTAAATAATGTATAGAATCTTATTGTAAATAAAATGTGTAATTTATATTTTGGTCATTAAATATTTATTAACTAGTATGGGAATTTTAATAGATCCTTTTCTAATTTGAAAGTAGCCAGAAAGTCGTAGACTGTCTGTTCTATTATTACCTTAGAAGAGGCAGTTGCTGACCTGCTACCGCGTAGCACTTTTGTTGCCTACTTACTGCGTTAATGCGCTATGGCGTCTTAGTTAGCTTAACGTAATATGCATTTTTATTCCGAAGAGAAAGAAGTAGGTATGTACTATATACACAAATTTTCTATTGAATATATATTTTGATCATCTTATCAACATTCATATTAAATGTATCTGTTTAATCTTTCAAATAACAAGCTCAAAATACTTTCTAGTTTCTACTTCTACTTTCCCCTCAAGGTAAAGTACTCCTTTACGTAGGTAGGATGAAATATTACCGATCATATTCCGTACTGCTGTTACTAACTTTGTATAAGCACATACGTAGGCGTTTAGACATAATATATCAGTGGAAATTCCACGTAAACGAAAAGTACCAATTATATAGACAATATGAGGATAATAAAGCTTACTAAGGTACGTATGTTATAATGCTATTCAGCATCCGCGAATATAAATTTTCCACAACGTTAGCCGATTTCTAGGAACTACTAGAAGCAGATTTCCGAGCAGCTCTGTAAAACATTAAAAGTGTTAGATATATTGCTCTGCTATGTTAATATATAAGGAAGCAGTTTCCTCTTTTCAATACTAGCGAAACCCGTTTATACTTGAACAAAATTTCGTTTCTACGCTGACTCCATGGATTCGATTCGATTTCCTGTAAATATCCATCTCGCCAGATACTCTACTGAAATAACGTGACAGACTTTCGTGTTTCTATTTATTTAACTGGCAACTCTACAATAAATTTACGAACTCAAATCAAACCAAAAAATATAACATTTACATTAAATATGTGAAACGTACAGTCGCGATCACGGGCTGCTGTATAATTGTCTAAAGAGTGAATACTTGGTCTTCGGGGCCGCAGGTAAATATCCGTCAATAGTGCCCGCCATAAAGCTGAATAGTACTGAATTAAAACGAGTGAAACAGTTTAAATACTTAGGTCACTATGTTACTGAGGGACTCGAAGACCAAGTAGACATAGAGAGGGAACGCAGGGCGCTGGCGGTCAAGAGTAATATGTTGACCCGCAGGTTTGCGCGTTGTAGCTCTGAAGTCAAAATAACGCTGTTTAAAGCTTATTGCCAGACACTATACACGTGCAGCCTGTGGTTTGATTATACTCAAAGATCGCTTAGTGCTCTGCGTGTCCAATATAATAATGGGTTCAGGATGCTGTTGGGGCTGCCTCGATTCTGTAGTGCCTCAGGTATGTTTACACAACATAGAACTGACGGATTTCAAGCCATAATACGCAAGAGGCTAGCGTCATCTATGAGCAGGTTACGGGGCAGCTCTAATAGCATCCTGCAAGTAATTGCCGCCAGGTACGATTCAGACTTTCTGAAGACCTACCTGCGTGCCCAGGTGCGATGATGTGTCTTGATTTTATGTTGTATTTTCATTTTTTGTGTACTATGGACTATATGTTCGAATCAAAATTATAAATAAATAAATTAAATATGAAACCATTAACTAATCGAATCTTTAGATGTTATTGACGATATTTATCAGTACCAGTAAGCCAAAATTTCATACATTTATGATATATATGTTTCATTGTTGAGTTGTTGTGAATGTCGGTACCTATCATTGGCTTGTTGTCTTACTCAATAAAACCCACTGATATTTCTACTTCCTTTTGGGGGCAAAAGGCCTCCTCTTTTACGAAATACCTATAGGTACTTAAGAAATGTTTACGGTTTGTGAATAGGTTCTCAACTATTTTATTTTTTATTAATACATGTCATTTAGGTAAGTATTAAAGTCACAATTTCATTGTAACCTATAATCCTTTCATAATTTCTACGCTAAAACGATGAGCACTTTTTGAAACAGAGCCAAATGTCTTTCAATTATTGGGTGAATTCCTTAAGTGCAGTTATCCGCTGAAATATGGATCTTGGAAATATTCTACAGGTATGTTTTAGCGAATTGTAGAATGGCGTTTAATTCAAAATTCACTCAGCGCTATCATCATTGTACAGTCTCATTGTTGCCGTGCGATTGAGAGTTAAGGTAAAATTTTTATCTTACTTTTTTATAAAATTAAAATGAAAAATAATATATTTTATGAATAATAATTATTTCTAATTTCGAACTGATTCATAATAGAGTACTTAATGTCCTAGTTAAGCTGGAGGATAAGGCATAGTTTATTTTAAAACCGCTGAAGCAACCTTCTATTCATTTTTAAAAAGACGTATCGAAAATATACCCTACACTATGGGCTATACGTGAGAAAACAGACGTACGGACCTGACGAAACTAGAAGAGCTGAAAATAAGACTACTAAAATATTTATTTACAATATCTATACTAATATTATAAAGAAGCAAAGTTTGTGTGTTTGTTAAATTGTGAAGGGTAATCTCTCGATTTACTGAACCGATTTTAAAAATTCTTTCACCAATAGATAGCTACATTATTGCTTAGTGTCGTAGGTTATATAAAAACAAAAACTAAAAAAAGGATTATAAACATTTTGCTAAACGTAGTGGGCACGGGTAAGCTAGTAATAAATAAAGATTGAATCGCTAACACAACACTAACGTACTCGTTGTAAATTTAGCTTTTCTTTCATCAATATTTTCTTGTAATTTACTATTAGCGATGTCTCTCGTGTTCCTTATAAACAGGAACTATCTTCGTAGACGGACTTATATTTTTAATCCCGTACTTCACTACGGATTTACGGTAAGCGACACAACAGGATTTTACGAGCGAGTTGATGAACCGACTTTCATTAAAACAAAGGCTTTGCACATAGACTTAATCCGCTTACGCGACAAACATCAAACAATTATAAGCACGATTTTAAAATGGCTCAAAAACTTTTAATTATTAATGACGTGAACATTTGGCGCTCATATTTTCATTCAACATTTAAGTAACCGCAATTACAAGTACCTAACTTCTTAAAAAATGTTTACGAAACGATACGATACGATCGTACTAATAAATACTATTTTGTTTACATGAAATGGTCGTATGCTTTGCGGGAGAGCGTATTTTATAAATCTAGAAGCCTATAAATTACAACTTTTATTTACAGAATGTGTGATTTGTATTTGTGTATCTTATAAAATATATTTTCTAAAAATAGAGGCACACCTGTATTCCCAGCTGCGGTAACCAGATGTGTATGTAGTTCACTTTTACTCGCCAGTTGTGTTTAGTCTGCAATAGTGATAAATCCATGTACCAGATTGGTATTGGAAAATTCTATAGAAAACTAGCCGCGTCCCGTGATATTACCCACTTAATTTCTTTATACATTCTTCATATTTGCTTTTACATGTAAATATAGGATCTAATCTTTCTACAAGAGCATTCGTATATCAAACTTCTGCTAAATCCCAATCCCCAGCAATAAACGAACTAACATGCCTACATCTTTGTACTATATACCTAATGTAGGACGAACAAAACTCAGAACAAACTACAAACCTATACACAAGAGATAAAGTTTATCACATTATGAATAAATAAAACTGAAATTTAATGAAACAATCCTATTTACAGTTTCATAAACCTTTCGTATAAACCATCTGTGTAAAGTCTAATGGTACCTATTGTTTATGAGTAGAGAGCCTCCATTGAAAACTTTTGGGTTCAAAGCTTTCGTCAGTTTAACTTTGATCAGTCTCATTGCTTAAGAACGTTGTAGATATATTTATGTAGAAACAAAATAACAGATAGCTACTTTATTAAATACACGACCGCTTGGCGCAGTGGTAGCACAACTGCTATCTGCGCGAAGGGTTGTGGGTTCCCCACACCGGAAAAATATATTTGTAATTTACATTTATGTCTTTCTGGGGTCTGGGTGTTGTGTAAATAAAAGTATGTATATGTAATTTATTCCGTTAATAAGTTGCTATAACACAAGCTCCTGCTTCGTATGTATAAATGTCCTGAAAATATTTATTTATTTTATTTGTACTGAAATACTTCACCTTACCTTAGGTACTTCAAGTAAAGTTACAGATAGGATAGGCACAGCGTGAATGAAGTCGCGTAGGGCCAGCTAGTATAATTATAAATTCATATTTATCTTTCCGCTCGTTAATTTAGGTTATAAACAATTTTAAGCAACTTATTGACATGTAATACTTTTGTTCCCAAAAACATTTTTTTAATTACTTATCTGCAAATTATTATATGAAAAAGTGGAATATATCTACTATTAGGAAAAAAACAGTTCTTGAAATTTACAGTCAATAAAAAACTTACAACCACTGTGTTGTTATATTATGAGTATGATAATACCTTTGGTAACGGTCACGGTCAACATTTTCTAAACAATAAAATATTTATAATTGCCCTATAGTGTGGAATTATTCAATGTATACCTGAAATATTGTATTGCCTACGTAAGTGAGTATACATACTAATTATATTCAAATAACTTATTATTCCAGTATATCAAAACACAGGTAACTACATCGTAATCTTCATGAGCAAAGTTATATCTAGAACAATGGTTGCTGACAGCGCCTTGTAATTATGTGTTAACTTAGTAACCTAAATATGGCTTTCAGCATAATGTTGCTGACTTGGTATTCTCCTATCCCTTGTAAACAGGATTCGTCACAACAATTAGTAGGAAACTGAACCGTAATAAAATATTAACAATGAATATTACAAAGTAGCCCTGAAAGCGCAAAATGTACACAATTTAGTATTGTTTTCGCCTCAGAATCATTTTAATTCAGTTACATCTAAAGTAATGAAACTATTTGTTTGCAAGATATAAGTTTGCTATTTTATTTAAATTGTACCTCTCTTAAGGATAAACGACTTACTTTAAAAAGGTAAAGAAAAATACAATGGAAGTCCATTTAGTGAACTTTGGAAATTACAATATCTTATGAAACTTGTTAACTTATAAAACGTTGTACAAAAATAACGAAATATATAATTTTTTAAAGATGACTGCGAGTATCTTATTTATGCATGGCCTAACAGACCAGGCTAATTATTTTCTGTACTATGAATCCCCGATACAGTTAAAAATGTCTGTGTGTCACAGTGTACAAGAATCGCTGAGGGTCGACTTTTGACATGGGGTCAAGAATATAAAACCCATAAAGATCTTAATAAATTGTATTTTATCACCTCACATAAAAATATACTACAGATCCCTTACACATTTAAAATCGTTAATGGAATATTACATACATAAAAGTTTATCTTTTAGTACAGTATCAAACGTATAAAAACTAATTTCATTTTCAAACGATCTCACTTTTATTATAGAAATTAATAATAAGCTGTGATTTCACCTTATCAATAATAATTTTCTCACTCAATAAAATATTTTAACATTATACAATATAACTATATTACAACAATCAATGATATTATATTACATAGAAACTTTATAAATTTTGAAGACGCAAAAATATCCTAATGAGGACGTCTTACCTTTAGGTTAATGTAACTATTGTAGTAAGTTATCATAATAGTAATAAAAGGCTTTTTTATTTTACCTCTAGGTGATTGTTTGCGGGTGCATTCACTCGTAACTGACAAGAATAACTATCCCTTTTTTTTCTTGTTGGTTTGAACATTTATCTCTTTTGCCTTATATGTATGTGTGCTACCGCTGCTGTGCTGAACACTTTTTTCGTTTGATTTGTATGGGTTTAACATATATTATTATCATTGATAGCAATGTACCAAATAAACCCTTTCTTTATAAGAACCCAAACTTTACTTTATTATTCCTTAAGGCACCTTAACTTTATTCTGTCCATAAACCATTGGAATATAATAAAATGTAGGTCCTACCATACAGGGCCAAAATCGACATACATCATATAACTCGCTCCCACGGCACACAGAGAGGATTGATCATAATACAAGCTGTCACGTGAACAAATTCCAGGAATGAGAAGATGAATTCATTCCAGTGATGTGTTAATTGAAGACCCGCTCTCGCCCAACGAATTTTACATTAATGGTGTCGGCTGTCTAGAAAGTTAATTGCTTAATATTAAAACATTTTTATAAAGGATTATAAATACAAGTCTGTTATTATCATATCGTGACTTTAAAATATTATTTAGTTTAAAATAAGCTCAGATATAAGATAAATGCCTACAGAAATGTTAATATTTAAGATTTGAAATATACAGATTCTATACGCCTCGTTTCTGAAAAAGAATAACCGTGACTTTCTCTACGTTGAAGGATTTCTTACCTTTCAATATTCAGCCAAAGGTTATCTATGACCGTCCTCGGGGACCAATCCCTAAACGAATTTGTTCAACAATTTGAGCATGAAAAGAAACAAACCGACATAATATAGAAAAAATAAAATATATTTAATTTTAATGTTCCATATATCCAAAGAGTTACGAACAGAATGAGACAGAAAATTTCACGAGGCTTGCGAATTGTCAAGCAAGCCAATACGAATCTTTTTCTGCAAGTGACCCTTGAATAATCATGAGACCCTTACCGAACCACCAATTTATTGGGAGACGTTTTCTTTCGCTCTTTCGTCTTATTCTTATTTATCTGAACAGACATTATTCAAATTAGGTAAAATGAGAAAAGATTTTTTAATATTATTTTACTTGACTTGTATCTTAATATGTATATATAAACTTATCAGTAATAGACACTACTGGCTATAAACTACACTTACAGGAATAAGACTTAAATAATTATTAAACAATAAAATCAAAGCAATTTATAACATTAGTTGGCACTTTAAATTAAAAAAAGTATATAGAACACCGGAAAATAATTAAAAATTGTATATTTATGACATGATTTCGAAAAACTATTTTAGTACATATTATATAAAGTACAAGAAAACGACTTTAAACCTCCTCCTCCAACAATTAATTTACGCCCTACTACTTCTGTTTAATAAATTCCACAAAAAGTAATCTATTATATATACCTACAAATTAATTATAATCAAAACTTTTAATGAGACTGAATCGAGTTTCTGAACGATAGCCTAATTGTTATCATTAGAGTTATATCTTATTTGTAAATAGGAATTTATCATCTAACTAGTGGAACTGGCAGACTTCGTTTTATCAAAAATTTTCTCGGCAATTAATCGATTTTTTTTTCGCCGAAAAACCATCCTTGAACTTCAACGAACATTGAGAATGAATTAGCTCTATCGGTCCACTCGATGTTTAGTTATGCACTTACTAACTTACATTATAGAGACAGAGCTGTAGTTATATTTATCTGATTGGCACTAGACTTTGAAACAGATTACTCTAGAATTCAAGTTATTTGATAGCTTTAGCTTTCAAATATTAAGATAGATGAACTTGAAATAACTTTCATGCAAACGCCTTTTAAATTAAATTCCAGATCTAAAATAGTTTATAGACACCAACTCCGATTAAGAGTGGCTATGTTATTAGATTTGTGTATCTATTATTTAAACGCACTGATGATAAAAGACGTTTTAAAGCGTCTGTGGTATTTCGCAAAATACCGCCTCGAAGATTAAACATAGACTTTGTTTGAAAGCCGTTAAACAATGAAGCAAAACAAATACGAAGACGTTTCTGAACTGAATGAATCTTGACTTAACAATTTTATTTTTAGACTAATAAAAGGTGAAATCCGTATGTTAAAGTGCTCCATTGGACTAGCTTTAATCGGAGAGGATAATAATTTTCCAAAATGTATGTGTAATCTAAATTATATCCTTGTTTAGTGCATGTACGTGTAATTCATAATTTATTCTTTTTCAATACTTCATACATTTCCTTTAATATCGCGTTACGCGGGAACATTCCTGTGTGTTCATAAACATAGAAGGTTTATTATTATTCTTTTTCAAAATAAAACTGCCTTTAAGATTATATACCTATTTTTGGCATTATATATCATGAAAGTTATATCCACAATCAATTATAATCAAAGAGAATAGTAAGATGCCCTATATCTGAATATTTGCATGGATGTTTCTGTTTCAGAAACTGGCAAATATTTATTACTAGCTGTTGCTCGGAACTTCGTCCCCGTCGGATCTATTTCTATCATTATGGTATAGTGAGTCAATCTTTGAAGATAGACATATACTGTCGCGGACTTTTTTTTAGATCATTTAAAGAGGAATAATTCTTTCATACATATTATTTTTGTATCTTGAACCGTTTTCGCAGCGCACGCAAAGGAAGCCCTCAAAGATTATTAATTTTCCCCGTTTTTTCCATATTTTCCATTATATCTTCGCTCCTATTAGTCGCAGCGTGATGTTATATAGCCTAAAGCCTTCCTCGATAAATGGTCAATTCAATAAAAAAAGAATTTTTCAATTCGAACCAGTAGATCCTGAGATTAGCGCGTTCAGACAAACAAACAAACAAACTCTTCAGCTTTATATATTAGAATAGATTTAAAAAAGTTAGATAAAATACAATAATTATACAGTTAAGCTTTTCTATGGAGGCAAATCAACCGTCAGTTATTACTTTCACATTTTGTTGCGAACGTCCGAGTTTTATTTAACTTTTCAATTTCTTTGCATAAATGATTGTTATTGTCGGATTTTTTAATCATAAATTGAAAGCATCTTATTTTCATTTTGAATTATACATAAATCATCTCCAGGCGTCAACAAAATATTTACTGATATTTTAATTACAACTTATTTTTTAAGGAGATAAAGATTTAATGTGTGACTTCAATAGATACATTTTAACCCCCAAAATTAAAATATACTCAAAAGAACGCTAAACAGAAGGACACACCTACACTCAGGTAAATGAAACAAGTAGGTACTTAGGTAGATTAGTACGTCTGTATCAACAATTTAGCTGTTAAGAAATTAAAATATATTATGCCTAATATTAAATATTAAATAAGATGGGAGAGGTTGCACACAAAGCATTAATACTTAAGAAAATTTCACGTCGACGAAGTTTCTGCATAATGTTTCACTCTTGAAATCTCTCTAAAGTAAACCGTTTTGACCTACGAGCTTAAAACTTATTTACAAGACAGTTTCTCTCAATCGATTAACTTAATAATCATCGTCATTAGTCGAGGTTTACAAAATCCAATTATTTTCAATTTGAACTGGTTGATTTTTTGCTTTTCAGGTACCCTTTTCACATAATTCTCTCCAAGTATGTAATATAAAAACATATGTGACCAGTACTTAATACTTTAACCCATTTTGTACTCGGCAAATTTATGGTTGGCCAATAAAACCAGGAAAAATTGCTTTACTGATAATATATGAATTATTTTGCAAAGTCGACCGTTAATACGTCACAATACAATTAAACGTTGACGGCCAAGTGAAAAGCCATGAGAAACTTAATTACGTCTGGGAATTTCTCGGTTAAGTTAAAATAATGAGCCGTGTTAGCAACCTCATCAAAGATAAAAGATTTAATATAAACTTTTATATCTTTATTAATATTTCAATAAAAATTAGAAGATATTGAATTAAATTGAAAAGCAGTCTTTGAATTTTGACAAAATAAACATTTCACATATACACACTTGTCTGCAGAATGGAAATGTCGGGTCGTCTTTATTCATTGAATGCCACAGTTTGAAGTCGAAACATATGGAATAGTTACATTACATTGCTAAGGATACAAAACCAAGGTTATATTCTGACCATCTCATCAATCTTAAAGTCCCCTGAGAGAAATATTTGGCACGAGCAGCGAGGGATCAGGTGTTTCGCCACAATTATGACGAGGCATCCTTCAAGACACGCAAAGCATAAAATTAATATCTACTACGGATATATATGTGTGGTTATCAAATTTATTTTATTAGATTATTCGCACTTCGCTTTTAGATTAAAGATGTCATTAATTAATTTTATAAACTTTTAATTGATGCTCTTAGGCCCAAACTTATTTAAAGCTCAAAGTTTCTTCTTGTAATTAGTAATTCCTTCGATCAAATACAAAATTATCTGAATGAATTTCATTAAAATGTTTGTTTTTGTGCTTTTATATATATAGCTTATATCTGCTTATAGCATGCCTGTTTAACATAGTTAAATACTATAAGAATGGATATTTTGACAGTCGCAATATAAGGTACCAAACACGATTTCCTCATATACCTATATCGATTCAGGAAACTATCCAAATTTATTATAATAAAATAATATGTTGGAATATATTATTTTATCTCTCTCCATTCTTTGCCCTGTCTTGCGTGTAATCAGTATTTTATCTATGAGAGTTAATTAATCATTTCTATTCAAATTTAGCTTAGTCACGACAACACACTAAGAAATAATTTCAGTCGTTACAATCGAAATCTATTTAGCCGTTTACGACAACGCAACAAAACCAACGGAGAATGTATTGTTTACAGATATAATAACTTTTTGTCCATAAAATGGGCTTTAACGGAAAGGAAGCTATTAAAGAAAATTCTAAACGGAGTGATAAAATTATAAAACGAATCGCAGAGCAAGGCGAAATGTATTTACAAAGGCGTTTTCCCAACGGAGCACAGCCTGCCGCACCGCATTAAACCTTCGCGTGCTATAATTTTATTGTATAAATCAATAGCATCCGGGTCACCGATTGAATTAATAGCTATTTAAATCGGTAATGTCATTATTTCAAACCGTTCAATTTTAATGTCTGGTCTGCAAATTATGTCCAGTATTCTACCTCCTTAATTAAAGTGACATAAAAACTCGAATTACTAGTACATATCCATTGAAAAGTAAAGGTAAAAAATCCTATAATATTCTCTAATATTCCTAACACCAGTGTTCCAAATACCTATATAAATGTGACAAATTTGTATATCTATTTTTCTTTTCTTGATCTTATCTGTAACAAATTCTGCGAACATCCGATGTGAAGCGAGTGCATTAACAAATATATTAATATATACATTCCATTTTGCATCTCTTGAGGGCCGGATGCTGGAAATACGTCTTTCAAAACATGTTTACTCGTTTTGGTTTATGTTATCTTGAAATTTTATCAACAGAATTCCGCGCGCGATGAAAGCTGCCGAAGTTTTTCTGAAACGTATTTCAATACCCACTTAATAATGTTTTCCATTTGTTGATATAATTGAAATGTTACGGGAATTATATACAACTCTATTTACATTCACAATGACAACTTATTTACGGTTAAACAAACATCTTATTACGTGTCACGGTGTTTAAATTACTGGACCGTTTTTAACTTAAAAGATAGGATAGCTAACATATTGGTATTGCGTCGGGAACGGGAACTACGTGGGTAAAACCGCGGATAACAGCTAGTGAATTTATAAACTTCTTCTAAAGTAATAGGAAACTAACTAAACCAAGTGCGAGTCGGTCTTGCAGTAGGAACTA
>JADANM010006787.1:5042388-5069860 GCA_026213755.1 Eurema hecabe | reverse complement strand
TATTTTATATGCAGAAAATATTTCACTGTTCGACGGCGAGAGCGGCTGCAAAATGTCCTTATTAATTCCATCTATATCTAAAAAAAGGAAACAAAATATAAATCAACGTATTCAAATTGTACTTAGTATATATTAAGGAATAGAAAAAGAATCATACCCAGTGCTGATAAACCATCCCTAAACTTAAGCAGGCGATTGACAGCTTTTGCGACTTTAGTATTGACTGTCGGATCTTCGTCAAAAAGCTCATCAGATAATGTTAACAACACTGAATATGCAAAGTATTGTTTGGGAGTTAAAGTGACTGCTTTCGAGGTATCACTGGGCGGAACAGTTACAAGGCTCTTGATGTCAAAGGTACAAATTTCGCTTAAACAATCACAAGCTTTGATTATGACCTGCAAGAAATGTCAAAAATATGAATAATCATTTCAGTTTTTGTCCTCTATCAATAAGCTATTAGTCTTTTAAATCTTCCCAAACTTTATCCAAAGCGCTTTTGTAAATAAATATAGGCAGAGACATGCACTCACGCTCGCATGCAAGCAGACACGTACGCACGCACATAATAGTTAATACCCACACTACAAAGAAAGTATACTTATTAATATAAGGTTCATATCAACACACCTTACTATCGCTAGAGGTTTTTAATATATTATTGAGTGCGTTAATGGTACAATGGAGTGGAGTCAAACAGTCTTCAGAAAACCCTTTATTATTCAAGTTCCTCTTGAGGTTGTCTACATACTCATCGTTAAGTTTTAAAAATTGTTTCAGGTTTACCAAAACTTCGATACTAAAAAAACACTAGACTATTATACATAACCACACACACACAAAGAACGATTTGATTTAGGTTTAAAGTTACCTGGGAAATGATAAATTTGAAACAAACTTTTGCAGAATTTCAGTAAACTGTTGATTTGTTGTACAATTGTAATTCCCAGTCTCACATTTCTTTACCAAATCCACATAGTCCACTTCGTCGCCATTTGTTGAATCGTTGTAGTTCAATAAATACGTAATCAAATTGTTAGAGAAATTCTTACATTCGTCTTTTTTAACACTTAGTATGGACAGGGCTTTAGAGACCAGAGACTTTTTCAAGGAGCTTAATGAATCTGAAGGGTAGTTTAAGATTTTTTCCATCAAAACTTTTAATGAATAAACAAGTGCACTCAATTCATCCGATGATTTCGACGCCATAGTCGCATTTATCAGACTGTAACACGCAAAGCTAAACAAAACCGCATCAGATTGAAATCCTACGGGAATGTTTTCGATGAAACTTAAATAGGCATGTAGGTGTAGTATCTTAAAATTTGAAATATTCTCCTTTAGAAAACAGGCCCAAAGCTTGAACAAAATATTAAGAATTACTAAAGGTTGATTTTCACATAGATACTGCATTATGTCTCCATCGATCAGCTCCTGAAAAGACAATAAATATTATGAATAACACGAATAAAAACCTTCTACATTTTATTAAAAGTTAAAACCTAATGCTTACCCCAAAATACCTAAGTATTGCTGTAAACACAGTTTTGGAATAACCAAAAGAATTTTCTTTCGAATTTAACTTTACGTTGAACTCTATTTCAGCATTATCTGGATCACACACATTAGTAGCCGCTAAGAGGATTAACTCTCCCATATGCTCAACAAACAGATTGCTCCATTTCTCATTCTTTAAGATTTGTCGAGTCGATTGAAACATTCTATTCGAATTTTCTAATGCTGTTTTAAAGTCGTTTTTCTTTTGATCTTCGACCTTGTACTTTTCAATAACAATGTACGGAAGGCATATCGAAACTATTGAGCAAAAACTCATCTGAAAACAAAATTAATATTATTTTATTATATTAAAGTTCCATAAATCATTAGATATATGATGATGCTAACATCAATAATATCTTCCAAACATTTTCCTGATTTAGCAACGATATACTTGGTGGTTTCGCTACTTTGTATATGTCCAAGTTTTCGCCACAATGTATCTGAAGCCACGAGCCATTTCAAGTGTTTCTCAATAAACGTATCGATCGATTTAAATCCTAACACATCGAATGGTAAAGCTTCCAATGCTTCGTTTTTGTAGCACCAACCGTATAGTATACGTTTTACGTTCTTATCCACATAATCGTCTAAATTTGTCTTCATAACCTTGTTTAACAAAATATTCAACACTTTCCTCGTTATTTTTACGTTGAGATTTTTTTTCTTTTGAATATATAGCAATTCGAGAATAATATCGTGAATAAGATACGGTTGTTCTTGCGATAAGGCGAAAAAACAGTGCAATACTGTCATCGTTCTATTCGTGGTTTCGTCTTTTAATATTATTTCTTTATCGTTTGAAACCTGAAATCAATCAACACCACTTAAATTTTTGTCCAAACAATTCATTTACTAAGTTTTAAGGCGTAGTATTTCACATACATTTATTACAAAAATATCCATTAGGGTACCCGTTATAACTTTGACGTCATCGGCTTCAACATGGATGTATTTCATAAGATAGCAGCAATAGATTCTAACGCTTTGAACGTCTCCTTTGAGCTGGTCAATTATTGCGTCTTTAAACATATCATCTAGATCAATATCCTCTCTATTATTTAGTTGAACGACCCGAGCCGCACACTCATAGACTAGAACCGCAACATGAGGAGGGTAGTACAACTTTGTGCAACGCTGTAAATAGCTCTTGACCATTATTACACAATTTTTTCGGATAACGCTGTCGTTTTGAGCCCAAACTCTATCTATTATATTTATCAGTAGACGCAGTAAGCCCCAACTAGCTTTTGAATTCCGATATAAAACCCTGCACATGTTCTGCATCAAACTAAACATTGGACCTGAGAAATAAGAGTTAGTTAATAATTCATATAGAATTTTTAGGAACAATTTAGAGGAAATATGCAAAAGATAAAATTTACCTAGGTATTCATTATTTTTATCGTGATCCAATATTATGGTTATGCATTTAAGAGCGCATTCAACGTCCCAGGGTGAATCAAGTTTGTAAATTTCTACGTCCAAAATACATTTGACCAGTTCGTCTGTATATTCATGTGGTTGTGTGCAGAAGGCGGCCAGAAACAACACTGACTGATGTCGCAGACCCTCAAAACTTAAATCGATCTCATCCTCATAACTCTCCTCATCATTTTTGTCAACTTCAGTTTTCAAAACATCGTTTACAGCGTGAAAACAATTTTCAGAGACACACGAACGAATCACTGTATTGATAAAACTATTGTAATCAGTTTCAAGAACGCTCCGTAGACATTTCAACAGAGCTATCTTGTCTCTGGGCTGATCGTTTGACCGCAACAGTCTCGTTAAAACTGAATATAGTTTTTTCAAAGCATCGATGACAGTAAAATATGTAGGGCTAATTAAAACTTCTTCCTTAGTAATAATTTTGTACTTCATGAGTGTTTTAATAAAAAGTAAAACGACGTGTACGTATTTGCTCAATTCCATAGGAGCGTCCTTTTCTGACATTTTTGAAGAAATTTCACAAAGTTTACTTTGTAAATGATTTTTAACTTGCTCATAAATTTCTCGATTTGTTTCTATGACATTTAAAACCGCTTTTATGTCTTCCGTTTTTGAACGTCCTCTAAATTGGGATACATCTAATTCGAAAGTGGTAAACATCAT
The DNA here is from genome assembly GCA_026213755.1 of Eurema hecabe. Classification (NCBI taxonomy): domain Eukaryota; kingdom Metazoa; phylum Arthropoda; class Insecta; order Lepidoptera; family Pieridae; genus Terias; species Terias hecabe. The sequence continues at coordinate 5,066,188 of JADANM010006787.1, read as the reverse complement.
GTTTTTTTGTTTGCTAATGAATAAAATATCGTATATTTCCTCGTGACATGCTTTTTCTGAGCCGCCGCTCAAAGATAATATATTGTCGTTAGATATCAGTTGAAACAAAAATTCTTCAAGAGGTTCCACATCTACGTCAATAATCTTGGCATGCGATAACCAATTAAGGCACTTAACTCGCTGTTCTAAGAAGCAGCAATTGGCGAAATACTTATAATAAACGAAACTAAGTGTTTTTAAGGTGTAGTTATTAACAGGCATTCCCTTCTCAAAGTAAAATACAAGTAATGGTTGAACATGTACATACTTTAGAACATCCAATTTCAATAAAGACACCATAATTCCATGTAGTGATGTGTGCGCGACATTTGATATTGCAGAATTTCTGTAAAGGAAAGTCTTGGTTATTAAAACTGGCGGTAACTTGCGTTTAAATCTTCGTTAAAAACATCGAGGGAAATAATCTATGAGTCACCAATAATGTTTTTTATTTTATCTGTACAGTTTTTTAGAGACCTTAATATACATTAATAATTACATATTATTGGTACTAACAAAGTAAATGATGACTTACCGCACACAAACATTCCACAAGGCAATAAAAATATCACTATGATCTTCTAATTTATGGTTGCTTTTAAAATGGTCTATCACTAAACAAACCAACATACAAAAATCAGGCCAATTTAAATTTTTACTCGCATTAGAAACTAATGATTCGGAAATTGTTAACAATCTTAAGTAGTGTGATAGTTGCAGAGTCCCTTTAAAATTGTTTACGTACTCAAATATTATTCTTATCCTAAAAAAGATAATAAAAGATTATATAATCTTTAAAATGAATTAGTGCCAAAATAATACAGTATAAATAATGTAAACTACCAAGTCTCAGGATTCTGTTGATATTCCTCTATTAAATCTTCAAAATTTTTCCTATTATTAAAACTGAGTCTTTGTCTTTTTGCAGAATTTTCACTGACTTCAATATCTTCATCATTAGTATTATTGAAAATCTAAAAAACATTAAATCTTTTTGTTTTTATTTTGATTAAATATTATATTAAAAATTTATAATGTTTAATACATATGTCATAATTCATGTTACCTGATAATATACTATAGCAGCTAAATAGGAAAAGTCTTCTAAATTAGTTTGAGAATTATTACTTTGTTTTATATGTTTCTGGATATAATTTGTTTCAAGGCACACAATCTCCAAAATGCTTTGCATGTGTTTATTCCAGACAGACCAACAGTGTGCCATACTGCCATCTTCTCCTTTCAATTTACCCATAGGGTGGTGAATAGTTACAGCTATTTGTAACACTTTAAATAACAATGACTAAAATTCCATAAAAAAATGTATTTTAAACATAAAAACTACAATAGCTATACTTTTTTAATTGTTTTTTGTCTTGAGCAAGAAAAATATAATACGAAATACCTTTTTCTTAACATCCATATTACTACCATAAAACTTAAATGTGATTGGCAGTATTCTCTCCAAAAATTCACATGTCAATAAGCGACATTCACATTGTAACTGCAATACATATAAATTATTAAACATTTTGCACTACAATTGGTTTACACAAACTATTTAATATAATAAATTGGTTACCAATTCTATAATTGACAGTGTAATCTTCAAGACGAGTTCTTGCACCTTCTTGTCATGCATTACTTTTTGAAAACAATTTATGAGATCTGACAGGGAATCTCTTATACATACTAAGCACTGGCTACATTCACTTAGACTTGATATTACTTGCAATAGAAATTTATATTTAGTCAAATTGTCTAATTCTGATAAATTACAGCGACATGTTGTGATACTCACATCAAGCAAATCTAAAACAAGTATAGTTGTATAATAAAGAACTAAGACAACAATGTTCATTTTTCCAAAATATATTTTATAGCAGGAGTGTTTTTTCTATAAGGAGCGTTTTTACTCTCCTGTTTGTTTACCCTCTATGTTATAAACGAAGCACACATAACTCAAGATATATTTATGTAGTTGAAAGTCTATAAGGGTGCCGATTATATGCACAATTTATAATGAATATGCTCTGTTTTTATGAACGAATTACTTAGACTCACCTTTCACTCCATATTAATATTTACTGATAAATCTATGAATAATATGAAAATTCTGAGTTTATTCGTATAATGTATATGAAAACAATATAACATCATCAAATCATGAATAACTATTATTTAATAAAATACTTACTTTCCCACATAGTTGGTGTAATATACCCTTTATAGTGTTCAGTACATATAACATGTTTATACAGTACATTGATATAAGCATCGCCAACTGCCTTTCTTAGACGACTATCATTTAAAATGTTTAAACATGCTTCTAATATAATATCACATTTTATATAAGCACCACCTAAAATATTTCATTAAAAATAAAGTAAATCAGCACTTATTAATTTTTTTTATTTATATATTGACATTACCTTTATTTGAGCCAGAAATACATAAATTAAGCAGGCTTGTAGCAATTCCAACAACTAAAGAGAAATTTTTGTTATTTTCAAATTTTTCTGTTTCCTATAAGAATGAGAGAACCATTAAGTTAAATTGCCTAAACAAAAAAATATTATGATATTACATCTATAAAAATACACATTTACCTTAAGTATGTAATCATTAATATCATTGAATACATTATTCCAAGTATATCCTGACTTTCTAAAGGTATTTTCATTTAATAAGCTAGGTACAGCTGTTCTGCTGAGCATATCTTTTAAAGTTTCCGCGCTTTTCTTCCTCTCTGTAACTCGTATTGATGAAAGACAAGCACAAATTTCTCTCAATGATATCTCTAATGCCATTTTTTTGTTTACATCTAAAATAGATTTAGTTTTACTTTGAATTATATTTATATTTTAATGGCGCAAAATGCAAATACGATACTGAGAAGTGCGGTAGGTAGGTACCTAATCAGTTTTTAAAACTAACTTTGATATTTTGATGTAAAACATGTTTGGAGTCTATGGTTTATAGGTACAAATTACAAAATCAAAATTCAAAAATCAAAATGACATTAGCATAACAATATAAATTACATACATACTTGTGATTTTGACAGCATTATTATCCAATAAATGTGTAATGTGTATAGCCTTTTTTTATTTCTTGACGATTTTTCACCTAGTTTTCCAACTATAAAATATAGTACGATTCAGTGGCGCACAATGTCTTATTACGCTGAAGATCATTGGAACGGATTACGGAACTGGATTTAGTTTGAGAGTGCTCGTACATTGTGAAGTAGTTGAAACATTTAACGTTTTTTAGCATTGTGCCACATAATATTATGCTCCAGTGCAATAATGCTTTTTCAATTACAGTAAATAATACTGTAATGTGTGTACTTATGTTGAATGTTTTAACTACATCTTTCGTTATTTTTAAATCGAGAACTCTCAAGAGTACTAAGTAATGCTTTCGCTGGATGCCTGTTTACATGTTGAAGTGCCAGAAAGCAAAATGCTTTTTTTTAACTTAACAGTGATGGAAATATCGCACAATGCTTTGGAATTGAAAAACTAGGAAAAAATGCTTAAAACTAGGTCGTTACCTCAAAAACTAGTATATGAAACTCGTTAAACCTAGAAGTTATAAACAATTCATTTCTTATAATTTTTATTAATCTAGTCAACCATGAGTCCCTATTAGGTTTTTAATCAACAGACACAGTATCTCGGGCACTTGCATAAAGAAGACGTATACAATCACAATAGCCAGCGCCGCGCCTTGAACCAGATACAACTACGTATGCATCACCCGCTCGTAAAATTCTTTTTGCTTTACAATAATCAAGCGCCGCATGAATTCTTGAATCTACTTCAGACGACCAAGTTGATTTTGGTGCCTCAAAATAATGCATAGCACGAACGCCTCTCCAAAAACGAAGTTGTCGGGCTGTATGACATGCTCTTGTTACTGCTACAATGGGGCAAGTTGGTTTGGCATGAGAAAGAAGTTTTGCAGTACGGCCAGAATTTGTTAAACATATTATAACAACAGCACGTGTGCGCATAGCCAGTTCCACAGCGGTAACACAAATGGCTTTTGTGGGCTCTTCGAGATTACTTTGCATAAGTTCAGTGATTCCATAAATTTTAGGACGCCACATTGTGTTCTCTGCATGCCTACAAATAACAGCAGCAGCTGCGACACAATGCTCAGCCATTTTAACAGAATCATAACTGGGAACTAATTTTTTTAGGGGAGAATCATAATGTAACTCCAAAGAAAGAACGTCTGCTCCATCCAATACCAAATTAGCGATATCATTAACGCAAAGTGTCGGAATTTGTTCATTTAAAACCGCTTTAAATATACAAGGTTTTCCAACATAATTACATTTAGCCAGTATTCTTTTTTGGGCTATAAAAACCTTTTCCACGGGCAAATCAGTGCTTAATACACATCTATCTACATATAAGCCATCGGCTTCAATCAATAAGTTGTCGATGTTATCAAAACCAAGGACTGAATCGATGCAAGCAAAAACAAGAATGTGTTTACCTTTTTCTGATAAACCATCTCTTACCGCTCGGATATCTTGAGGATTTTGTGCATTTGGTACCAATATGCCATCTACATCAGAACCTATAGCGAAAGCAATTTGTTCTTCCATATGCTCAAACGGTTGTTCGAAGGAATCACTATACGAAATGGATTCTTGACTTTTATTGCTCTTTTTAATCTCAATTTCGTGAGGCACTTTTGAAATATGGACCGCCATTTTGGCTCCAATCACACCACCTGTAGTAACTGTGCACTCAACGGAATCATCTCCAACTTCGTCAATAACCAATTTAATTTTTCCGGATGTTAAACTATCAATAAATATTAAATCTCCTTTTTGCAGATCAGTTAAGTGGTCATAACCAACAAATAGACAGTCAACAGTTCCACTTTCTCGCCAACTAGTATCAATAGTTAATCTCATCATTTCGCGGTCTCGTAGTTCAATAGTTGTCTGTGGTCCACCTTTGAGTTCTCCAGTCACAATGTCTGGACCTCTAACATCAACTAGAAGTGCTAAGGGGTAAACGTATTCTAATTCCGCACTGTAATTATATACAGCCTGTCTTATACTCTGAATTAATTGCGAACAAGCATCTGGCTCCAAATCTCGCATATTTAAACGTGCTACCGTCATTCCAGCTGCAATTAGACGTTGGATTGCAGCAGGTTCTTTATTGTTTATACCAATTTCACACATAAGTCCCGTCTGCAATTCCTCACACGGGTTTTCGTGTAAGTTTAAATTGCAATAATGTTTTATTAATGAAGGTTCGATTTGACGTTCTTTTTCTTTAAAGGGGGGAACTGCTTCCAAAGGTATATGCCAAGGTAAAGCCATTATAAAAATTAATATTTTTTTTCAATAAGTCAATATAAAATACTTTCAGAATATTAAATTATATTGTAATTTTGTCAATTGTTTTTTCTTCCTAATTGTCACGTCAAACCCAAAAATCACTCACAAACTTAACTAGCCACCAAATATTTTTTAGTTTAGATAACTGTACAATGAATTTATATAAAAATAAAATATTCAATAATATGAAAATGTATATTAAAAAGACTAGAAGCACAGAGAACGAAGTATAGCATAATTCTTATTTTTGGGTGACCATGCAAAAAAATATTCGAAGATAACAAACCGTAGGTAGTTCGCAGTTCGTAAAATGAAAAAAAGTGAACGAGGTTGCTTGACTGCGTGTCACGTTTATTCTTTGGCAGAATAATAAACGCGCTGCCTTTATTTTGCCACACTCTTTGTGGATTATTTGTTTAATTTGTTGTGTATTTTTAATTATAGTTTTTGGTATGAAAGTTTGTGTTGTGGTACATTACCGAGATTCTTTCAAACTATTTCATATACCTAGCGTTTGTACTGTGCGACCGTGAAGGTTGAGAATGTTACGTCATTTTACCCTGGAGTGTTTGATATGAACTTAAACATATTGCTAATTTGTGTAACAGTGCTTTTCAATCTATGAGTATTGGATTTTAATTTGAGGTAAAGTAAGTGTTTATTGTTTTTCTTGGTTCATTTATTCTCATAGACCGGCTGCGAAGAGATGCCGCCATGTTATTTAGTTTTACTGTCAACCACTGTTCGCGGTTAGCTCCGATACATTTAAATTGATAGAAACTAGTAAAATCCCATAATATAATAACAAAAACGTCCTTATAAAGAATATATATGTTAAATATATATGCCGAAAAACCCATAAAATGATTGAAAAACAGTGATTCAAATATTAAAATCGTTTTGTTTACTAGCATATTATATTGACTGTCAATGTTATGACGTCATTACACAACTTTTAACTTATTAGATACAAAATTGGGACCTAATTAATATAAAATTACTTTAAGAGGACTAATTTTACCAATTCAATAATATAATCTTTTTAACAGTACCTCAATTGACATCATTAAGGATAATAATAATCTTTGTTACAATATGAGGGTCTATATCTTCATTTTCACTTGCTAAATTATGATGAATAAAAAACCATTTTTTCAAATAAAGATATTAAAGATTTTAATTTAGTTCATTTTAATTATGATTTAAACTACTGAGAGATTAAGTTTTCCATCCATAGTTTGGTATCTGTAAATGTATAAAAGAATGTTTGTTGGACTTCTTATCTTCTTAAAATCATATTGGCTGTAAAAATTACCATTTAAATTGGAATTTAAATTCTTATCTTAAATATAATTTATTATATCTTCATTCCAGTTTATGAATTGAATTAACAATTAGTTCCATAAGTGTATTTTTCACCTATTTATGATAGAAATATGATATTTGTGGAATCAGCTTTCCCATGCAGTATTGTCAAACATATTAGACTAAGGTACCTTCTTCGGAGCGTACTCTTCCTTATAAGGCCAGTAACACATTAGGACAACGGAAGTACTCATGGTGTCGCGCCTTCTTATTCGCCCCTTCCAATATATAAAAAAACATGGTGTTTTTTGGTTTCTAAAAAAACTTACATTAAAAATGTTATTATTAGTAGACTAAATATTGTTTGCTGTAAGTAGAATAAAATTTGTATCAGTGTTTTCTTTCCAATAAGAATTTTATCAAAAGTATTCTTTTTTGTTACTTGATAAAAAGATCATGCTATGGAGTAGCACTAACTAGAACCTCACATTGCTTTACCAGACTGATGCCAGGCTGTGATTGAGTCATGGTTATCATTTCAGACTGTTCTGCAAGAAAAAAGTCATATACTGGTTGCATTAGACATTATTTAGATCCATGTTAATAATTTAAAATTGAACCCGCTACACAAACTACACCCATAATTTACTTAAATCAAATATGAAACCCTGTAGTTAAGGATTTTAACTAATGTCTGCTTAAAAGATTGTCTTGAAAACTCTATTGTTTGAAATCTACCGAAGTCAGTACGTATTGTGTATTGGGATTTGGAACACTCATCTTGAACAAATATTTTTAATTTAGTGTAGTTAATTAAAACATATTGGAATTAATATTTTTGTTAAATGTTTTGTTACAAGTATGTATATAAGTAGAATAGAACATGTTCTGCCCAGTTGCCTAAATTATAAGGAAATGTCCAAAAAATTGAATTTTTAAACCAATATTACTTATATACATACGTGTAACAAAACATTTTACGAAAATATTAGTGCCATAGGGCTATAAACAGTCTCAATGCTTGATGTTTTGCAAATGTGTGAGGGCTTTTTAAAAGGAAACAATAATAAAGATAGGGATGAGAAATAAGAAAGTGAGAAGCCCTTACGTTGGTGATAAGATGCCTTTTCTTTGGTTAACACTATGGCTCTGCCAACTAAAATAGTAACTCAATATATACTGTAATGCAAATGCAAATTAATTAAATCAATCAATGAATTTAACTTATTTTTCGTACTCATTCAACATTTGCTAAATCTTTTTTATCATGTGCATGATACTATTTTCCAGTTCATACAACAATAATAATATTACTGATCTTTAGTAATCTAAGATTAACTTAACAACAACTATTTTCATACTTAAAAAGTTAGTCATTTAAAATATCACGCTATTACTTTTTGAAGTTTATATAAAATTTAAAATAGTGTGAAAATAAGAATTTGAATCAATATATATATAAAGTTTTAGAATTAATTTCCTGTACAATTAGTTTACTTGTGTGTCCAGAGATGAAACCCATCTTAGAGCCAATAATTAATTAGTGTTAACTTATCACATTGGGTTTCATTGTTTATCATCAAAAACGTAAGCTAATGACCTTTCTACAGCAAGCTTGGACACAAAAATTTTAATTGTTACCCAGTGCTAAATATCCCTTCTTCACTGCAAGGAATGTATTGTTTCAATAATTGTATGCATTATAAAGGAAAGATTTGAAGTTGTTTTCCATAAAATATTCAATACATAATACTTTTGGATTGATAGTTGGTGATATCTATAAAAGTTGATCTTAACTAAATCAAATATCCCTTTGGTATTAAATCCACAAACAAAAGTTAGTATAAAATACAGATAGACATATTATACAAATATCTAGAGACAGATTGCCTCATGAATCTGTGTATCTAAATGTGTCTTAATTGTAATTTGGAAGGAAGTATAAGAATATTAAAAAAAATGTATTGAATTGACGTTGTTGTATGGTTTTAAATACAACATGGTGCTAAAAATATTAAAATTAATTAATATTAAAGATCAAATTTTAAATTAACTATTATAAAAAATAATTAAATATATGAACACTAGTCCCATAGTTCAGTGTTACTTAATTCAGTCTTTGCCTATTTCTGAATAACTTACCGGAATTTTTTTACTTTGGCAAGTCATTTGCAATTGCCACTAGAAAATTTTTTATGCATACAGGTTTGACCATGAGCACTAAGCAGAGTCTGGAGGACATATCTGTTGGGGAGTGTGTTTGTTGCTAAAATGCTTACAATGTTTTTAACTAGATAAATTTTTCCATTGTGAATTTTTACATTTTTTTTATATAATTTATTAATTTTATCTTTAACACCCCCATAAATAATGTTATATATTGTACTTTACCAATATATATTTTTATTTTAGCTTTTTTTCCAAACAGCTACTCTTAATATGAACTTTTGCTATTTTAATACTTAAAATACTTAAAAAGATTACATGAATCTATTATTTCAAGAAGGTATTTTTGGTAATTTTTGATATTATATCATTGAATTTTCGAACTGGGATATGTTTAGATTAGTGGGCAGTATCATAAATTTAGAGAGCCAAGGGTTACCCATCAATAAATATATTAATCATAATGAATTAATATGAGGCAAAGTATAGTCTTATTTATTTCATTGGCAATATCTCTATTTAAAGCAGTAATCAAATGATTACCCTCCCTGTTTTTATTGTTTCAGAATTTTCGGATTGGAGTATAGTGGTGATTGGGTGTAACCACGGATCATCAAGATACAGCGCTGAATGGCGCCCCGCACGTCAATGATATATTTATGCAAGTCCTGGCCAATGAAAATGCAAGGTAGGTGTTTCTATGAAATGTCACACAAATAAAAACCAAACATGTAAAACTGAAACCCCCAATTACTTTATGTTTAAATTACCGTAACCTGCGCCGGGTTCACCCATTATGCAGATCATTGTCTAATTATAATTATCAATTTTATTTGCATTAGTATATAATAAATTAATAATAAATATATACCAAATAACGTGCGAAATATATAATCCGGTCTTACGCCGTTTCATATTTTATACTATGCAATAATAAACGAATGAATAAAATATAATAATAGTGTAAAAGTGTTATTAAAATCACACATAATTTATTTAATATAGTCCCTGTGTCGGTTGAATAAAATAGTTGATGTATTTTTCTATGAACTTTCATCACCTGTTTCAAATATTCGTCCTTTTAAATGTAGTGTGTATAGTAAATCAAAACCATCAAAATTTAATCTATGCCATCATAATCTTAGTTTGCAGTGACACGTTTCAATTTTCTAAAGCTATCGTAACTACATCATAATTTAATTGATTCCGAGTATTGTAAACCTTTTAAAAACATAACATTATAACAAATATAAAATCTCAGGGTTTCATATTGATATCATAAATTGTAAGGCGACAAATCTTGTTATTCGTTATTAACTGCATTACAGTAGTTATAATGAGGTATATATGAAGTAAAGAGTTTAATGAAGTAGTTTTGTTATCACGGCGACGCTATGACGGCAGTAGCGCTGGCGGTTTCCATGGCGACCTCGCTGGCTCAGCGTGTCGAACGAGCAGTAAGGGTACGATCAATCCCGAGCCAAGGAAACCCGCACCCTTCACCAGGCTGCTTACACCGTACTTGCGCACATTTCTCGCGCATTTGCCTCACTATATATCCATGTATACTACAGCGATCTTTATATTTTAATTACCTAGGTACTATAATATAATACACAACTAGGTATGTACATATAGAAATTAAAAAGTTATCACCATTAAAAATCAAGAAGTAACCGATCGGCAAATCAAGCGGCAAACTAAATATCAGATGTACATAAAAAATAGTACATTTCGAAATTTTAATATATTTAACGTATTAAATTATATAAAATAGAGAATTTTTATGTACATATGTATATTGTTTATTCTTGTAATACATTATCTTGAAATATACAGAAAAGAATACAAGCAAAGAAAAAGTAAAATTAATGATAGTATTAAAACTCGTACTAGTCAAAAGTTGGGTAATAGAATCACATTGTTTCAGAGTTGTCGGTCGGGTCACTGACATTGCGCTAACTTCATGAAAAAGGCTTAGTACAGCTCAATACGTTTTAATTACTTTATCGGATATCTTATGAAATATTCGTTATCATACAGAAGGGACCATATATATGATGAATTATTGATTATATTAGTTTAGCGTTTTAGCGGGAAGGAACGTGACCTTGACCTTAGAGCAATAGGCCTAACCTGCCCCAAAAGACTTAGGTGAAAAGTTATCGATCGATAATAAAACATAGCTTTCACGCAAGCGCCCTTGTCGTGGTCCACACAATCGATCCGCCCGCCCACGTGACGCAACGCATTTGCGAGGATTCCTTTCACTGTTCAGCTATTCAAGAACAAATATAATTAAAGAATGATATAAAGAAAAAAAAGTATAATTTGGATATCACTACTTAGTATAAAACAAAGTCATTTCTCTGTACTATAGACAGGGATATAGATCCCTGTCTGCTTAAATCTTCAAAACTACGCAACGGATTTTGAGGCGCTACTATACTTTGTATTAGAAAAATTTAATTGTTGATGACAGCTTCATTCGTGATCACGATAATCCTGCGTTATCCACTAAAAACATCTTGTTAATCTGAACTCAGACAAAACCACATGAAATGGCTAGTAGTTATTATAAAATAAGATGATATAGCTTTGCGTATTATCTTATGCCCAAAGAAAATGGCAACGGTGGTTATCGGCTATCGCGCGTAGATCTAGTATTTAATGAGATAATGCAATAAAAGAGATCAATTTTATAAAATACTTTTTTTTGATATTAGCTTTTTTATCATATTTTAGAAGTTAAATATTTTGTTGAAATTGAGAAACAAACAATGGTAGGTGTTACCACATCTATATTACACTTAACTGAAACTCTTGACTAGAGTTTTAAGTTATGGGTAGATATAGTTCGTTTATTCAAACGTATATTTGTTGTACGTATAGGTCTAACTTAGTCATCATACGCACATTCATAGATTCTCTATAAGGTTTGGTCACGGTAGCCAATAATGTTTAGAAGGATTTCATCTGCTAGTAATTCTCAAAATATTGTAGGTTCGCTTTTTTTACAACGATGTTTTTAGAGCTTCACTTATTAGATAAAAATTGTAGCGATGTAAAATATTATAATTCAGTTTATATTTAGAACAAGAAAAATGTTTATATTAACATGTATCAATAATATAAATAACCTCTTTACGTAAGTTGGGGAATTCATTAAATATTCTACGTAGTATATCTTAGGTGTGACGTAGAGTTCACTGGTAATACGAATAACCAGTATCTCAACTTACTCATGGTTGAGCAACGTTGGTATTGACAACTGCTGTAGCATTGATGCAGTTAGTGCGAAGAGTTGCGTAAGTTTTTCCTGTTAAAGGAATTCGTTTTGGTGAATTATATTTTCCTTAATAAATGACACACTACGCATTCTAAATTTGATATTATTTCACATTTAATGGGCGTAATAAGGTAATTATGTGATTTAAATGAAATATCTTACACGTTCCCCGAGCAATATGTTAAGCAATTTGTATTCTCATTACTGGTCTCATTTCATCAAATTGCTAAAGCTCCCGTGAGGTTAAACCTCATCAGTCTGTACAGATACGTATTTGTTCAATATTACGTTACTATGTTATTATATTTTTATCGTTCATATTATAACATTATTACAACTATGAACAATGATCAGATCATGCGCTAATAAAATTCAATTGCATGAGTCTGATTTCATAAATAACTGGCTGCATCCCGCGTATTTTTTCGACCTATGACACTCACAGATAAAGTGTCTTTCTATAGGTAAAATACTTTATACTTTATACTTTATACTTTATACTTTATACTTTATACTTTATACTTTATACTTTATACTTTATACTTTATTTACTTTATTTACTTTATATATTATAAAGGCGAAAGTTTGTAAGTATGGATGTATGGATGTATGGATGTATGGATGTTTGTTACTCTTTCACGTAAAAACTACTGAATGGATTTGAATGAAACTTTACCACAATATAGCTTATACATCAGAATAACACATAGGCTACAATTTTTGAGGATTGTAAGGGAGGAAAGGGAGGGTCACAGTTTATATGAAAGTCCACGCGAACGGAGTCGCGGGCAATAGCTAGTACTTTATAAAATCGTGTCTGTTGATTGCATAGAATAATATCAACAAACGCCACAAACTTTAACTATAGGCGATAATATTAATATTATAGTATATATCTTAGATTCAGCTATTCGGTAAAAATACTAAATAGTAATCGTAATATTTCAATGATTATTTATACAGATCTTTAAATGACTCGTTTATTAAACAACGTACTAGTAGTAGTGAACCTTGATAAAAGGTTTTATATCAATTCCTTCATTTTTAAAATATTAATGCGGTATTTAATTAATTATTCTGAACAAAATACCATTAACTACCATTACTATATTAACTTTTTGTTAACTTATGATAGATACTTCTTAATATGTATAGTTATTAAATGCTCTATGTAGAGCCTAGAGATAATAATTTCCTTTATCATTTTCTGTTGATTTATACAAATGTATTATTGTCAAATTCACAACAGATATGTAGATCTAACCTTTCTCTTCTAAGTAATCATCATTTCAAATTTAAGATGTTGTTTACAATGTTGTGTGTGGTGTGTGGTGTGTATTAATAAAAGGGGAGTACTATAATAATGATTGTTTAGTTATAAAGCAATAAAATAGGTAGGGAAGCGATGACACCGACACCGGTGAAGCGGAATTAGAATGAAGTGCGCGGCTCGCCGCGGCCGTGTGCCACGTCATTGCCGTGACCCACTGACATAGATCTGCGGGGCCGCCTGCACCGATATCTGCACATGCCACGCACGCCCGTTCTTCCTCTACTCATGCCTCTTTACTTGTTTTACTCATATTTATATGCACTTGCTATTGTTTTTGTTTACTCTGTCTATACAGCGTTTCGTACACTCATAAAAATTCAACGAAATTATTTAGGTCATTCGGATTTGGCTTCGCAATATTTTGTTATAATTATAATTAATATTTTCGGAGATATATTTAATGGTATTCATTTTATTGAGGTCAATTTGTGTACTTATTTTTTTCATTAAAAATGTCTGGCTTATACCTAAAAAAGGGTAAAATGCTTTTAGATATCTATACAAGTTCAGCTAAACACGGCAATATCGCTAAAATAGCTTATGCAATAAGTGACCTTGTTATCTAAATTGTGCACTTGACACGAATACTGTTCCATTTCACTTTCATGTGTATATATACACCTATCTATGCGTAGTTATCTTCGTGTCCGCTTGCACACGATAAATATTGTTTTTGTCGTCGATTGAATTTTAAACTTATAATAAGAAATTATATGTATATTGTATGATTATTTGAAAAAAATAACCTTTAATTATAACACTAACATTGTCTAATCAGATAGCTTCTGTCTCTAGCTGCATAATTTTTACATACGATTAAATCAAGAATATGTGTATGTTTAAATAAATCTGAAAATATATTCCTGTAAAATACAAAATTCGATTTCGGAATGCTTATACTCGTATATTTTCGACCTTACTCGACGTTGAGATCAGTGTCGTTTCGATGAGTGAGATCGAAAGAGAAACGGTAAGATAGCAATGACGTGGGAGTGACTGTATCAACGATATGGTTAAGCTGGTCAGCAAGTATGTAGGTACTAGCCGCCCAGCGCCGCCGATGCTGCGTGTCGTATCGCGCCGCCGCGTTGCGTCGTGTTGATAATTTGTGAAGTAGTGAACGACAAGGATGTATGTATATGTGTGTCTCGTCTTTCAGTTGACTTTCATCGTCGTTTTGTAGCGAACGTTTCGCACGAGACACCTATCAATAGGGAATTGCATTATTTTATTAGCTGCGTAATAAAGTTAGTGCACGTTTTATCAGAATATTATGTTTGCACGACGAAAACATTGTGACTAAACCGTTGTGTTATTATAAAGATTTTAGTGAGGTTGAATGGATTGTTAGGTACCTTATTAACTTTAAAAAATAGCGTCGCGGCGAGCGTGGCGCAATGCAGTGTGTGTTTGGATGCGAATTCAAGCTGTGTATATTATCAAAGTTGATAGACAGAGACGTTCATCACGACAGTGGTGGTAGTGATCGTTGTCCCAGGAGCCTGTAGCGATGTTGCCCACCGTCCAAACAGAAACCCTGCTCTTCAAGAGCGTCAACCACTCGACAGATAGAGTTTCACAAACCGCAACATTACCACCTTCGATGACTCCCGATTCTGAAGTAGAAGAGCTAGTTGATATCTTTTTCGACATTGATGTTGCCGTTAACACATTATCAAGGTAAATGGCGCTGGGAACCTTGAAATCTAGTTTAATTTCACAAACGTTTTTATTAAGGGTCGGCGATAATATTCATTATAAGATTAAAGGTTTATATAGATTATATTCAATTATAAATTA
Organism: Eurema hecabe; assembly: GCA_026213755.1. Lineage (NCBI taxonomy): Eukaryota > Metazoa > Arthropoda > Insecta > Lepidoptera > Pieridae > Terias > Terias hecabe. The sequence continues at coordinate 5,050,882 of JADANM010006787.1, read as the reverse complement.
AATTAATAATCATTTTTCGCTTTATACTAAGTTAGGAATATAAAAGTACTTTGTATATAAAATAATAGACCAAAACCTATACAAAAGCCTATATTGCAAAATATGAATCATTCAGTATCGGTTGGTAACACACTTTAGGACCTTGAGAAATTTTAAACCTCCATAGAGCTGCTTTGTGTTAGAACTGCTACCACATTCGCTTATTTTTACATACATTTCGTTGCAAAACATACTTCAAAGAAAGCATCAGAATGCCTAACGAAACATTTAAATTGTTATGCAATGTTTTTACTTTTTATATTTATAAAGGACTCTAGAGGTATAGGAATGATACACTTCAATTATCTTTTTTAGAGAGTGTGTCTAAGACATGAAAGTGCTAATCATAATGAAATGTCCTCCGGCCTATTCTTTGTCGTAGTTTGCAACATCAATGACGATAGCACTATTTCGATTACATTTAATCTTGATATAGGTATTTTATTTCACTTTCTTTTCAACATGATGATGTCAATAGCATTCGCTTTCATTGATTAATTTTAGTCGCGTCACCACTGCCTAGCTTTTTTTCTCATTACGTATTAGTACATTTCAATGATCCTGCATGCTGTGTATACTTGGTTAATCGCTAATATTTGTATTGGAGGAATTAAGAAATGTATCGTTACTCAATCACTTCTGGTTTTTATAAATGTTCAATGTATGGATAAATATACCTATATTATTATTTAAAATTTCAGGCATCTAGACATGTCTACTTTACTGATTAATTATAATCAAAGGTTAAAATATACTACCTACATTAAAAATAAAAAAAATGTTTAATGCAGGTAGGCAGTAAGCCTGCTCTTTCTTTATAAGAACATTGGAGACAGCGAGAATGCTAATGAATTAATGGAAAATTAACAGTAATAATTATACTAAAAACCGTTCTTAGATATGCACGGTATCGACTTGTTTACGTAGGTAATCGCATTTATTTCTAATACAGATTACTACATTGTTGGTAATGAACAGTAAATTGTAATTATAAATTTTATTACTGTTTATATTGATTTAGTGAACTTTGTGTTAAAATGCACCGGCAACATATTTATAAACAAAAGTTTTAAATATATGCATCTCATAATCATTCATTAGTTAGTTGCATAATCTTTAGTAATAGGAGGTAATATTTTCTTCTGTAATTATTATTACTTACTAATAAGTTAATTTTTGGTATGACAAAGGTAGCAAGGGATGACTTTAATACCGATAGAAATGTAAAGTCGTCGATGGACGTTTTCAATTTTCACCTTGCAACCTCTCCAGAAAACTTAGGGTAGCGTAGGGTATATTGTTATATTGAAATTAAATTAATATTGTGCTATTTCAAATTAAATTTATATTGAAAAATAATACTAAGTAAAACCAAGGAGTGACGTCGTGTGGTCGAGATCTCGAAAGTTGAAAGTGTTCAATTAGATAGAGTTATCACGAATTTGTCGCCTACCGAGTCCGAGGACGTCAAATAACTCCTGTTCTAAAGAAACTAAACGCAATCGCAAAAAACTCTCTTTTTATATCACATTTCAATTTTATAACAAATTTACTAATAAAAAGAGTTTACAATTCATTCTCTTTGTAAAATTTGTCTTTTATTAATTGTAAAACCATATCCGCCGTAAATTTTTATTTTCATATATTACATAATTCATATTATTTAAACGGGACCTTTTTATATTCCTATAAAAAGAAAATGCTACATAATCGATTAATGTCGCGTCTCAGGTTAATGGATGAAATTTGCAGAGTAGTAAGATTATGCCTTTTTCCAAAAATAATGTGGAAAAATAATTATAAACGTACATTCGACAAGAAAGTATGTACATACAAAAAAGGTTACGTAAACGTAGTACGTATCAAGTAAATTTATTAAATTATATGTAATATATTTAGTGAACATCATAGTTAAATTGCGACTTCAAACATTATTTTCATATAGAAGATTTTATCGACCAAGCAAGGTGGTTTCGTTTGTGGCCTTGTCTGCGTTAGGTACTCTTTTATTTTGTTACCATTTTAACAATTTTAGAGGTCTGCTCTATTTTGTCTATATTCGTGAAGGCGATAACGATATGACGGTCAACTTTAAGTAAAACTTTATTATTTCAGTCTGTGCTTCGTGACGAATAATTGTTGAGTAACAATTGAAAAAGCGAAATCTTCGATCGCGTAACACCTTTAGTACTTATCAACTTTCACTGGTTCGAATGTCAACTTCACTGAGCAGTTTGTCTATCAACTAACCATGTGAAGTATTGCGATATTTTTCATTGTTAGATTTAGTATATTAATAAGGAATCATCAGTATTTAAGAAATGAAGTAGACTTCTTATTACAATTTTATTCATTTTATTTAGCGAGCCCTTAAGTACATCGTTGTTTGGCAAAATTTTGATATACTACCTATTTCTGGTCACGCTTATGTTACGTTGTTATTCCGAACATTATTATTTCAAGGTTGCGCGTCCGCTCGTCGCAGTGAGGTTGCGTTGTGGGGCTCCTCGGTAGGCGTCGTTTAACTGGTATCTCTGTCCCTCTTTCGCATCAAGCTTCAGTCAATTCTTCATTTGGCATTCGATATGAGTCGTTTTAAAGTTGAAGAGTTAAGACATTTTAACGCTACCTTAGTAGGTCTTATAAATGTTTCATACATTTGTATATTGAGTAGTCGGGTTTAACTAATTATTTTCCCTTAAGAACGCATTTTAGTAATTTCATTAGGAATAAAGACAACACTTTTTTTACTTAGTATTCAATCATTCTATAAGGTCGCTAAATATCACCCAAGCCTTGTCTGTACTTCGCTATTTACATTGTTACCATGAGGTAAAAAACATTGATTAGTTTAACAGCTTGCGATATCACCGTTCGGTCTTGGGGTATTACTTCAAGGCCAATAGATTTAGGGCAAAATGCTTAAACGGTACAAAATGTATCTTGTAGGATGATAGTTTTTCAATTATTCGATTCAATCGCATATAGCCGACATCATCATATCAATCAATCATAAATATCATCATTAGATCTGTGATGTAATAATAGATCATTTTGTTTGCTGCTTCTGTAGAATTGAGTCCTGTGACCTCCAACCGGGAGACACATGGAGGGGGATGCAAGGCAAGATGAGCGTGACCGCGCCAGTAAAGAAGATAAGAAAAAAATCTGGCACTCAGCCTCAATCTCAAATGTACGTATCTTGCGAATTGGAAAACATACAAATTCGACGAGATTGTTCATTACTTTCTTCTTTAGTTTTTGTTTGACGTTCAATATAAATATTATTTAATATTCATGTTAAATCGAAGACGCTTAATGATTATCGGCAACATTCGCATGATTTCGCATTAATAAATATACAATGATGATCTACATACCTATACACTTGTGATTATTTTCACTCTTTACTTCATATAATCATCTCACTATAACTGCAATACAGGCATGATAAATTTCACGCGAGCAGTGGGATATTAATTAAAATCTATTTTTATATTGTATGCATTTATTAGTCTACAGGTTTTTTCTAAAATCGTCCGAACAGATCGCAAATTATTAATTAGTTTTAGATACGGCAATTTTAGTTATAACGTGAGCTTTTGCTATTTCGTAGATTATAACGCAATATTCTGCCATGGTCTAAACAGATTTGTGATGATTAATCAGTAGTTTTATATGTATAAATAAATAAATACAGCCATACTGTAACTTTAAAATATTAGTATACTTGATATTTCCTATCCTATTATTATTTACTTTATATTAATATCACACACTATCATGGTTTCAATTTATTTAACTTTCCTCTTAATGACAGCAATGATTATGGACGGCGATCGTTTAAAAAATAGTTGTAACCGCAAAATAGAAATGTTTCCTTCTGGGAGAAGAAATATGTTTTTTGAAATTATTTTTTTTTTGGTTTAATGCCATATCGCAAAAAAAATTACTTGCTAGATGGTAACTTTCGATTTCTCTTTTCCTTCATTCTGCGTTTAAGTCCTGTATTTTTAGTAAGATACATTTATGTAATGCAATTGAAAATAGTTATTATCAAACTAAAACACGCCTCATACTTTTATAATACAAAAGTATTTTCATATACTGATAGAATTTGGAAAATTTTTTGGTCGTTACTTGTCCTTAACTAAATGTGTAATGATTTTGAAGACGGTTTTCGACTTGTTATAATGTTATGTTTTTATGTAATTATTTTTTTCTTGTCTCGATGATCAACTTGGTTATTATATATTCGAGCCAGACTTTGCAATTATGAAAATTCGTCGCCATACTTGAGTCCTGGTGTCAATATCACAACTTTAAATCTTTCTTAACTACAGCAGTGAGAGTTTATAAAATGTATTCTAAATAAAATACATATATATCTCTATTATTGCTTGGATTTGAGTTGATTGAAGTGTACTCATTGAAGTGTAATTAGTACAATAGGTGGACTCTACATATACATACTACTATAGACAGTTAGTAAAAGATTATCTTATGTTGATAAGGTTTATAAAAGTGGATCATTATATTTGATCTTATTATTGTTTTCCATATATTATAAACTAGTAATTATTTCGCATTTTATGGTTACAAGCATTCCATAAAATTTTACAATACTTGAGTAATTTTACAATATTTTTTGCTAACAGGAAGAGTTTAATTGGTATTTCAAACTCTTTCCTTTTGCTAATGAGTACATTAATGTACATGTTTATCGTACATTTTAAAGTATGTTTTGTACGTAGTTTTAATAAAATATTGAATTATGATTCTTCATCTTTCAGAAACAAGTGCATCACCGAGAAGCGACGTAGGGAGCTTGAAAACGAAGTCATAAATCAACTGGAAGAGTTGCTTTTTACGTGTCTAGCTGAGGTTAAGCAGCCGGATAAAAACGGGATCGTCAGGGAAGCGACACGTCAAATACAAGACGTGTTGAATCGGCGTCGAGACTGTCCCACCGACTGTCCTCTCCGCGTGAACCAATGCTTGTCGCCTGTTCAGGCCGGCGAAGTAAGCTCCACACAACCCCAGCCACCGTCTGCGGGTTATCAGTACACGGAAATCAGTACGCTAATAGAGGTGAGCTTTACATATCGAATGTATCTACTGCTGTGAATCGACAACTATGTGCACATGATAATGGTCCAGTTGCAGTTCGATGTAGTTGTTGATTTATACTGTTTAGGTGACTAATTATTTGAAAAGCCTTAAAAAAATAATGCTATTTATTTAAGTTTTGCAATGCTTGTCTTTTTTATCAGATAAATGTCTTGGATTTGCTTGTCAACTTTCGCTCGGAATAAGATACCTAAATCGCTTGTTACAGGCATTGAAACATTACACCGGGGTGGTTGGGTTGATTTTGATGGAAATCAATTCAAAGGGAGAAATAGAATGTGTTACTGAAAATATTAAAGACCTGATTCTCGTGGAAAGAACGGAGTTGTATAAAAAGCCAATTTTCTCACTTTTGCATGCAGATGACCATGCAAAACTTAAACCTTTGCTGAGAAATATTCAAACTTTTACTTGGGGCACTACTGATTGCGAAAAGTTCCAGAATATACAAGCTCGCTTTATCGTTAAGGACCCCAGTGTGACTGATGGTACTAGGTATGTTTTGTTTAAAATTGATATTCAACAACCAAATCATAAGTCCATTAAAACATAATATCAACTTATTCTGGAAACGCATAAAACGCATCGATTTAGATAATAATGCATAATATAAATTCCACTATTAATGTATATTGACAAGGTAAATGAAAAGAGAAATAGATTGTTTTAAGTGGGCGAAGTACACAGACATATAGTTAAAAAAATAGTAAAAACACTGTCTACTTACCAACCTCATATCAAAGATGAAACAAAGTAATTTAAAAAGAATCAACTCATAGTCGTAAATTGAAATAGTTATAAAAGAAAATTATACAGTATAATACTATCTTAGTTTTATATGTATAAATAGTAAAAATAAAATGTGTTGCCTTCTTACAAGGTCAATTTTCCCAAAATTTGATATACTCATTAAAGTAGGCCACTACCACCATTTCCACTTAAGAAAATTCACCCAATATAATTGCATACTCAGTATTAAATAAATAATAAAAGTTAAGGTGCATATAATAATGTTATGTGTTTATTGACCCGTATCTTTTCCATTTCAATATTATCAATTCATTATCACTTTGGATTATTGTTTTATATAACTATTATTTATTGTTTACAAAATTATAATTTTTAATTTGTATGATACTATATTTTTTTTAGTCTTCTGACGTTTATTATTATATTATTTATATTTGCAACATTGGTTAAATATGTAGCTAAAGAAAAAAGAACTCTTGTATAAGACAATAATTAGAAATGCAAGAGAAAAGAGTGAGAAGAGAATAAAAGAGTAATAAAGTTGACAAGTAGACGTATAGTCGAGGCTGGTTGTGTGTGGTCTAAGGACAATAACTGCGCAGGTTGGTGGACAGTGTGATTCACGCTGTGCCGGTACGCGGCTCGTCCACGGAGGAGGCCGGCTCCGTCATGTGCGTCATTCGGCGCTGCGAGTCGGCCGCTTTCTCCAACGACGGCGGACCAACCATCGTCTTCAGATTGGACTGCAATTTCAACATTCTGTGTAAGTGCTGGGTTCATTGTGACGCATCACAATTCATCAACACTCTTGCGATATTCATTATCAATATGCGATTACGCACAATCTTTATACTTATCCGTTTTGTTTGTTTCAGCTTGTGATTTGTCTGGAGTTGAAAACTGTATAAACTCTCCTATATCTCTTGTGGGTTCTCACTACTTAGATCTAGTCGAAAACAGTGACCGCGCGCGCGTATCCGCACACTTCCAAGAGGTCGTGGGCCGCGGTGGGACATTGGTGATCAGTGATCCCTTTAACTTGCGAATCGGAGGTGAAGTGCCTCGTTTCAAAGTCAGTGCTCATTCGCGTCTATTCCCAACTGCCGGCGAACCGGACTTCATAATGTCGACTAATACCATTCTCGGTGATGAAGACGTGGACTTCGATGCGCCTTCGAGACCGCCTCTAGGAGGGCCTCTGATGACGTCCGTTATAAACGGAGAGTCGTCCGTGTCGGACCCGCGGTACCGCTCCCCGATCAGCCCCGGCCCCGATACGGATGGACAATTTTCAATGAACGATTTCGATCTCGAGTCCTGGGCTCCGTCCTTCGCTATGAGCGACATGTCTAACGAAGAATCTAAGGAACGAAAAGAATCGTTATCTGAGGAGTCTCCGGCCCCGCTGACGCCGCGCGCGCCGTCCACGCCGGGCGAGCGGCCGCCCGCGCCGCACACGCCGCACACGCCGCACACGCCGCACACGCCGCACACTCCGCACACGCCGCTCACGCCGCTCATCTCGCACCCCGCGCCCATGCAGGAGGAGCCGAATCGCTTGCGCTCTCTACTGAGCGGCAAGAAAAGCACGTCCACTTCGGATAACGTACCCAATACGAACAATCAAATTCTTAAAGATCTATTGAAGCAAGAGGACGAGGAGGCCACCTGCAGCGAGACATCGGCGCCGCACACTCCTCACACGCCGCACACGCCGCTGACGCCGCACACGCCGCACACCCCGGCGTCGGCGCTGTCGCCGCTGCACAGTGCGCAGGCGCACTCGCGGCCTCCACCGCACCACGTGTCACATCAGCCTCCTACCTCGCTCGCTGGCCAGCAGCCGTCTCATCAAAACAATCAGTTGTTAAGAGTAAGCAAAACTCTAATTGTATAAATTCTATAATCAGATGGCCCCTAAAAAGGTTTTGGTTGTAATTGAATTATTTTATACAGATACTGAAGAACACATCAGATGAAGAGGGAGATGAAAATAGAAGAAATTCTACGGATTCTCGCAATACGTCGCAGCCCAGCGCCCTGCTGTCTCAATTATTGGCGGGCAGTAACGGGCCATCCGGTAATGGCCGCACGCAAGAAGGAAACGATTTATACTTGGAAAGAATAGCGGGCATTAAACGCAAATTTGAGGAATCGAAAGCCGCCGCCACGAATCCAAAACGTGCCACGCCTGAAAATCAGCAGGTTAACTTTCTCACATAGTAGCTTTTGAAGGATTTACAGTTGCATGATTTTTAAAAAAATATTCGAAGTAAATTCACAGAGAAATAAGCTTAGCGGAGAACAGATTACGAACGCTCTAAATCGGCAGGTCACTTCGAGCGCGGTGCCGTGTTCATCGACGGCGTCCTCAAGCGCCAACACGTCGGCGACCAGCAGCTCGGTGAAGAGCCTGCTGTGTCAGAAGAACCAGATCTTAGTGTCGCTGTTGGCGCGGCAGCAGACGACGCCGCCCACGCCGCTGCCGCTGCCCAACCCCATCCTGCGCGGCTACCCGGGCGGCCGGCCGCGCGCGCCGCACGCGCCCCACGCGCCGCACCACCACGCCGCGCAC